>SJYO01004576.1:35146992-35605510 GCA_006410555.1 Capra ibex
ACGTCTACCGTGGTGGGAATACCGTCTTTCACTTCTCCTTGATTTTTCGGAGAACTACTTTCACTTTCTCCTCTCACTTTTTAAACCGAATTTCGAGTTGTAAGTCTTTTGATTCTAGTACCGTAGACCTGGGTAGTGAAGTACCGTTTATCCGCTCTTTTGTCACCTTTGTCACAGTCTTAAATAAAACCCCCCGAGGTTTTAGTGACTTCTACCACTAACGTCGGTACTTTAATTTTCTGCGAATGAGGAACCTTGCTTTCAATACTGGTTGGATCTATCGTATAACTTTTCGTCTCTGTAATGAAACGGTTGCTTCCAGGCAGATCAGTTTTGATACCAAAAAGGACACCAGTACATACCTACACTCTCAACCTGACACTTCTTTCGACTCGTGGCTTCTTAACTACGAAAACTTGACACCACAACCTCTTCTGAGAACTCTCAGGGAACCTGACGTTCCTCTAGGTTGGTCAGGTAAGATTTCTAGTCAGGACCCACAAGAAACCTTCCTTACTACGATTTCGACTTTGAGGTCATAAAACCGGTGGAGTACACTTCTCAACTAAGTAATCTTTTCTGAAACTAAGACCCTTCCTAACCCCCGTCCTCCTCTTCCCCTGCTGTCTCCTACTCTACCGACCTACCGTAGTGGCTGAGTTACCTGTACTCAAATTCACTTGAGACCCTCAACCACTACCTGTCCCTCCGGACCGTACGACGTCAAGTACCCCAGCGTCTCAACCTGTGGCTGACTCACTGACTTGACTTGACTTTGACTTGACTATGAGAAGAGTAGGACTGGATAGTCTCTGTGGAAATAGATTGGGTCTCCTTCTTACCATGTATCTACCGTCATCAAAACATCTTTTTTCCTCTTTCCTTTCGTTCTATACGACATTACTCGGATCTTCTTTGATCCCTTTCATCCAGAGAAGGGGATCCGTGGAGTCGGGTCCTTTGACTTGAAAAACGGGACTGTCCTCGAAACCTTAATCCCCTTCCTTTCTCCTAATCACACATATACTGAGAATTCATACGAAATGAGTAGGACGTGTGGGTACGTCGTTAAACCTTCCTTTCCCCAAACGAGTCACGAACTTCGAGAGGATAATTTGTGCTTCTCGAGTAAGAGTCCGAGGACCTCCGTCAGTTTGAAGGACGATTTAATCGACAGTAGGTACCGTTCGCAGTGGTTTTCCCCGTTCTTTTCCTCCGGGTCCTTTTTATCCTTTCAACTAGTTCTCCGTTTTACTCGACGATCCCTTCGATAGGCAGTAACGATAGACGGGAGAAAGAGGTTCCTTTGGGACTAAGGTTTAATATAGGGTCTCATTGTAAGAGTTATACGACTCACCCCAACCCTCAAACCCAGTGTACCCACCAAAGTCTAACTATTCCGGGTTTAGTACGAGGGATTGAGAGTCCAAACCTTTTAATGATTATGAAATGTATTTTCATGAGTAAAACTTTCTGTATTAGACCTTTGAAACGAGTTCGGATAAGAGATGGTAGGGGTCAACCGATTCCAACAAGTTATCGAGTGTGTTTTAACACTGTGGACAGTTTCTTTATTAGGTTTTCGATCTGGGACAGTGGAGGAGGTCAATTTGTACAGGTTGTAACCCCTATTATGAGTCCTCTCCTGACCGTCCATCTAAAATGTCGGTACGGTTTCTGGGTTCACAAGAAAGAAAAAGACAACCCCACAATCCCGTAAGAAAAAGGAAAGAAAGAGAATAAACGATGAGAAATAACTGTACGAGTGTCCTACCTAACTTTGTAAGGGATGATCCTATCTCTCTCGATGTTTTCAGACATTTTGAGACGACTTCCTTTATCACGGATTCAAACCTGACTGAACTAGTGAAGTCTCACTGTTACCCGGGAGTAAATGTCCGTACTATAGGGTCTTGGACCGGGGTACGAATCCTTAGTTCGTGACGGAGGTGAGTAGGACCACCGGAGTTCGGAACCCTTTCCACCTCTCTCGTTTGGTTTCAGAACTTGTCCGAGACCGGTTTGATACAGTTCTTTGTGTTTTATTTACCTAGGTATACGATGGGTATCGGGAGTACTACCATGCCTGTCAGGGGTTCACCAGTGATAATAATTCAAGAATACTTTACTGCATACCTGTAGGTAAGAATTGAAGATTAAAAAAAAAAAAAAAAAAACTGCTGCTGTGGTTATGTGAGTATTTTGTATTTGACTGGACCCTTCAAAAGTTGTTCTTGAGGTTTCTATACCTTTTGTCTAGGAGGGATCTAGTGTCCTTCTGAACTTTTTAGGGGTTTATCTCGGCCCCCTGGTTCATAATCATTACCGGACCGTCCTTTTTCCCTCAGGTTCGGTCCACAGGTTCTTTACCTGTTCCAGTATAGTCCAACAGGATCATTGGAATTGATGTCATTGTTACTTCCCAGATAGACGGACCCAGGTGTAAAGATCTTTTTTTTTTGGGTACCGGATGTCTTACTCCTCTACCATTGGTTCTGAGGTTTTGGTGTCCTGTTGATAAGGATACTTTGACAACTTCAGGAGTCTGAGAACAAGTCCGTCTTCGGGTAGTTTAGAGGGAGTCTATTCATTTTATGTAGAATACTACAAGGATTAGAAGACTATTACAGAGGGACATGTCGATAATTAGAAAGGGATTTATTTCGTAAGTCAACTCAAGTCAGAGTCAGCACAGACTAAGAAACGCTGTTGTACTTAACGTCGTGCGGTCCGGAGAGACAGGTAGTGGTTGTGGGCTCAAGGAGTTTCAGTACAGCAAACTCAGGCACTACGGTAGGTCGGTAGAGTAGGAGACAGTAGGGGAAGAAGAAGACGGGGATTAGGGAGGGTCGTAGTCTCAGAAAAGGTTACTCAGTTAAGAAGTGTACTCAACCGGTTTTGTGACCTCAAAGTCGAAATCGTAGTAAGGAAGGTTTCTTGTGGATCCTGACTAGAGGAAATCTTACCTGACCAACCTAGAGGAACGTCAGGTTCCCTGTGAGTTCTCAGAAGAGGTTGTGATATCAAGTTTTCGTAGTTAAGAAACCGCGAGTCGAAAGAAGTGTCAGGTTGAAAGTGTAGGTATGTACTGGTGACCTTTTTGGTATCGGAACTGATCTGCCTGGAAACAACCGTTTCATTACAGAGACGAAGACTTATATGATAGATCAAACCAGTATTGAAAGGAAAGTTCCACATTCGCAGAAAATTAAGGTACCGACTTTAGTGGTAGACATCACTAAAACCTCAGGGGGGTTTATTCAAGACTGTGACAAAGGTGGCAAAGGGGTGGATAAACGGTACTTCACTCCCCTGGTCTACGGTACTAGAAGTAAAAGACTTACAACTCGAAATTCGGTTGAAAAAGTGAGAGGAGAAAGTGAAAGTAGTTCTCCGAAAAATCAAGGAGAAGTGAAAGACGGTATTCCCACCATAGTAGTCGTATAGACTCTAATAACTATAAAGAGGGTCGTTAGAACTAAGGTCGAACACGAAGAAGGTCGGGTCACAAAGAGTACTACATGAGAGGTATATTCAATTTATTCGTCCCACTGTTATATGTCGGAACTGTGTGAGGAAAAGGATAAACCTTGGTCAGACAACAAGGTACAGGTCAAGATTGACAACGAAGGACTGGACGTATATCCAAAGAGTGCTCCGTCCAGTCCACCAGACCATAAGGGTAGAGAAAGTCTTAAAAGGTGTCAAATGACACTAGGTGTGTCAGTTTCCGAAACCGTATCAGTTATTTCGTCTTTATCTACAAAAAGACCTTGAGAGAACGAAAAAGGTACTAGGTCACCTACAACCGTTAAACTAGACACAAAGGAGACGGAAAAGATTTTGGTCGAACTTGTAGAGTTTGAAGTACCAAATGGATAACGACTTCGGACCGAACCTCTTAAAACTCGGAATGAAATGATCGCACACTCTACTCACGTTAACACGTCATCAAACTCGTAAGAAACCGTAACGGAAAGAAACCCTAACCTTACTTTTGACTGGAAAAGGTCAGGACACCCGGTGACGACTCAAAAGGTTTAAACGACCGTATAACTCACGTCGTGAAAGTGTCGTAGTAGAAAGTCCTAAACTTTATCGAGTTGACCTTAAGGTAGTGGAGGTGGTGGAAACAAACATTACTACGAAAGATTCCGGGTGAACTGAAGTGTAAGGTCCTACAGACCGAGATCCACTCCCTAGTGTGGTAGCACTAATAGAACCAGTAATTCTAGAAAAAACATGTCAAGAAGACACATAAGAACGGTGGAGAAGAATTATAGAATACGAAGACAATCCAGGTATAGTAAAGACAGGAAATAGCTCGGGTAGAAACGTTTGTGAACGATTGACGAAACGAAGAGTTGAGTTGGATTGGTCGGGAACGACCTAGACGTAATTACCGTCTTCAGTCCCCATACAGGTTGGATAGGGTTCCATAGTCAACGGGTGGGAAGATCGGGTCGATGTACGACAGTGGGTCATGTGGGGTGGACCAGTACTACACCGGAAAACCCTTTTTCCCCTCTGTTTCAAATACGGAACCATAGTCTTTGTCGACAGATAAATGAGGGTGCTATTATAGACAGTAGGGTGGGTTCGGGAATAAAAGAGAGAACTGATTGTAAGGGGTTCACTGGAAGGGATAGACAGATTTGTCACTGAGGGATTGTCCCCACGGTCGTCCTTTAGACCTGTTGAGTGTTACACCCCATTAGAAATGACAGTCTTGACTACCTCTTTTGACCCTAGCACTTTAAAGAGATCTCATAATACTAAATCGGGTTTCAGACCCTTGATCTCCAAGACCGTCTTGACTGTACGACATAGATAGGACTCGTAAACCGAGAGGAACCTACGATAATTGGTCAAAACTTTTAGGTACAAGATAACCAAAACGGTATGTAGTTGTACATAGGTGGTGTCCATATGTGCACAGGGGATATGACTTAGGGGGAGGGAGGATGGAGGACCATGGTAGGGAGACCCAGTAGGGTCACGTGGTCGGGGTTCATAGGTCATAGTACGTAACTTGGACCCGACCACTGAGTAAAGTATATACTATAATATGTACAAAGTTACGGTAAGAGGGTNCAAAGTTACGGTAATAGGGTTTAGTAGGGTGGGAGAAGGAGAGGGTCTCAGGTTTTCTGACAAGATATGTAGACACAGAGAAAACGACAGAGCGTATGTCCCAATAGTAATGGTAGAAAGATTTAATAACATTTCATTAATTGGAGGTTAATTTTATTTATTTAAATAGTTTTTTTTTTTCTTTTAGGTGCAAAACAAGGCCTGTTGGTTCTTCGGTGTGGGTAAGTAGGACCAAAGATTTAACCCGTCCGTTGAGACTGCGGACAATCAGGGAACATCCCCATGGGTGGGGACTTTTGGATTGGGATGTCACCCTCGGATTTGTTTTATGACAGATGGAACTCCTTTTGTAAGTCCTAAGAAGTGTTCTGAACTTAGGGAATGATTTACGGGACGACGGTCAAAACGTCGTTCACCTCACTGCCATGGAGGAGGGTCGATGATTTCCTGACGGGGCAAGGTAATACGGTACAAGGTCAACATTCCGTCTACCTTTAGGACAAGGGGAAACCGTTTGGGTAAAACGACGGGTGGAACTTGGGTCAGTACCACAGATGAAGTATGCACCTCTATTTCGAATAAATAGGGACGGTGGAAAAACCATTCCTTGAATGAGGGATCCCATAGAGTGCGAGACGTATCTAGACCGGACCTCATTATGGAGGAAAGGAAATGATCATATATGGGTGGTCTCCTATATATTGCATCATTATATTATGAATTATATCTTATTATATCAGGATTACGGTCCTTTTCTCCCCCATTCATTATTATGAATCCTGACTGGTGACCAAACTATCCTTGACTGTGACCCCCTTGAAGAAATGTCTTTGAAGTCGTCGAAAGATGACTACAACGATATAGGTATCTTTTTTGACGCTCCTGGGAGGTTACGGATATTAGGACCAATCTGAGGGATCGTCGTTACCAGGATGTTTTAACAACCCGGGATCTAAATGACTGACGTCCTGTCCCCCAGTGAACGGAAATAGATTTTCTTCTTACGATAAAAATAATATTGGTCAGACCTCTCCAGGTTCTTCTATAGTTCCCCGAAAACCTTGTCCGGTGTTTCTAGGTCCTAAACTCAAGGGATTCACACACAAGAGGAAGAAAAGGAAGAACCGAGGGCGACAAAGACCGAGATCACTATCGATATAAAAATTCTGAGGATGAACCGGGGACATATGAGGTTGAGAAATGTTTCAAATAGATGTCGTCTGAGGTCGTCAAGTTCGGTTTAACTACAGTGATGCTCCCACTTTCAACCAAAGTCTACACCTTAAGGAGTTGAATCTACTCCATCTCTCTCTGAAGACGAGACGATCCGTCCTGATACGGGTAATGTCATCCTTCTTCAATGTCTTCTTTTCTCTGGAGGTGGGGTTAAGGGTTCTTCATAAAACTCATACTTCAGAGAGTCACCCCTCATCTATCCCCTTCGTATGACTGACTTTGGCAGGTGGGACCGGTTCGAGAGATCATTGGTAGACGTACTCAGCAAAATACTGTCCTCCAGGCCCATTCCTTGTACCTTGATTATTCGGTGGTGGTTTGTCTTCTCAAACCCTTTCCAGTTTTCCTCTGTGGTGCACAGGCAGGTGGAGGGTCTTAGGGAGAGCGATCGTAGGTAGAGTCGACTCGTTACACACGTGACGGTCCTTCCTGAGACTCAGGTCTACTACCGGTTTCTGTTGGACCTTTGATTAGGGTAGTTGTATTTTGGGTTCTAACACTCGGTACACCGTCTCGTCAAGAGGACCTAAGGGAATGGGACGATGAGAGGTGGGCCCACGGGAGAAGGTTATTTCAGAGAACGAAACAGTCGTGTACAGAGGAACCTGTTAAGAAAAGACTCACAATATGTTCTCGGATGAGAACCCCGGAACCTCCGGGGGTGAAGGATGTCCTTTTGATCCACTATTTTCCGATATGTTTAAGTGAACTCTGTGAGTCTTAAGACTTGTTGAGACATTCGTTAGACGATGACAACTAGACACTCCTTCGGGTTTAATCCGGTCCTTTTATCTGATATACTTCTCAGACACTTTAATGAACTTCTTTTTATATGTCCACCTTTAGAGGGAATGACGTAAGAAGGTCATAAAATAGAGGTAGATGGTAGACTGATGTTAACGACCCTCTGGATCTCGGTTTTGAAGGTCGACTCTTGAAGGGTTTAAGGAAATAAGTGTCTTTGGTCCTCTCTCTTGATAAACGAAATAACAACGAAATTCGGGTATACAAAAGTCCACTAAACAATGTGATCTTACTGATCTCCGGACGTAAAATTAGATATTTAAGAAAGTCTTGTCATATATCCCTGTGTTAATGCATGGACGTACATGATTTTTTTTTTTTTTTTTTTGAACGAACTACCAAACTGGTATAGGTAAAGTAAATCCTATACGTCATGGAAACTATAATTTAAAGTTTTTAAGTGTTATTTTTTGTGTGATTCTTTGTCGTTGAGAGTTTTAACATATACGTTTTTTTATAAGTTAATAAGTGTATCAGATTACATAGAGGGAACTAGACAATAATTACAAATTAGTACAAAATGATCAAATTTAATTTTTGTAAAAAATAAGAAATTTATTTACAAATTTCTTATTATTATTATTTACAAATTTTAAATTTGTAAAAAAATAAGAATGTTCACTATCGGTTTAAAATAAATTTTATTAAATAACTTTTGTTAGTTTCGAATAGATAAGAGAACCAAATATTCTGAAGATCTACAGTATTACAGATACTAAAATCTTGTCCAAAAGAATAATTACAAGTTATTATTATGTCTTAAATATTCATTTCTAAAATAATTTTCAGAGAAAAAATTAGAAAGAATCAAAGTGATAACAAAAGGACTTTAAAAATGGGAATCATGTCGTATGTTATTATACCTTATTTTTGGTAGTTAAAATTCTTTTGATATATGGTATTCTATTGATAGGATTCTGTAAAGGAGGACGTCCTGTCTCCTTAGTGGAGGGAAATGACACACTTGACATTCAAGTCATGTCGTGTATCACCCACTGATTCTAGTCAAAAAGAAAAAGAAGTGTCTCTTCCTTTATGATGTGTAAAAAGATCTTACGAATATAATAATAGGAATAGATACGGAAACATTACGTTTATTTACGGGACCATCGAGTCTACAATTTCTTAGGTGGACGTTACACCCTCTGGACCCAAACTAGCGACCCAACCCTTCTAGGGGACCTCTTCCCTTTCCAATAGGTGAGCTCATAAGACCGGACTCTTAGGGTACTTGATATATCAGGTACCCCAGTGTTTCTCAGACTGTCCTGACTAGTAGAAAGTGAAAGAAGGTGTTGGAACACTCTTTCGTATTTTAAAAGGAGTTTTAAAAAGTCACTACCGTTTCTTTAGTAGTGGTTCCGGATACTAACACAATTGAAACACTTTTCAAAACGTTTGAAGAGGTATATTTAATAAGGTTGTCCTTATCCCTTTTATTAGAATAGCCCCCTCACCTTAAATGAGTTACCTAGGTAAACTATGTTACTTTCCCTGCTGTCAATGTTTCATTTTTACAAGGATTTATACGTAAGTGTAAGACTTTGAGTAAAACCGAAAAGGTTTCGATGAAAAAGGTTAGTGGTACAAGTACATTACTAAGTGAGTATCCGGACTTCTTTTCAAAACAAAGAATCTCATATAACTGTAAGAGAAACGTTGGTAGACATGAGGTGTGTGTTCAAGAGTGAGTCAGAAAAATTTACGTTCTTGTACTGTTCAAAAGTAAGAAAAGAAACTAAGAAAAACCAAAATCTTTAACAAGACTTTCGACTTTCTTTAGTACAACAAATTTTAACCTGGACGGTTCAACTTTATAAAAATTTCACAAACTTTCTTGTTAATCTAAACTTGTAAAGGGAATGACTGGAATATTTGATTAATAAATAATGTATCGACCATTTTATTTGGTATATAAAAGAAAGTTTACAACGAATTCATAAGACGATGAGATAATGAAAGAATCAAAGACATTGACGGTATTCTGAAATATATCGAATTCACTGATTTTAAACAACTTAGACTTCAAATGTGTCATAGTAACATGATGTCACAAGTTTATCTATCCAAATATGAATTTCCCGAAATATGAATTTCGGGAATACTATTTAAGTCATTGGGAAAAGTTCATTGTTAACCAATAATTAAAATACAAACGAGTTTTTTACTTTTATTTTACACTTATTAAGTACCGGGGGTTTACCAAAATGTATAAATCGATAAAAAAAAAAATTTCTTTATCGTCGATATATGAACGTACCTTTTACGATGTTACCTCGTATTTTATATATACTGTTTATACATGGAAGATGGTACTTTGTGAAATCTTTTCAAAATCTTTTCCGTCTCTTTGGTCTCTAGTTTAACGGTTGTAGACGACCTAGTAACTTTTTCGTTCTCTCAAGGTCATTTTGTAGATAAAGACGAAATAACTGATATGGTTTCCGAAACCTACACACCTAGTGTTGTTTGACACCTTTTAAGACTTTGTTTACCCTTATGGTCTGGTGGACTGTACGGAGAACTCTGTGGACATACATCCAGTCCTTCGTTGTCAATCTTGACCTGTACCTTGTTGTCTGACCAAGGTTTATCCTTTTCCTCATACAACTCCAACATATAACAGTGGGACGAATATTGAATATACGTCTCATGTAGTACTCTTTACGATCCGACCTTCTTCGTGTTCGACCTTAGTTCTAACGGTCCTCTTTATAATTATTGGAGTCTATACGTCTACTGTGGTGGGAATACCGTCTTTCACTTTTCCTTGATTTCTTGGTTAACTACTTTCACTTTCTCCTCTCACTTTTTCAACCGAATTTCGAGTTGTAAGTCTTTTGATTTTAGTACTGTAGGCCAGGGTAGTCAAGTCAAGTCAAGTCAGTGAGTCAGAACAGGTTGAGAAACACTGGGGTACTTTGAGTCGTGTGGTCCGACGGGACAGGTAGTGGTTGAGGACCTTAAATGAGTTTGAGTATAGGTATCTCAACTACTATCGTAGTTCGGTAGAGTAGGCGACAGCAAAGGAAGAGGAGGACGGGGGTTAGGGAGGGTCGTAGTCTCAGAATAGGTTACTCAGTTGAGAAACGTACTCCATCGGTTTCATGACTACAAAGTCGAAATCGTACTCATGAAGGTTACTTATGGGTCCTGACTAGAGGAAATCTTACCTGACCAACCTAGAGGAACGTCAGGTTCCCTGAGAGTTCTCAGAAGAGGTTGTGGTGTCAAGTTTTCGTAACTAAGAAGTCGTGAGTCGAAAGAAGTGTCAGGTTGAGAGTGTAGGTATATACTGGTGATCTTTTTGGTATCGGAACTGATCTACCTGTAAACAACCGTTTCATTACAGAGACGAAAACTTTTACGATAAGTCCAACCAGTGTTGAAAGGAAAGTTCCTCGTTCGTAGAAAATTAAAGTACCGACATTAGTGGTAGACGTCACTAAAACTTCGGGTCTTATTATTTAAGACCGTTACAAAGGGGTAGATAAAAGGTACTTCCCAGGGAGAGGAGAAAGTGAAAGTAGTTCTCCGAAAAATCAAGGAGAAGTAAAAGACGGTATTCCCACCACAGTAGACGTATAGACTCCAATAACTATAAAGAGGGTCGTTAAAACTACGGTCGAACACGAAATAGGTCGGGTCGCAAAGAGTACTAAATGAGACGTATATTCAATTTATTCGTCCCACTGTTATATATGGAAACCGCATGAGGAAAAGGATAAACCTTGGTCAGACAACAAGGTACAGGTCAAGATTGATAACGAAGGACTGGACGTATGTCCAAAGAGTTGTCCGTCCAGTCAACCAAAACATAAGGGTAGAGAAAGTCTTAAAAGGTGGCAAATAACACTGGGTGTCAGTTCCCGAAACTATATCAGGTATTTCGTCTTTATCTACAAAAAGACCTTGAGAAAACGAATAAGCTACTAGGTCGTCTACAACCGTTAAACTAGAGACAAAGGAGACCGAAAAGATTTTGGTCGAACTTGTAGACCTTCAAGTACCAAGTACATAACGACTTGGGACCGAACCTCTTAAAACTCATAACGAAATGATCGGACACTCTACTCACGTCGACACGTCATCAAACTCGTAAGAAACCGTAACTGAAAGAAACCCTAACCTTACTTTTAACTGTAAAAGGTCAGGACACCGGTGACGACTCAAAAGGTTTACACGACCGTATAACTCACGTCGGAAAAGTGTCGTAGTAAAAAGTCCTAAACTTTGTCGAGTTGACCTTAAGGTAGTGAAGGTGATCGAAACAAGCATCACTACGAAAGATTCCGGGTGAACTGAAGTGTAAGATCCTACAGACCAGGGTAGGGAAGTACCTTTTATCTACACCTTTGTCACCAACTGAAATAAAAAGACCCAAGGTTTTAGTAACACCTACCACTAACGTCGGTACTTTAATTCTGTGAATGAGGAACCTTATTTTCGCTACTGGTGGGATCTGTCTTATAATTTTCCGTCTCTGTAATAAAACGGTTGTTTCCAGGTAGATCAGTTCCGATACTAAAAGGTTATAAAAGAAAGTCGAGTCAAGTTAAGTCAACGAGTCAGCACGGGCTGAGAAACACTAGGGTACTTAACGTCGTGCGTTCCAAAGGGACAGTAAGTGGTTGAGGACCTCAAATGGGTTTGAGTACAGGTAACTAAGCCACTACGGTAGGTTGGTAGAGTAGCAGACAGTAGGGGAAGAGGAGGACGGGAGTTAGGAAGGGTCGTGGACCCAGAAAAGTTTACTCAGTCGAGAAGCGTAGTCCATCGGTTTGATAACCTCAAAGTCGAAGTCGTAGTCAGGAAGGTTTCTTGTGGGTCCTAGCTAGAAGAAATCCTACCTGACCAACCTAGAGGAACGTCAGGTTCCCTGGGAGTTCTCAAAAGAGGTTGTGGTGTCAACTTTTTGTAGTTAAGAAGCCACGAATCGAAAGAAATATCAGGTTGAGAGCGTAGGTATGTACAGATGACCTTTGTGGTATCGGAACTGATCTACCTGAAAACAACCGTTTCATTATAGAGACGAAAAATTATACGACAGATCCAAATAGTATTGAAAGGAAGTTTCCTCATTCGTACAAAATTAAAGTACTGATGGCAGTTGTAGACGTCACTAAAACCTCGGGTGGGAGGGACGGTTTTTTTCATTTCAGTCGGTGACAAAGGTAACAAAGGGGTAGATAAACGGTACTTGACTTAACTGACCTACGGGATTAGAATCAAAAGACTTACAACTCGAAAGTCGGTTGAAAAAGTGAGAGGAGAAAGTGAAAGTAATTCTGAAGAAGTGAAAGACGGTATTCCCACCACAGTAGACGTATAGACTCCAACAACTGTAAAGAGGACCGTTAGAACTAAGGTCGAACACGAAGAAGGTCGTGTCGCAAAGAGAACTACATGAGACAAAACATTTAAGAGATACTTCATAAATAAAACCACCATAAAATTTAAACCCCCGTAGATTTCACCTAAACTAGATCAAAGTAAGAAAATGTTCACCAACTGGTCAAAAGGGTCGTGGTGAACAATTTCTCTAACAGATGAGGTAACATATAAGAACGGAGGAAACAGTTTCTATTCCACGGGTCTAAATAGAGACCCGAAAGATAAAACAAGGTAACTAGATATACAGACAGAAACACGGTCATGGTATGACAGAACTACTGACACCGAAACATCATCTCGGACTTCAGTCCGTTCAACTAAGGAGGTCAAGGTAAGAAGAAAGAGTTCTAACGAAACCGATAAGGCTCCAAAAAACATAAAGGTATGTTTAGAACTTTAATAAACAAGATCAAGACACTTTTTACACCGACCATCGAACTATCCCTAACGTAACTAAATATTTAACGAAACCCATCATATGAGTAAAAGTGATATAACTAAGAAGGCTACGTACTTGTACCATATAAAGAGGTAGATAATCACAGGAGAAACTAAAGAAAGTAGTCACAAAATATCAAAAGATATATATCCAGAAATCAAAGAAATCCATCTATATAAGGATTCATAAAATAAGAAAAGCAACGTTACCACTTACCTTAACAAAGGAATTAAAGAAAAAGATGAAAGAGTAATAAGCACATATCCTTACGTTCCCTAAAGACACACAACTAAAATATAGGACGTTGAAATGATATAAGTAACTAATCGAGATCATTAAAAGACCACCTCAGAAATCCCAAAAGGTACATCTCCTAGTACAGTAGACGTTTGTCACTCTCAAAATGAAGAAGAAAAGGTTAAACCTAAGGAAAATAAAGAAAAAGACGAGACTAACGACACCGGTTTTGAAGGTCTTGATACAACTTATCATCGCCACTTTCACCTGTGGGAACAGAACAAGGACTGAAATCCCCTTTACGAAAGTTAAAAAGTGGTAACTCCTATTACAAACGACACCCAAACAGTATATATCGAAAATAATACAACTCCATACAAGGAAGATAAGGACGAAAGACCTCTCAAAAATAGTATTTACCTACAACTTAAAACGGTTTCCGGAAGTGACGTAGATAACTCTATTAGTATACCAAAAATAAAAAGTCAAACAATTACACCACTTAATGTAACTAACTAAACGAGTTTTACCTAATTTCTAGATTTACATTGTGGTCTTTGATATTTTGAGGATCTCCTCTTATATCCGTTTTATGAGAGTCTGTATTTAGTGTCGTCCTAGGAAAAACTAGGTGGAGGGTCTTAAGACCTTTATTTTCGTTTTTATTTGTTTACCCTAGATTAATTTTAATTTTCGAAGACGTGTTGTTTCCTTTTATATTCGTTCCACTTTTCTGTCGGAAGACTTACCCTCTTTTATTATCGTTTACTTCGTTGACTGTTTGTTGATTAGAGTTTTTATATGTTCGTTGAAGACGTCGAGTTAAGGTCTTTTTATTTGCTGGGTTAGTTTTTTACCCGGTTTCTTGATTTATCTGTAAAGAGGTTTCTTCTGTATGCCTACCGATTGTTTGTGTACTTTTCTACGAGTTGTAGTGAGTAATAATCTCTTTACGTTTAGTTTTGGTGTTACTCCATGGTGAGGTGTGGTCAGTCTTTCCGACGCTAGGTTTTTAGACGTTCGTTATTTACGACCTCTCCCACACCTCTTTTCCCTTGGGAGGATGTGACAACCACCCTTACGTTTGATCATGTCGGTGATACCTCTTGTCACACCTCTAAGGAATTTTTTAACGTTTATCTTGATGGAATACTGGGTCGTTAGGGTGACGACCCGTATGTGTGGCTCCTTTGGTCTTAACTTTCTCTGTGTACATGGGGTTACAAGTAGCGTCGTGACGAATATTATCGGTCCTCTACCTTTGTTGGATCTACAGGTAGTCGTCTACTTACCTATTCTTTCGACACCATGTATATGTGTTACCTCATAATGAGTCGGCAATTTTTCTTAAGTAAACTTAGTCAAGACTACTCTACCTACTTTGACCTCGGTTAATATGTCTCACTTCATTCGGTCTTTCTTTTTGTGGTTATGTCATATGATTGTGTATATATACCTTAAATCCTTCTACCGTTACTGCTGGGACATACGTTCTGTCCCTTTCTCTGTGTCTACACATATTACCTGAAAACCTGAGTCTCCCTCTCCCTCTCCCACCCTACTAAACCCTCTTGCTGTAAGATTGAACATATGATAGTACATTCTTAACTTAGCGGTCAGATACAGACTACGTCCTATGTCGTACGAACCTCGACCACGTACCCCTACTGGGTCTCTCTACAATATCCCTCCCTCCACCCTCCCCCCAAGTACAAACCCTTGCGTACATTCTTAATTTCTAAAATTTTAAATTTTTTTTATTTTTTAATTTGTAAAATTTAGAATTTTTTTTACATTTTATTTCACCTAAACTCTGACCGTAGGAATATCTTTCTTACATATTTTTTTCTTTTTTATATATTTCATCTAAACTCAGACCAAAAGTAATTAAAATTTTGGTCTCCTTGATTGTCGATATGACATGAAAACAGAATTATTAGTAGAAAGGTGACTTTTAATTCAATGTATTATTGTTTAGAATATGGTTTAAAATAATAAGATGGAATAAATTACGTTACCTTTGAACGAGAACATACATTAAAATTTTGATCTTTTTCGATTGTGTTTAACAAATAAAAAGTCTTTTTTTTACTATGAATAAAAAAGAACTTTTTCGAAGTACGACGACGATGACGACGATTCAGGAAGTCAACACAGACTAAGACACACTAGGGAATCTACCGTCGGGTGATCCGAGGGGACAGGGACCCTAAGAGGTCCGTTCTTGTGACCTCACCCAACGGTAAAGGAAGAGGTTACGTACTTTCATTTTTTACTTTCACTTCAGTGAGACAACACAGGCTGAGAATCACTGGGTCACCGGACGTCGGATGGTCCGAGGAGACAGGTACCCTAAAAGGTCCGTTCTCACGACCTCACCCCACGATAACGAAAGAGGTCTTTTTGAAGTGTGTTGAGTTCTGTACTACTAAATCTAAAACATCTTAGAAAAAACTTGTCAGATACGTTAAAGAGAGAGAACGTAAGGGTCCTAATATTGTCTTTTACGTTAGACGTCACCGCGTTCGTATGACAGGTAGCGACGGTATGTGGATGATAGTTTCATATAATCATGACAGAGAAGTAACAAGGGTTCAAAGGTTTCTTTCAGAATGTTTAGATTCACGGACATCTTTTCAAAGGTGTCCCCACGGTAGGATTTTGAGTTCTCCAAAATAAAGGAAAAAGGTTAAAGGTTTGACTACATATTTCAATAGTAAACAAATACTGTAGGTTTCACAATGACGTCCTAAATCTGCACACTATATCCATATATCTCATTTCGGGTGATAACGTCCCTAAAAATTTAACATTTGTTATATTACTCGTTCTTTGGTCTTCCTTTTTAGGACCGTACTAGGGTCAATGACAACAAAAAGTTCCAGGTGGTTTCGTTTTTCCTTGTCATCGTTATTGACACCGTTTCTCCCGTCCGTCGATTCACGGATAGTCTCGATTGACCCGAAAAGGGGTGGACATGGAACTTCTTTCTTATTCTTGTTACACCGGAGTGTACATGTAGTGCTCCGTGATAGGTGAGTGAAGACACTATAGTCCAGATTTCTCCGGGGTTTTCGGAGGTAATAAAGGATAGTGTACCCAGTTAACTATCAAGAGTCCTGTCTTTCTTTACGCTTTCTTTTCCACACCTTCCGGTCTTCCGTCGTTTACACCAAGAGGGAAGGAACTGTAATACCTGTATTGACTTGTACAAGATCGTCTAACCTACGCGAGAATAAAGAGAGGTAGTCTCTGTTTGTATCTAGTAGTGAATTGATGTTTAGAGTTATTTATCTTAGAGTTCTTTTAGGTATCCCACCCACTTTTATAAAAGGGGAGTTTCGAAGTTTTTACAATAAAAAATTAAAAATTAAGTGATATGTATATTAATTTACAAGAAGGACAGAACACTATAAGATCAGGGTAAATGGACTGATTATTCGTTGATAGTGAATTATACAAGAAAAAACATGAGTCTCTTATTTGGTTACAATAACATCTGTACTATGTGTCCCGTGACTTGAATGGTTAGTAGTCCTTTGTGGTATAATAGTTATCATATAAGTGATTCGTGTCTCGAACAAGAATATTGGAGACTCGAACTTACTAAAGGTGTACAATTAGGTAGTACCGTAGTAAAATTTTACAAAGTCACTCATGAGTGTCGAGAATTTATTTTTGAGGAAGGTACCGTCTCGTCGGGAAAGGTCCTTTTGTGACAGGTTACGGAAGTCAACCTTACTAAGAAAGATAATACTATTAGACACAATGATATATTTTAGAAATGGGAGTGTACCATCTCTAGAATAGAAAAAATAACTATAGTGTCCTTGGATCGTTTCCCGGATTAAAGTAATCATTCCTGTGATAATAACAAAAAACTAACTTATTTCATTAGTTAGTTAACCATTTAGACCATCAATCATTGAAAATGAGTTGGATCTGACGAAACACCTTAAGAAGGACTGTAAGTCTATCAAATTATTTTCATACCAAATAGTATAGTTTCAATTAATTCAAGTCGTAGCTATATCTAAATTTTACCATCTAAACGTCTCATGTTCAGTGAGTCAACACAGACTAACACTGGGATTTCGGACATCGGGTGGTCCATGGAGAGGTCCTTAAGAGGTCCGTTCTTATCACCTTACCCAGTGGTACGTGAAGAGATCCCGTAGCAGGGTTGGGTCCTTAGTTTAGTCCCAGAGGACGTGACGTCCGTCTAAGAAATAGTAGACTCGATGGTCCCTTCGGGGATATATCTATAGACTCCTCTTATATTTTACCCTTCTGTCGACTTTGTTTTAGACTCTAATCAGGTGTGGAGGTTTTATTATACATATGGATAATTTCGTGATACGGTTTAATACTTCGTACGTATTCATTTTACCTTTTTTCGCTCAACATTTTATTTTAAATTAAATGTGAATTTTGGTTTTAACGATACAACCTCATGTCTGATCATTTGTTTCACAATACTAAGAGTTAACATAATATGTTTATGGGAGGTTCTAAAATTCGTGTGCTTCTGTGTAATTTTTTTTAGGTGTGATTTTAGTATTTTCACTCAGTAATGATCCACTATTCAAAATAGGAAACACAACAAGAGGTATCGCAAACGTAGTTAAATGTTAGGATGACTGTTGTGTGTTTCTAAAGGTGTAGGAAAGGTCATAGATAGAGAACAGAAGACAACTACCGGGAAAAGTGTTCGTAGTTCACTATGTAGTGGTACCAAAATTAAACGAGGTCATTAAAGTGAATAGGGTCTATAAAAGGATGGTGTGATTTTTTTTTTTTTTTTTTTGGGTTTTTATGATTGAGTTTTTCTGTAAAAGTGGGAATACACATATCGTCGGAATAAATATTTTCGGTTCTGTACCTTTGTTGGATTCACAGATAATTACCTATTTCTTTGTATAAGTCGGTATTTTTTACTTTTTTCGGGATGTTAAACGATGGTGTATCTACCTGAAACTTTCATAACCCGATTCACTTTAGTCAGGCTGTCTCTTTCTAATTATGACCTTCTAGAGTCTATATACATTTTAGCTAAAAAAAAAAATTTAGTATCTTTTTCTTTAGTCTGAACACCAATGGTTTCTGTTTCTCAACCCCCTCCCTCTTAACCTCCTTCCACCAGTTTTCCATGTTTTAAGGTGATCCTTCCATTTATTCATGGTCCCTACATTATATGTCGTGTTACTTCTGTCAATTGTAATGAAGTACTATATACCCCTTCAATTCTCTTATTTTGGGATTTTCAAGAGTAGTGTTCCTCTTGATAAAAAAGAGAAAAGAGGAAAAAAGAAAGAAATGGAACATAACATCGATATACTCTTCTACTTACAATCGATTTAGATAACACCATTAGTACAGTGTTGCATACATTTAGTCAGGTAGTACGACATATAGAGTTTGAATATTTACTACATACCGTTGGTAAAGGGTTATTCTCACCTTTTCACTGTTAATTTGTTACCGTTTCTCCTTTTGAAATTGACGACTTATGTTCGTTTAAGTCATTTTTTTTTTTTTTTTTTTTCCTCTACAATTTTACAGGTACAAAAGGGGTAAACGATTTAGATTTTCTATCCTATTGGATATGGTCTCTTCCATCTATATTCCGTCCATATGTTAGTGAGAAGAGAGGGACTTTCTACATTGATTAATGTTCGTAAGTAAAAATGACTCAAATCGACGTATGAGTCCTAAAACCTCGGCTGTAAGATATGTTTGTGTTCGTTAGTTATCTTGAGTAGAGGACTCTACTTTCGATAAACGAAAAGGATGACTTTTGTTTGATTCGTCTGTCACCAACCTGAAAACCTGTGTGATCCTAGACCCAAGGTTCGTGTATATACCCTTAAATACACAACATTCTTTACTTTCGGTCCTTTACAGAATACCTTGGTCTACCGGTCTATCGGTAAAGTGGAGACTTACTGTTACCAAAGAGATCATACTGTCACTAAAGATATTGATTGTTACAGTAACTTTCTCACGTTTACGAGAGACTTTTTCGTCGTTGAGACATACTGTCAGAGAGAACTCCAGGCGATCGGTCTTATGTTATAAATATTACCAAAGTTTACAAATGAGTTCTTTGTTATTTCGTTTGTGAATAAATAAATAAATAAAAAGTGTTTGACAGTTTGTTGTCTACCATTGTAGGTTACTTGGTCACTGACCCTCTACTGGGTCACTTTTTAGTATAATTAAAGGATTCAACATAATTTTTACAGAAGTAAGACGATATATACGTTATTGTATGAAAAAGTCAAGTCATGTCAAGTCAGTGAGTCAGTACAGACTTAGAAACCCTGGGGTACTTAACGTCGTTCGGTCCAGAGGGACAGGTAGTGGTTTAGGGTCTTAAATGGGTTTGAGTACAGGTAACTTAGCCACTACGGTAGATTGGTAGAGTAGGAGACAGTAGGGGAAGAGGAGGGTGGAAGTTAAAAAGGTTTTTAGTCCCAGAAAAGTTTTCCCAGTTGAGAAACGTAGTTCACCGGTTTCATAACTTCAAAGTCGAAGTTGTAGTCAGGAAGGTTACTTGTGGGTCCTGACTAAAAATCCTACCTGACCAACCTAGAGGAACGTCAAGTTCCCTGAGAGTCCTCAGAAGAGGTTGTGGTATCAAGTTTTCGTAGTTAAGAAGTCGTGAGTTGAAAGAAATCTCAGGTTGAGAGTGTAGGTATGTACTGGTGACCTTTTTGGTATCGGAACTGATCTACCTGTAAACAACCGTTTCATTACAGAGACGAAAAATTATACGACAGATCCAACCGGTATTGAAAGGAAGGTTCCTCATTCGCAGAAAATAAAGGTACCGACGTCAGTTGTAGACGTCACTAAAACTTTGGGTTTTATTATTTCAGTCAGTAACAAAGGGGTAGATAAACGGTACTTCACTACCCTGGTCTAAGGTACTAGAAGCAAAAGACTTACAACTCTAAATTCGGTTGAAAAAGTGAGAGGAGAAAGTGAAAGTAGTTCTCCGAGAAATTAAGAAGAAATGAAAGACGGTATTACCACCACAGTAGACGTATAAACTCCAATAACTATAAAGAGGACCGTTAGAACTAAGGTCGAACACGAAATAGGTCGGGTCACAAAGAGTACTACATGAGACGTATCTTCAATTTATTCGTCACACTGTAATATATCGGAACTATATGAGGAAAAGCATAAACCTTGGTCACACAACAAGGTACAGGTCAAGATTGACAACGAAGAACTGAACGTATGTCTTAAGAGTTCTCCGTCCAGTCCACCAGAACATAAGGGTAGAGAAAGTCTTAAAAGGTGTCAAATAACACTAGGTGTGTCAGTTTCCCAAACCGTTTCAGTTATTTCGTCTTTATATATAAAAGGACCTTGAGAGATCGAAAAAACAATTAGGTCGTTTACAACCGTTAAACTAGAGACCAAGGAGACGGAAAAGATTTTGTTGGAACTTGTAGACCTTCAAATACCAAGTACATAACGACTTCGGACCGAACCTCTTAAAAGTGTCCTGTGACTTTCTACTTGACGGGTCCAGCCACGGGTTACACGATGACCTCTAGTCACCTCTTTATTGAAGTCTTTCTTACTTCCCTACCTCGGTTTCGTTTTTGTTATGGGTCGTCACCTACACTGATCACTATCTTAGTTCCAGGTTACGACATTTCTCGTTATAACGTATCCCTGGACCTTACAATCCAGGTACTTAGTTCCCTTTAACCTTTACCAGTTTGTCCTCTACCGTTCTCACTTGTAGCTACAAGATTCTTAGTCACTTGATTCTACCTGACCTTACCCATGTAAATTGAGTCTACTGGTAATATAATGATGACACCCGTCCTTAGGTAATCTTCTTTACCTCATCGGTAGTATCAGTTGTTTTCTCAGACTTTGTGTAGTGAATCTACGTTACCGTTTTTACTGTTTTACTAGAGACAAGTAAAGGTTCCGTATGGTAAGTTGTAGTACCATTAAGATCAGATACGGGACTGGTCATTACGACTTCTTTGACTTCAAGTTACCAAGATACTTCTGGATATTCTGGAAGATCTTGATCGTGGGTTTTTCGACAGGAAAAGTAATCTCCCCTGACCTTATATTTTCATCCTTCAGTTCTTTGTGGACCTCATTGTCTGTTTAAACCGGAACCTTATGTCTTACTTCGTCCCGTTTCCGATTGTCTCAAACCGTTTCTCTTTCGTGACCAGTATCGTTTGTGGGAGAAGGTTGTTGTGTTCTCTTCTGAGATGTGTACCTGTAGTGGTCTACCAGTTGTGGTTTTAGTCTAACTAACATAAGAAACGTCGTTTTTTACCTCTTCGAGATATGTTAGTCGTTTTTGTTCTGACCCTCCGACTGTCACCGAGTCTAATACTTGAGGAATAACGGTTTAAGTCTGAATTTAACTTCACCCCTTTTGGTGATCCGGTAAGTATATACTGGATTTAGTTTAGGGAATGTTAATATGTCACCTTCACTCTATATCTAAATTCCCTGATCTAGACTATCTGTCTCACGGTCTACTTGATACCTGTCTCCAAGCACTGTAACATGTCCTCTGTCCTTAGTTCTGGTAGAGGTTCTTTTTCTACGTTTTCTCGTTTTACCGACAGACCCCTCCGGAATGTTTATCGACACTTTTCTTCTCTTCGCTTTTCGTTTCCTCCTTTCCTTTCTATATTCGTAGATTTACGTCTCAAGGTTTCTTTTCGTTCCTCTCTATTCTTTCGGAAGGAGTTGCTAGTTACGTTTCTTTATCTCCTTTTGCGTCTTACCCTTTCTGATCTCTAGAGAAGTTCTTTTAATCTCTCTGGTTCCCTTGTAAAGTACGTTTCTACCCGAGCTATTTCCTGTCTTTACCATACCTGGATTGACTTCGTCTTCTACAATTCTTCTCCATCGTTCTTATGTGTCTTCTTGACATGTTTTTTGTAGGAGTGCTGGGTCTATTAGTGTTACCACACTAGTGAGTGGATTTCGGTCTGTAGGACCTTACACTTCAGTTCACCCGGCATCCTTCTTAGTAATGTTTGTTTCGATCATCTCCACTACCTTAAAGTCAACTCGATAAAGTTTAGGACTTTCTACTACGACACTTTCACGACGTGAGTTATGTAGTCGTTTAAACCTTTTGAGTCGTCACCGGTGTCCCGACCTTTTCTAGTCAAAAGTAAGGTCAGGGTTTCTTTCCGTTACTGTTTCTTACGAGTTTACATGAAAAATCAAAATTAATAAAAAAGGAATTCAGACGTTCCATCACTCTTCTTTTGATCAAAAGTCACGTATCTGTAAATTTATATAGTGTAAAGTTAGGAAAAAAGAGGTGACCCTCCTCTCATTACTAAAAATTGGACTTTCTGGACCGTTTTGTGTTGACGGAGAATAATTTAACGGACGACCCGACTAACTTTGGAAATTTTAATAATATCTTGATTAGTGTCAAAAGTAAATCAACCTTTTCTGTTGACTATAAATATCAATCATAGATGGTACAAGGTTCAAGAGACTTGTAATTGCGAGTTATTATACTTTCTTTCGTCTAAAATAATGTCCAATAAACCCTACACCTAAGTGTGTTGAGACGACGTCCACTACTTTCTTTGAATACTTAATAAATACATACAGGGGGTTATTCGATGAAAAATTTCTTATATATATATAAATATAAGTCTTTTGATTTACTTGAAATAATATAAGACCTATAAAATATTTACGATACCGAATACACTCGTTGATTGAAACCATTACTACGGAACCTAATTTATAGTTACAAAAGTCTTTTTACGTTCAAAATCTATCTATATCAAGAGTCATTTTATAAATCAGATAATCTTCGTAATTGTATGAAACCGAACCTGGTTATAATAGATAGATATCCGTTACACTCTCTCTCGTCTTTCAAGTTTTTAGTATAATATGACTTTTCTGTACCTCTTTCACCTCTATCGGAAGGGACCCCGTGTGTTTTGTTAATTTCCGTCTTGATCCTGATCTCAAATCCTAGGGTCACTAGACTCGACGGTTCGAATATTTTGATAATATTAAGTGAAATACACAAGATATCTAAATAACGTAAACTGGATGAAAGACTGAAAATCGTATATGAAGATAAATGAATATCTAAAGTCAACTTTTTGTAAAAATTCATTCTTAGATACAGTGGTTTATAAGGATGACTACAACGTGTTTTACACGTAAATATGTTTGTGTATATTAAAATATAAGGAAGGACTTTTCGTAGATCAGTAATTACCTTGACGACCACTATTACGTAAAAGATAGGAAAAGTAGACAAATAGGTTGAAATTTATACTCAAGATACTTACGTAAGTAAGTAAGTTCAGAAATTAAGTAATAAGTAGGAATGTGAGTAATTTGTCAAGGGAACTCATTGAGTCTAAAGGGACCATCGAGTCTTCCATTTCGTAGATAGATGCTACGCCCTCTCGACCCAAGTTAGGGACCCAACCCTTCTACGGGACCTCTTCCTTTACCGTTAGGTGAGATCATGATAGCGGACCTTTTAGGGTACCTGTCTCCTCGGACCATCCGATGTCAGGTACCCCAACGCTTCTCAGTCTGTGCTGACTCGTTGTCCCGATATCCATGGTCTATACCAAGATACATAACCCTACGTCGTAATGTTGTATACACTGTACAACTTTGAATACAAGAGTACCATCTTTGTGTTTTATCTGTCTGTATTGTAACCTATCACCATACACGATGTTTCTTTCTATTTCTTTCTATTTCTTTGTCTCCCACTAGTCTTCCCTCAATCCCTTCGGGAAAGAGTCTACCCCTAAATTTATCTCTGGACTTACATCACTGGTCAACCTGTAAATTACTGTTAGGACCAGACTCTTTTGAAGTTTACGTTACCGAGACTTCCAGAGACTTGTATAGTACAATTTTTTTTTTTTTTTTTTCCGTTCTTCTGTCCTATAATACACGTCTCTACTCATTGTCTTTCTACCTTTGTATTAATCTAAAGGTTCCTATTGAAAACATGTGACCGGAACATCCATTTTTATACAAGTTGTAGTTTATACTACCTGTCCGTAACTTTCCAAAATTCTTTTAATAAAACCGACAAAATATCACTTCTCTTTCAGGATCACTTATTATCACCCTGTCAATCACACCATTTTCATTTTCGTCTCTCTGAATCCAGTCAAAGTTTGGTTCTAAGAGTAAGATTTCGAGATTAATGTGTTGACGTTGGTCATTATTATTTTGGTGGTTTTGTGACAAGATCCTTTTCCTTTATATCAACGAGTTTATTGTCTACGAAACGTGACTCACGAAATACACAATTTAGAGTTACTTTAATGGAGTATTGTGACCCTGTACTCATGATAAGAATAGGGATTTTAAGTTACTCTTCAAACTACATGTTTCTATAATTATTGAATAGGTTTCTACTCGTAGATCATTTACCACCTCGGTCCTTAAATTGAATCAGTTAGGTTCAATTTAAAGACACTAGTTGAGTTTTGACTCGTGAATCAGAGACTATGTTTTACCAAGGACTCGCAGAGTAGTGGTTCGAAGGTTTACAGATACGAAGGATTAACAGATTTCGTTCTTCTATTATAACTGTTCAACTCGTAAGGACTAAATAAAGATAAATAATTGTTTCTAGGGGAAGAGTCTTTACAGGTGGAACTAAGATTTAATATATCGGTGGTATCGGTTTCGACGGTCTACGAAAAAAAAAGTCAACGTGTAGCAAAGTAGTTTTTACTTCATGTGGATAGTCACACGGAAGTTATTTACCCCTTTAGAGAGGTAAATAGACGTTTGTAAATGTAAAGAAACAATGAAACGAGGTCGTAGACGTCATGGAGTATCTTCTCCGAGAGTCGTTATGTGAAAATAGTCAAAGTAAGTCCAGTAAGTTAAGACATTAGAGGTGTAACTTTGTGACTTTAGATAAAACGAAGACTTAATATTATTACGAATAATGGAGTCTTTTTTTTAGCAAGTTTCCTTTGTCGCTTGAGACAACATGTATAGTCGTGTGTGGATTTTTATGAGAGATTATTACCCTTATTTAGGTCGTTTATCTGACGGACGAAAAGGAGTTAAAGATTACGGAGTGTTTTACTTATCCGTTCCCGGTTCATTACCTCGTCGATGGGTGTTTTCGTTATGTTAATACGTGTTTATACTTTGTTAGATACGTGTAAAGGTCTCCCACTGACAGGAATACCTTTCAATTAAATAAGAACCTTCTTCGTCTATTAGTGATACGTATACATAGACAACGAATTAAATTATTTAGGATTATTTATATTAGGGAGTGTATTCGTGAAAATAAACTTAAGGACTTTTATCTCTAAACCCCTTTTTCTATTGATGTTACTAAAAAAAATTTAAGGACTAGATTACATTTAATAAACACAACTGAAAAAAGTACGGGAATTTTAAAATGACAAACACTCTAAATACCCTTGTATTTTATTTTATCGTTCCATTGTTTTACTATCGTTTCTATAAAAGTTGTAACCTTATTAAGTACGTCAAGTTTATCGTTTATGTAAAGTATCTTTATGGTTGTAGAACTATTAAAGTTATTCCATATCGAAGCCTACTAAAAATTTGTCAGAAAATAAAAAACAATAGAAAAAAAAAAAAAAANAAAAAAAAAAAAAAAAAAAAATGTTACACTACAGACAATTGAACACTCTCACTAAAATGTTGAACCAGACTCATTTCTAAACCGGACAAGTGTTGGTTTTAGTAGTAACAAACACACTTGGTACGTGATCTCGAAATCCTTCTATTAACGTCCAATTCCTTATTTGACCGTAAGACACTTGTGTCACATACTAGGTTTCGATTTCTTGTGTTCTCCCTCTACTAGAACTTGAGGTACACAGTTACCTATAAGACCCCTGTATTATGTAAACTTTCTTATCACATTAATTTACGAAAAATCAAACTTCCCAAACCCACAAGATAGTAGTATTTTGTTAATAAAATAATTCACTAGTTAGTCCGTAACATGAAGTGATGTCGGGTAATCGTCTCTTTTTTGGTTCATATTTCTAAGAGGGTCTCTCGAAGTTTCGATTCTGTCTATGTGACTGAATCTAACCAAACCCCCCTTTTGAGGTTTGTCGATGTATTACGTGACTGACTTCGTATCTATAAACATACGAGTCAAATCCACATAAAATGAGTCCTACATTTATGGGTATTAGGTTCTTTAAACTTGAACAAATGTCTAAAATAACGATGACTTCATAGATATAAAGATACCGAAGGAAATACAAAGGTAAGAGATTGAACGACGGTTTCAGCCGAGTGTTTTTGGATAAACGTGTCGACTACAGGGAAAACCGACACTTGTACTTTTCTGACTAAACCTTGTCTGACTCATCGGGGTCCTCTTCGAAACCGTTACTATAAGGTAATGACGGATAGACTTAGTCAGTGTCATGTGATCAGTCCGGACTTAATTGAGACTCGTGTTTATTAGTTACCTTATACGTTTAATCTGTATTCAACTGTAAAAAACCATTGTAAATAAAAGTTACGGCTAAAATAAATCTATAGATTGAACCCTCCTTAACACACCTATACAAAAGTTAGTCGTTTTGTTTTTGTGATCTACACCATTTGTTGACGTAAACGCCATCTTCGGACAATACTTTCTAAATCGAATAAAAGGACAATACATATATAAAGGTACTGGTCCAGGTTCCTGATTGTATGGTGAGTCAGGGTTAAGACCTGTCATGTAAACGTAACTTTAAAATTTTTTTTACACACAAAAGATCCAGACTGGTGTAAATAATGTTTACATACTGAAACTATTGGTCCCGTTGGTCTGTTCTTTTACAGTCACCAGATCGAATTCTGATAGGAGTGATTATCCTTTCGTTCCTGGAAGAAAACAAACTAGGAATCGCAGTATACTACCGTAATAAGGAAGAAAGTTACCTAAGTCTCTAATCAATTCTTAAAATACTTACTACTCTATTCGTTTACAGTGACTTCACCACTATAGTATCCGACTAATTTGTAATGTCGACGTTCTCTTGAATTCTTGAATTCTCGATGAGGTTACACGATTTAAAATCTCCACTCCTTTGACTTCTAATTATTTCCTTTTAATGATCCTAACGGGTCGATTACTCACCTTTGAGATATAGACAAGTTCTTTTTACCTTATTCTTCGTTTGATGTGTGTGTGTGTGTGTGTATACGTATTTCATATATACGATATACACAGTAATCGGTACACAGTGACTATCCTTAGTCTCAGAGTCTTTCACTATTTCTTGATGTTTTATTTTACTTTACTATTTCTTGATAGAGTTCTAACGTTCTAGTGTAGTAATAATTTAACGTCTATGACGTTTCATAATGACAAGTATACAGTTAAACCGAACCGATAGGACGGGTCAAAGATGAAACCTACAACGACACTTACATACAAAAATCTACGACCTTTCACTTTCGGTGAGTCAGTACAGACTGGGAAACGTGGGGTACCTGACATATCAGATACCTTAAGAGATCCGGTCTTATGCCCTCGCTCATCGGAAAGGGAAGAGGTCCCCTAGAAGGGTTGGGTCCCTAACTTGGGTCCAGAGGGCGTAAAGTCCTCCTAAGAAAAGGTCGACTCGATGTTCCCTTCAGGTTCTTATGACCCGACCAACCTTATGACCTTTCTGACTTCCGTCTTCCTCTTTCCCTGCGGTCTCTTACTCTACCGAGTTACCGTAGTGACTGAGTTACCTGTACTCAAACTCATTTGAGGTCCTCAACTGTTATTAATCCCTCCGAACCGTACGACGTCTGGTACCTCAGTGCTTCTCAACCTGTACTGACTCGATGACTTGACTTGACTTCTTATACTTTCTCCCATCGGATGGGGAGGAGATCGTCTAGAAATGTCACAGTCTGAAATAAAAACCCCCGAGGTTTTAGTGACGTCTACCACTAACGTCGGTACTTTAATTTTCTGCGAATGAGGAACCTTCTTTTCAATACTGGTTGGATCTATCATATATGTTTTTGTCTCTATAATGAAACGGCTGATTCCAAGCAGATCAGTTCCGATACCAAAAAGGTCACCAGTACATACCTACACTCTAAACCTGACACTTCTTCCGACTCGCGGTTTCTTAACTACAAAAACTTGACATCACAACCTCTTCTGAGAACTCTCAGGGAACCTGACGTTCCTCTAGGTTGGTCAGGTAAGACTTCCTCTAGTTGGGACCCTAAAGAAACCTTCCTTACTACGATTTCGACTTTAAGGTCATGAAACCGGTGGAGTACACTTCTCAACTAAGTAACCTTTTCTGACTACGACCCTCCCTAACTACCGTCCTCCTCTTCCGGTGCTGTCACCTACTCTAACAACCTACCGTAGTGGCTGACATACCTGTACTCAGACTCACTTGAGGCCCTCAACCACTACCTGTCCCTCCGGACCGTACGACTCTAGGTACTCCAGCGTTTCTCAGCCTGTGCTGACTCGCTGACTTGACTTGACTTGACTTGACTTGACTTAGCTTGACCCGAGAGGACGTAGTGTCCACCTAAGAAATGGTTGACTCGATAGTCCCTTCGGGTTGTAGATATTAGTCATGGTAGGTGTTACACTCACCGAAATAGGTTGCTCAACTTTCTGAATTCCTGTGTCTGATTCCAAAGGGTTTCCTCTTCGTTAAGACGGAGTTCTGATGTTGTCTCTTTTGGAAGAAGTTCCAAGTTCCGACGTTGTGGTTGTGAATAGACTTAAAGGTTGGATGTCTGGACGGGAAATAAAAACCTAAAAGGTCGGGGGTGTTAGTGAATTCGGTTAAGAAAGTTGAGTCAAGTAGGGAGAGAGAGAGAGGGAGGGAGGTTCTTCCTCTACAATTACTCTGAGTGTATAATTCATGTCATTACCTATAGGTTACGAATTGTGTGATGGATGAGAGACAGATTTTGACTTCTTGAGTCTAATAATTATTAAGGTGTTTGAGTATAGGAAATATTATACGTACCATCGAGAACTTTCTTTTATTTCCTTTTGGTCCTTCCTTCCTTCCTTTTTTTCTTTCCTTCCTTCAGTTAGATCCTTTGTAGACTTGTGATTCGACCTAAAACACAGGAATATACAAGAAACTCCTATAAACAATAAAAATTCCACACTATAACTTCGCTACCGATGAATGTCATTCATCATACTCAGACATTTTACCGAATCGAATATATGAAACAAATCTGTCATGAATCACTAATTATTATTAACTTTGTAACTTTTATATGACTTCGTAAACAGGATAAACACTTTTACTTGAGAAGTTTTCGACATTATAATCAAGGTACTCACACACACACACACACACACACACACAAATGGATACAATCGTACATAATACAATTGGAGACCTGTAAAATCCAAGTGTCACTATGTCGAGAGTAATATAAAGGTTGAAAAAAAAAATAGTAAAACTCTTTCAAAAACAACAACAACAACACAAAATAAATAAATAATAATAATAATAATAAAATGAAATGTTATAAACCGACTCCTTGAAATAAAGTACATCGGTACTTCACTCTCAACTTCCAGTTAATTGACGTAACAAGTACCGGTCACCGGAGAATGACTTCTTACGGTTCTATGTTGACCCTCTCTTATTGCCAGAACCACTGTGAGTCACGATAATGTCTGATTTCTCGTTTTCCTTACTATCGAATTAGTCAATGATTCGATATTATATTATAACTTGTCCTTGTTATTCTTAAAGTTTCCAGTGACATCATCTGGATGTGACGTTTTCCTTTTACTTCTATAGAAACACCAGTTTTAATTAATAGAGATCTCGATTATGATCGTAACGATTTTCCCCGTTGTGAACAGAGATTTGGACATTTAAGTTGTGTATACTGCATTTTAAATGGAGAGTTAAAAGATTACCAAAATGGGTATAATCTTCGAAGAGTGTCTTTAATCTCAAGTACCTCTCCTTATTAATTTCATTTTTAAAATTTGTCAAACCGAATCTACCGTTTCGCAGACGGATGTTACACCCTCTGGACCCAAGTCAGGGACCCAGTCCTTCTAGAAGACCTCTTCCTTTACCGTTGGGTGAGGACATGAGAACGGCCCTTTTAGGGCACCTGACCCCTCAGACCATCCGATATCAGGTACCCCAGCGTTTCTCAGCCTGTGCTGACTCGCTGATTTGAAAGTGAAAGTGAAACTCATAAACTGAGATAGACCGTGTAATTTTTTAGGGTTCCGAAGTTTGAGTCGACTGGTTTACCAGTCTTTACCTCCCATAAAGGTTGGACCCATCTTATTTACAGTTTCGAAATATCATATATGTTATTTTAGAAGTTTCTTTGTTGTCTTTGTACTAGGAAGAGAGAAAAGGTAGGGGTGGGTTTTGATATCTCAAAGTCCACTTGAAATAGAGGTTTTGTGTTTTTCGTATTAAGTATACACAATTTGTCCTTTTTATTAAGTGGGATATAGTTACCTCAATCTGTAACCAGTATTTATTCGTTACTTTATTTTATTTATGGAAGTTTTACTATGTAGAGTTCTCTCTACACTCGTTAGGTCCTGTCTTATTTTGTAATAGGACCCCTGTTTTCTTTAAAAGAGTGGTCATAAAAAGTATGACGGGTTCAATCATTATAGTAATTATAATGGTGAATAATATGATTTACTATTATATTTAGTTAATAAATTAATTTACTTAGATGACTTTTATTATTTTTATCTAACTTATTTACCTTAAATTCTCGATTAATTAACAAATTTTACTATGATTACGTCTCGGCCATTAATTGTCATACCGTTTGACTTTTAATTTAATCACTATCTCTTTCATAAACTCTATCAATTTAATTTACATTTTAGCTTACAGTTTGTCTTCCTTCTAGTATTATCTATATCCTGTCACTATAAGGTTATATTCTTATTAACGATAGTGAATCCAATTAAAAAAAAAAAATTTACCTAGGTTTTTATTAGGTTTATAAAACCCCTTTAAAAAGACTTTTCTTACTTATACGTCAAACTTTTCTGTTTAGTATAAGACCTGTTTCATCTATATTTACTATTCATTCTATTATATAGGTGTAATTCAATAATTTATAGTTCTTATTTTATAAAAAGTAGTCAATAGATCCGACTTTTTATTTTAAGGGATTTTTACTTTAAATTGGTCTAAAATTTAAAAGGTTACACTGTTAGTTCTGATCTACAATCCTCTTTTACAGATATTTACATATTTCCTTTCTTTTATACGGGATTTCTATATGAGTCAGTTCCAAGATAAACACATATTTGTTTTGTTTTTGTTACTTTTGTAAGAATTTTCATTTTTTTGTTTGTTTTGTTTAACCTATTATGTTGATGGTATTCAGAAAGTGTGTATTTATGTGTGTGTGTCTGTGTGTGTGTGTGTTTATGTATGATTTAGTTAATCGTTAATTCTTTTTGTTCCTTGAGCCCTTCATAACCTTCTTGACGCAGATTTCTTACTTTTAACTTTTAACTTACTTTAATTTGTTCTTACTTTTGACACCCTTATACTAACTTTTTTTACTTATATTAATGTCATTTGACAATGTTCCGAATTTTTTACATTACACTGTGTGTTTTGATCCTTTTTGTTATTAACTGATAGGAGTTTAAAAGTATAGTTCATCAGTTAGATATGATGCATTATACTTTCATATCCGTTTTGTGAGAGGTTGTATTTAGTGTCGTCCTAGGAGACACTAGGTGGAGGATCTTAAGACCTTTATATTCGTTTTTATTTGTTTACCCTAGATTAATTTTAATTTTCGAAGACGTGTTGTTTCCTTTTATATTCGTTCCACTTTTTCCTTTTATATTCGTTCCACTTTTCTGTCGGAAGACTTACCCTCTTTTATTATCGTTTATTTCGTTGACTGTTTGTTGATTAGAGTTTTTATATATTCGTTGAATCCGTCGAGTTAAGGTCTTTTTATTTGCTGGGTTAGTTTTTTACCCGGTTTCTTGATTTATCTGTAAAGAGGTTTCTTCAGTATACCTACCGATTGTTTGTGTACTTTTCTACGAGTTGTAGTGAGTAATAATCTCTTTACGNGTTGACTGTTTGTTGATTAGAGTTTTTATATGTTCGTTGAATACGTCGAGTTAAGGTCTTTTTATTTGCTGGGTTAGTTTTTTACCCGGTTTCTTGATTTATCTGTAAAGAGGTTTCTTCAGTATATCTACCGATTGTTTGTGTACTTTTCTACGAGTTGTAGTGAGTAATAATCTCTTTACGTTTAGTTTTGGTGTTACTCCATGGTGAAGTGTGGTCAGTCTTACCGACGCTAGGTTTTTAGACGTTCGTTATTTACGACCTCTCCCACACCTCTTTTCCCTTGGGAGGATGTGACAACCACCCTTACGTTTGATCATGTCGGTGATACCTCTTGTCATACCTCTAAGGAATTTTTTAACGTTTATCTTGACGGAATACTGGGTCGTTAGGGTGACGACCCGTATGTGTGACTCCTTTGGTCTTAAATTTCTCTGTGTACAAGGGGTTACAAGTAGCGTCGTGACAAATATTTATCGGTCCTGGACCTTTGTTGGATCTACAGGTAGTAGTCTACTTACCTATTCTTTCGACACCAAGTATATGTGTTACCTCATAATGAGTCGGTAATTTTGCTTATGTAAACTTAGTCAACACTACTCTACCTACTTTGACCTCGGCTAATATGACTCACTTCATTCGGTCTTCCTTTTTGTGGTTACGTCATATGATTGTGCATATATACCTTAAATCTTTCTACCTTTACTACTGGGACATACACTCTGTCGTTTTTTCTGTGTCTACACATGTTGCCTGAAAACCTGAGACTCCCTCTCCCTCTCCCACCCTACTAAACCCTCTTACCGTAACTTTGTACATATGATAGTACATTCTTTACTTAGTGGTCAGATACAAACTACGTCCTATGTCCTACGAACCCCGACCACGTGCCCCTACTAGGTCTCTCTACTATACCCCACCCTCCACCCTCCCTCCAAGTACAAACCCTTGAGTACATGTGGTCACCACCTAAATGCAGTTACTTACCGTTTTGGACATGTCANGTACATATGATAGTACATTCTTTACTTAGTGGTCAGATACAAACTACGTCCTATGTCCTACGAACCCCGACCACGTGCCCCTACTAGGTCTCTCTACTATACCCCACCCTCCACCCTCCCTCCAAGTACAAACCCTCGAGTACATGTGGTCACCACCTAAATGCAGTTACTTACCGTTTTGGACATGTCATAATATTTCATTTTATTTCATTTTTATTTTTAATTTTTTTCTTTTCCTTTCTTTCATATCAAGATTGTGTTACCGAAATTGAATTACTATCAAAACGTTTAAAAAATAGTAATAATTTAAGTAGAATTGATAATAACGTTCAAAGAGTGACTAACTTAAAAGTAAATTAAATAAAAGAAAAGAATTTGTGTTGTCTTAAATTATAAAATTACTTTATATCGTACATATAATCTTAGGTAAAAGTATTCGTATAAACAGTGAGATTAATCTGTCGATTAGAAAATAAAAGAGATTGTAAATAATTGTTGGGGGTTAAAAGAGAGAGTATACTATTTTATAACAAAAGTTTAATTTGTATGTATAATTCTTAGGCTAAGGACCAGTCCCTTGATTCTAAGGAGTACGACACGTACCACCGGTTTATTTTCCAATTCTTATCAAATTTCTTGAAAGTATGTAGGGGAGTGGACTTATAGGTGAAAGAGGTTCATGGGTCGATTACAAAATCAGTAGAGCAAAAGATGGACACATACGTGGATATCTCTACAGATCTGAGTTTTAATAGACTACGTTTGGTACAAATAAAACTATACTGTGTCATGGAACGAAGAGGTGACGAATTGGAGTAAAATTACTCGCATTTATTAAAAATGGTGTCCTCATCCACTCTTAATTCTCTTGATTAGTACCGTGTCCACTTCTCGAAATTTATATGGCTCCTTGAACCTGAATCAGAGAAATACAATTATGTTTTAAGTACTTAAAAGAAACAATAAAGTTTAAACATTCAGTCGACTTTTCCCTTGTCTATTAAGACACACGCAAATACATACCCTCTTTCTGCCCGTTCAATCCGTTCACTCCTTTCTGTCTTTCTTTCTCTGTATTTATCTCCGTGTTTCCCACTTTTACTTGTTTACTCTTAATAAATTATAATGTCAAAGGGGGGTAGGTCCTGACAAAATCGTAGGAGAGGAAGAGATTATAGAAAATAAGTCCATGAAAAGACTTGTAGTAACAGAAACCAAGATCATTGAGTTCAAATCATTAAACAGGAAATCAAAGTGAAGAGTTTAGTTACTTTAAAACGATTACGTAACGTCAAGTTTGGGGTCCTCTTTTAAATCAATAATTTAGGATATTCCTGAGTAGGTTCCAAGGTAAAACTTTTATATACAATACCTTAAGTTGATTCTATAGAGAAAAATCTAAAAACTACAGTCGTTTCTAATCCTTATTACACTTTACAAGATTGATATATGTTTTGGTTTGACTATTATACATACACCTGAAGTGTCAACACTCGGACAAATATTAAGGACTGAGTTAAAGATATTAAAGTACTTTTCTTAGAGAACAAATAAAGACGTATATTAGTCACTTTAATTTGAAATATACTACAATAGAGTGTATTTGTTTATATAAATTTCATCTAATTTCGTAGTAAACCTATTTTAGTTGATAAAATAAAAAGTATCGTATCTTACACCGGTCTTCTACGTCTCATAAAATTGATAAAAATCTCGGTCATCAACAGTAGGACTTTGAAGTCTCATTTAATCCAAACTATAACGATTTCTTTATCCTTCCGTCTGTGATAACTCTTTTGTTTGGTTGTTTTTTGTTCACGTTACTGAACTGTATATTTAAATTACTTTCAACTGCTAACCTTTCTCCTTGTGTCTATGGTATCGACTTTCCGTCAAGTAATGGTCAAAAATATTAGGAATGACTCTGTCCCTTTGGATTGTACGTAAATTTTATCAAAAACTTTATATTATGACCTCGGATAGAGGAGTCGTTATAGGTCTTTTGGGAATTTTCGTTATATTCATTTCGAAACGAAAGTAACAAAAACGTAGTAAACCAAAGTACTTGAAGTCCCTCTTGACTCGTTCGTCTCTACACGGGACGGTCAACTTTTTCATCATTCCTTCTACTAACCGTAGCACGAAGTTCCCTCTGTCTAAACTCGGTTTGTTTCCATATAGGATATAATTATACACTCAAATCTTTCGTCCGTTCGGATTGTGAGGGTCTGGAGACCCAGTTTTATAATTGTAAAGAAAGACCGAACCATGTCGACCTCAACTTACGTTTACTTACTTAAATATTAATCTTTTGTTGAATTAATACTAAACATCCACAGACTGTCCGACTGAAGACTAGAGATGAATGAGAAAGTGACCGAATTGTAATAAAAATACAGGACTCTTTATATTGAGTCTACCTTCCAAAAACGAATAGATGAAATGTGATAAGATTCCCAATGATCCGAAAAGACATAGATATGTGAATCATTTAATTGGGGATATAAAATCTTGAAGACATTGTCTCACCTAAAGTAATTTGATAGCACTCCTAACAGCTTTCTTGTTTTGAACAATTTGTTTAAACGAAATTATTTACGGTATTTGAATGAACTGTTTGTTAATTTCAAAGTCTTTGTAAGGGACTACGTAGTGTTTCTTAATTGTGTTCTCCTAGTCCCGATACTCAGGGGTCAAACTTTTGTGTGGATTTCACTCCTATTCATTTTTTTTTTTTTTTTTCGAAAAAATACAGAACACTCATACTTTTGTTCTTTTATCTAAATCATGTCTTATATTATATGAACAAAGTATTATAATATGTTTCATACAGACCCCAGTGGTAAGTATGTATAAAGTTACAATATAAAGGTTCTATTCTTTTCATGTTAAATTTTCTTCAGATAAATAAGTTGTTAAACAGTGATTCTTCTCGACTACGTTCTACTTCGTACTACAATAGATTTCCTGTTAAGGTAGACCGTAGGTATATATTACTTGAATCTTCTCCACAATATAATAAATCTACTGAATCTTATGATATTATTATAACAGTCTTTAGACTTAAAATACTTCACACACATAGATACCCCCCTCTGTTACACCATCTCTCTCTTGTGTTTAACGAAAGTAACTTCATTTCTACAATTTTATATTAAACTCCTCTATTACCTCGAGTCCTTGTTGTAGAGACCACTTGACCTCGGTACGGTAAAAATATGAGAGTAAGAATTTTACTCTTTAAGTCTATACACAGAGGTATTACGGATGTATGGAAACGAAAGTTTCTGAACAGGAAACCACCTTCGTAGTCATCAATCTGTTTAGGAATACTAAATAAAACTCCTTTACACGTTGAGGATATGTGGAGGTCGTTATCACCATTATGATAATTGTAATCCTTCAACTCTTTGTTTAAAGTTAGAATAAGGTAGTCTCAATTAGTAATTTTGTGAGTCAAGTCAAGTCAAGTCAAGTCAATGAGTCAACTCAGGGTAAGAAACTCTGGGGTACCTGTCGTCGTGTGGTCCGGAAGGACAGGTACTGGTTGAGGGCCTCGACTTGGTTTTACTACAGGTATCTTAGTCACTACGGTAGTTTGGTAGTGTAGAAGACAACAGGGGAAGAGGAGTACGGAAGTTAGAAAGGGTCGTAGTCCCAAAAAAGGTTAATCAGTCAAGAAGGGTATCCTCCGGTTTCATAACCTTGAAGTCGAAGTCGTAGTCAGGAAGGTTATTTATAAGTCCCAACTAATAAGAAATCCTACCTGACCAACCTAGAGGAACGTCAGGTTCCCTGAGAGTTCTCAGTAGAACTGGTGGTGTAAAGTTTTCGTAGTTAAGTTGTCGTGAGTTGAAAGAAATATCAGGTTGAGAATGTAGGAATGTACTGATGACCTTTTTGGTATTGAAACTGATCTGTCTGGAAACAACCGTTTCATTACTGAGACAAAAAAATTATACGACAGATCCAACCAGCTTTGAAAAGAAAGTTCCTCGTTCGTAGAAAATTAAAGTACTGACGTCAGTGGTAGACGTCACTAAAACCTCACGGGGGTTTATTTCAGACAGTGACAAAGGTAACAAAGGGGTAGATAAACGATACTTTACTACCCTGACCTACGGTACTAGATTCAAAAAACTTACAACTCAAAATTCGGTTGAAATAGTGAGAAGAGAAAGTTAAAGTAGTTCTCCGAGAAATCAAGAAGAAGCGAAAGACGGTATTCCCATCACAGTAGACGTATAGACTCCAATAACTATAAAGTTGGTGGTTAGAACTATGGTCGAACACGAAGTAGGTGGGGTCGTAAAGAGTACTACAGGAAACGTATATTTAATTTATTCGTCCCACTGTTATGCCTCGGACCTGCATGAGTAGAGGACTAAACCTTGTTCAAACAACAAAGTACAGGTCAAGATTGACAACGTAGGACTGGACGTATGTCTAAAGAGTCCTCCGTCCAGTCCACCAGACCATAATAGAGATTTTCTGTAAAGGTGTCAAGCAACACCAGGTGTGTCAGTTTCCGAAACCACATCAGTTATTTCGTCCTTATCTATAAAAAGACCTTGAGAGAACGAAAAAACTACTAGGTCACTTACAACCGATAAACTGGAGACCAAGGAGACGGAAAAAATTTAGGTCGAACTTATAGACCTTTAAGTACCAAGTGTATGTCAACTTCGGACCGAATCTCTTAAAACTGGTAATGAAACGATCGCACACTCTACTCACTTTAACACGTCATGAAACTCGTAAGAAACCGTAACGGGAAAAAACCCTAAACTTACTTCTGTCTTGAAAAGGTCAGGACACCGGTGACGACTCAAAAGGTTTAAACGACCGTGTAACTCACATCGTGAAAGTGTCGTAGAAGAAAATCCTAAACTTTGTCGAGTTGATCTTAAGGTGGTGGAGGTGATCAAAACATCACTACGAAGGATTCCGGGTGAACTGAAACGTAAGTTCCTACAGACCGAGATTCCATTCACAAGAGTGGTAGCACCAATAGACCCAGTACTTCTAGAAAAAACATATCAAGACACATAGAACGGTGGAGAAGAATTATAGAAGACGAAGACAATCCAGACATGGTAAAGACAGGCAATGACACCAAACCATAAGGGTAGGGACATTCTGAAAAGGTGCCAACAAACACAAGGTGTGTCGGTTTCCGAAATCGTATCAGTAACTTCGTCTTTATCTACATAATGAAAATTAATTGTATAAAACTTCTCTAAATATATAAATTACGTTTTCGTTTGACTTACCTAAAATATTCCCCAACAAACTTATTCTAAAAAATCTTTTCCCTTTTAGAAAAATTAAAGGGGGTCCCACGGATAAATGGAGGTCAACGTATGAAACAGTTAAAATATTAAAATTTACTACAAACTAAACACCATTTATATATATATATATATATATATATATATATATATATCAACGTTTTACCTAATTGATAAAGATTTAACGGTATTGTATAGACACTCCTTTTCTTCCTAATAGACGACATACACCTCGTCACACACGTGGGGTGTTTCTGACCGACTCTCCCGTTCGTCTATGACTTTCCTGACTTTAGGTGAGGGGTCACAACGTGGGACTTAGCTCCTATTCAGTTCACTCTCTTACCACATAAAAACATAATACCAGAGTGGTTTTCCAACGAAAAGACTTTTAATTGGTTTCTACGATAGCTGCGATTTATGAAATAACTTATTACGTCAGTTTTAAGACGTATACTCCCCAATCACTTATCGATACGAATCAACGGTGACCCAAATTACAATCCATCACTATCCACCTCTTCCGTTACCGTGGGGTGAGGTCATGAGAACGGACCTTTTAGGGTACCTACCTCCTCGGACCACCCGACGACAGATACCCCAGCGTGTCTCAGCCTGTGTTGACTCACTGAAGTGAAAGTGAAAGATCCCGGAATACTCTCCTAAATAATAGATAACATAAATATAAGAAATACTTCAGAGTTTTCTTAAGATATACCGACGAGTCTTACGGTACAACTTATCTTTCTTCCTGAGAGTGAGACAACCTTAAGTATAAGTTCACCTATCTCGTCGTAAATTGTGTTTTTCCCCATCTTACATTTGATATTCTTTTTACTCTGTTTGTCGTAACTCATATTCTTATTTCTATTTACTATGGAAGAAATTGTGTGATAGAAAACCTTTCAAGTTTTACTGACCTTCAACTGGACTTTATTAATTGAAGGAGTTATAATATAAAAATGAAAATTACGGGTTCCTGATCCATTCGTTGAACTTTATCCTTAAAAAGGTTTGACATCTTTAGAATGGACTTTATATAAACCTTCGATTACTAGTATATTGTAAATATATTTGTTAGTTCGTGTATTATATAAAAGATTCTTTATAAGACATGTTAAAACATATAATATCTTATAATATCATTAAATGACGTGTTATTTACAGTTATGGTCTCTTTTAGATCGATACCGACTTTCACAACATTGAAGTAACAACTAAAATAATTGACACAGAGATTATGTTNATATTTGTTAGTTCGTGTATTATATAAAAGATTCTTTATAAGACATGTTAAAACATATAATATCTTATAATATCATTAAATGACGTGTTATTTGCAGTTATGGTCTCTTTTAGATCGATACCGACTTTCACAACATTGAAGTAACAACTAAAATAATTGACACAGAGATTATGTTGGTGATAGAGTTCGACTGTGTGATATTCTATTTCGAAGTTAAATGAATTTGGGTCCATTAGAATTCATAATAATTGTAAAAGAGAAAGTAATGAGACTACAACTTTCTTTACCCACTGTTAGTTTATCTTTTTCAAACGTTCGAGTCGATAAATTTTATACATTTGTACACAAACATATACAACCACCGGACATGCTAATGTCCAAGAAGTTCTAGACGATTTAGATACTACTTATTACATCTTGTTTACTTTGGTGGAAAGACGTAGTTGAACTCCTCCTAGATTAAGAAAGTATATAAAAATCGTCCTCCCAGCAACTCCGTCCTTCCCCTTTTTTCTAATATTTGTTTCATTAAAGGTCGTTAGACAGTGGTCCAGCAGTAGGATTTGAATTCAAAGAGAATTTTTATACTCTTTACACAAAAACGAATAGTAAACCAAAGATTGTCACATCGAAAAAATTTTTATCCCCAACGTTCCTTTCTTCTCGGAACGTTCCTATATAACAATGACGATTACTTAGCTGGAACCGTAATGAAGTGAAGGTGGACATAGGTTAATAGTTCGGTTTCGGGGAAAGGACGGTTATGTGATTAACGAAATCCACTGTCCAGACAATTTACTAGGGACGGGTTTTACTGATGGAGAAGTCCCTAATTTTTTTTTTTTTTTCTATATTTTAAATCGATTTTCGATAGTCTTGCCTACATCTACAATGTCCCGCAAGTCCAGACTATATTATGAGCTATTGTGATGTATATATAATACATTATAAAGTGAGACTAATGATGGCAATGGGAAATAGGATGAAGTGTAGTTTCGATTGACAAACTTTCTGTTAAACACACTTCAAATAACATATCTTAAATCTGGAGTCGAAGTTTAATGACTTGTAGGAATTTATCAAGACAGTAACTCGATGGGAAAGTCCTAAAATAATTGACGAGGGATAGAGACACTCTAAGAAAAACTTAGAGAATTTTTCAGTCCGAAATAAACTGGAAGTACTAAGTATTAGTTCTTTTGATTTAGTTAAGTAAACGGAAGACGATATTGAAATTACCGACCGTAGTTTTGATATGTTATAGATTTACATCAGAATTTTTCTCAAACTTTATTACTTTATGAAACTACATAATCAAGTGTATATATGATATCATAACTAAAATTTAGAGAATTTAAACTTAAATAAAAGATCTTAATATAACACAATAAAATGATTGTAAAATAGAAGAGAAAGGGAAATTCTAGTCAGAACAGAAATATCAAATCAAAGTGAGATTTCTTAATTTGGATTTGAGTCTCAATGTGACAAGATGTACAAATATGGTAGATGGACTTTAGACTCTTTGTCTACCAATAAATGGACCTTAATTTAACTTATAAATTCCACAATATTCGTAACTTGTCGTATTTTGTACAAGTTGATATGAGAATAAGGGTAAAGAATCATTCAATGTATGGTTTAATATGGTAAATTCGTTTAGTATCTCTTCCGATCGTCTTCCTACCCACCCACCCATCCACATCCCCACACACACACACACACACACACACACACACACACACTTATTTTATGAATGACTCGTGGATGTAAATAAAGAAAGTGGAATTATTTAGGTCTCTCTTACCTCCCTACCTCGGTTTCTTTTTTGTTATAGGTCAACACCTACACTGACCACTATCTTCGTTCCAAACTACGATATTTGTCGTTATACGTATCCTTGGACCTTACAGTCCAGGTACTTAGTTCCGTTTAACCTTCACCAGTTTGTTCTCTACCGTTCCCACTTACAGCTGTAAGATCCTTAGTCGCTTGATTTTACCTGACCTTACCCACTTAAATTGAGTCTACTGGTAATATCGGAGATGACACCCGTCCTTAAGGAGTCTTCTTTACCTCATCGGTAGTACCAGTTGTTCTCTCAGGCTTTACGTGATGAACCTACGTTAGAGTTTTTACTGTCTTACTCTAGACAAGTAGAGGTTCCGTTTGGTAAGTTATAGTACCATTAGGTTCAGATACTGGGTTGGTCATTGTGACTTCTTCGACTTCAACTTGCCAAAGTACTTCTGGATGTTCTGGAAAATCTTGATTGTGGATTTTTTCTATAGGAAAAGTAATATCCCCTGACCTTATGTTTTCATCCTTCAGTTCTTTGTGGACCTGATTGTCCGTTTAAACAGGAACCTTACGCCTTACTTCGTCCCGTTTCTGATTATCTCAAAACGGTTCTTTTACGCGACCAGTATCGTTTGTGGGAGAAGGTTGTTGTGTTCTCTTCTGAGATGTGTACCTGTAGTGGTGGTCTACCAGTTGTGGCTTTAGTCTAACTAATATAAGATACGTCGGTTTCTACCTCTTCGAGATATGTCAGTTGTTTTTGTTCTGGTCCCCGACTGACACCGAGTCTAGTACTTGAGGAATAATGGTTTAAGTCTGACTTTAACTTCTTTCATCCCTTTTAGTGATGTGGTATGTCCATACTGAATTTAGGGAATACTAAAATGTCACCTTCACTGTTTATCTAAATTCCCGGATCTAGACTATCTGTCTCACGGACTACTTGATACCTACCTTCAAACACTGTAACATGTCCTCTGTCCCTAGTTCTGGTAGGTGTACCTTTTCTGTACGTTTTTTCGTTTTACCGACAGACCCCTCCCGAATGTTTATCGACACTTTTCTTCTCTCCGTTTTTCGTTTCCTCTTTTCCTTTCTATATTCGTAGACTTACGTCTCAAGGTTTCTTATCGTTCTTCTCTATTCTTTCGGAAGAAGTCGCAAGTCACGTTTCTTTATCTCCTTTTGTTGTCTTACCCTTTCTGATCTCTATAGAAGTTCTTTTAATCTCTATGGTTCCCTTGTAAAGTACGTTTCTACCCGAGTTATTTCCTGTCTTTACCATACCTGGATTGTCTTCGTCTTCTATAATTCTTCTCCACCGTTCTTATGTGTCTTCTTGGTATGTTTTTTCTAGAAGTGCTGGGTCTATTAGTACTACTACACTAGTGATTAGATCTCCGTCTGTAGAACCTTACACTTCAGTTCACCCGGAATCTTTCGTAGTGATACTTGTTTTGATCACCTCCACTATCGTAAGGTCAACTCGACAAAGTTTAGGACTTTCTACTACGACACTTTCACGACGTGAGTTATACGGTCGTTCAAACCTTTTGAGTCGTCACCGGTGTCCTGACCTTTTCTAGTCAAAAGTAAGGTTAAGGTTTCTTTCCTTTACGTTTTCTTACGAGTTTGATGGCGTGTTAACGTGAGTAGAGTGTGCGATCATTTCATTACGAGTTTTAAGAGGTTCGGTCCGAAGTCATTATGCACTTGGTACTTGAGGGACTACAAGTTCGACCAAAATCTTTTCCGTCTCCTTGGTCTCTAGTTTAACGGTTGTAGGCGACCTAGTACCTTTTTCGTTCTCCCAAGGTCTTTTTGTAGATAAAGACGAAATAACTGATACGGTTTCGGAAACTGACACACCTAGAGTTATTTGACAACTTTTAAGACTCTCTCTACCCTTATGGTCTGGTGGACTGGACGGAGAACTCTTTAGACATACGTCCAGTCCTAGTCAATCTTGACCTGTACCTTGTTGTCTGACCAAGGTTTATCCTTTTCCTCACGCAGTTCCGACATATAACAGTGAGACGAATAAATTGAAGATACGTCTCATGTAGTACTCTTTACGACCTGACCTTCTTTGTGTTCGACCTTAGTTCCAACTGCCCTCTTTATAGTTATTGGAGTCTATGCGTCTACTGTGGTGGGAATACCGTCTTTCACTTCTCCTTGATTTTTCGGAGAACTACTTTCACTTTCTCCTCTCACTTTTTCAACCAAATTTCGAGTTGTAAGTCTTTTACTTCTAGTACCGTAGACCAGGGTAGTGAAGTACCCTTTATCTACCCCTTTGTCACCTTTGTCACGGTCTGAAATAAAACCCCGCGAGGTTTTAGTGACGTCTATCACTAACGTCTGTACTTTAATTTTCTACGAATGAGGAACCTTCTTTTCAATACTGGTTGGATCTATCATATAAGTTTTCGTCTCTGTAATGAAACGGCTGATTCCAAGCAGATCAGTTCCGATACCAAAAGGGTTACCAGTACATACCTACACTCTAAACCTGACACTCTTCCGACTCACGGTTTCTTAACTATGAAAACTTGACACCACAACCTCTTCTGAGAACTCTCAGGGAACCTGACGTTCCTCTAGGTTGGTCAGGTAAGACTTCCTCTAGTTGGGACCCTGAGAGAACCTTCCCTACTACGTCTTCCACTTTGAGGTCATGAAACCGGTGGAGTACACTTCTCAACTGAGTAACCTTTCCTGAGACTCCGACCCTCCCTAACCTCCGTCCTCCTCTTCCCCTGCTAGCTCCTACTCTACCGACCTACTGTAGTGCCTAAGCTACCTGCACTCAGACTCACTTGAGCCCTCTACCACTACTTGTCCCTCGGACCACACGGTGCTAAGTACCCCAGTGTTTCTCAGTCTGTGCTGACTCGCTGACTTGATTTAACTTGACTTATATACGGAACATCTTGACCCAAATTAAGAGGACTGAGGAAATGTCTACGTTTGTGACTACTAGTCTTTAAAATTCTTTTAATGAGTTAACCGTCTGACGATTGGGTACCGTTATGTTTAAACTTATGTGATGATAGACTATAGTTTGGGTACAAGAAACATACTATGTTATGGTTAGGACTATTGTTTTGATGACGTTGTTTACTTTACGAAAATCGTAGATAAGACACGAACGTACTAGGATGTTTGAAGTCAAGTCAAGTCAGTGAGTCAACACAGACTGAGAAACACTGGGGCTCCTGACGTCGTTAGAAGTCTGATGGATGTTTGGAGTTCATGTAAATAGAGTAAATCCGAAGTCTTTAGATAATATTTTGACTCTGTAGTTCTGATTAAATTTCTCCCTCCAATCTCCTCTAAAACGACTTTTTCCATTTTAAATTCGACTCAAGGTTTCGTAATAATCCTAAATCGGTTCCCTTATGATTTTCTTTTACCTTTCTTTAAATGAAGATACTCTTTTATGATACATTTTGATAAATTACTCGGTATACTGAAACTATGCGGTGTAATGTTTGAAAGAAATGACGGATGTATAGGATTAACGACAATAGACGTTAAAAATTTAGGTTTACTACAACCCGTTAAATAAAAACGTTTTAATGTATAAAGAGGAAACGCATAATTATACATATCACTCATAAAAATAACAACAAAGACTTATGTTACAAGTCACTTTATATATCATTTCGAATCATGTAAAATGGAAGATAAAAATTATTCTTATGACATCAACAACTTGAAGGTAGTACCTTTTTAGAGCCAGAAATCGTTCGTGAATTTAGGAGTGTTTCTAAAAAGATACAGAGGACGAATATAAACTCGGGACCCTAGACTTGACAACTCAGTTCAGAAACGTTCTCTCATACGGAATTAATAGAAGAGACGACGGAAATATAGAAGGAGTTGGAGAGAGGTTCAAAGAACCGACAATGAGAGACAAGGAAGACACTGATTGGCACTTCGAGTTTAAACCACCGAGTCTGCCATTTCGCAGACAGATGTTACACCCTCTGGGCCCAAGCTAGGGACCCAACCCTTCTAGGGGACCTCTTCCCTTACTGTTAGGGGAGGTCATGATAACGGACCTCTTAGGGTACCTGTCTCCTCGAACCATCCGATGTAAGGCACCCCGAGTGTTTCTCAGCCTGTGCTGATTTGCTGAAGTGAAAGAAAGAAAAGAAAGATTGTCGGTTACATGGGTGACGATTCACCTGTGAACATAGAGGTCAAATAAGAGGTTTACCGGTAAAAGTTTTTTTTAGACATGACCTAGTCGTCCTCGAAAACTAAGTACTCGGTAGGTATGTTGTTTTCATTTTTAGTTAAAGAGTAATAACTAATGAAACTAGTACACACATATAACATGTAAAAATAAATTTCAGTTTGTGGAAAGTTTAGCATAGTCAACCTACCAGTCTTACTTCAACTAATATTCAAGGAGTTTCATGCTTGGAATTAAGTACATATAAACATCGGGACGACGACGACGACGACGACGATTCAGTGAAGTCAGTACAGGTTGAGACACGCTTGGGTATCTACCGTCGTGTGGTTCGAGGAGATGGGGACCCTAAGAGGTCCGTGTCTATGACCTCACCCAACGGTAAAGGAAGAGACTAAAAATCGAGATTATAAATAGTTTATAAATATTACACTGATTCCACTACACGTTTTTTTTTTTTTTTTTTTCCGTTTTACCAACAAACTCCTCCGGAACGTTTATCGACTCTTTTCTTCTCTACGATTTTCGTTTCCTCTTTTTCTTTCCATATGAGTAGACTTACGTCTCGAGGTTTCTTCTCGTTTCTCTCTTTTCTTTCGGAAGGATTCACTAGTCACGTTTCTTTATCTCCTTTTGTTATCTTACCTTTTTTGATCTATAGAGAAGTTCTTTTAATCTTTATGGTTCCCTTATAAAGTACTTTTCTACCCGTGTTATTTCCTGTCTCTACCATACTTAGATTGTCTTCGTCTTCTATAATTCTTGTCCTCCGTTCTTATATGTCTTCTCGATTTGTCTTTTCTAGAATTAATTACTGACTCTATTAGTACTAGTACACTAGTGAGTGGATATCGGTCTGTAGGGCCTCACACTTCAGTTCACCCGGCATCCTTCGTAGTGATGGTCGTTTCGATCACTTTCACTACCTTAGGTCAACTCGATAAAGCTTAGGATTTTCTACTACGACACTTTCACGACGTGAGTTATACGCGTGTTTAAACCTGATGAGTCGTCCCGGTGTTCTAACCTTTTCCAGTTAAAAGTAAGGTTACGGTTTCTTATAAGTTAGATTACGTGTCAACGAAAATAGATTGCACGATCGTTTGATTATGAGGTTTGAGAGGTTCGTTCGAAGTTATCATACACTTGACTCTTTAAGGTCGACAAGTTCGACCTAAGTCTTTCCCGTCTCCTTGGTCTCTAGTTTAACGGTTGTAGACAACCTAGTATCTTTTTCGTTTTATTAAGGTCTTCATGTAGATGAAACAAAATAACTGATACTATTTCCGAAAGTGACACACCTAGTGTTCTTTGAGACCTTTTAAGAATTTCTCTACCTTTATAGTCTAGTGGAATGGACGGAGGTCTCTTTGGACTTACGTCCGATTCTTCGTCGTTAATCTTGACCTGTACCACGTCACCCCACCAAGGTTTAACCCTTTCCTCATACAGTTCCAACGTATAACAGTGGGACAAATAAATTGAATATACGTCTCCTGTAGTACTCTTTACGACCCGACCTACTTCGTGTTCCACTTAGTTCTAACGACCCTCTTTATAGTTATTGTAGTCTATACGTTTACTATGGTGGGAATACCGTCTTTCGTTACTTCTTGATTCCTCGGAGAACTACTTCAACTTTCTCCTCTCACTTTTTCGACTTAACTTTGAGTTGTAAGTTTTATGATTTAGTACCGTAGCCCAGGGTAATGAAGTACCGTTTATCTACCCCTTTATGACCTTTATCACTGTCTGAAATAAAAGAACTCGAGGTTTTAGTAACGTCTACCACTGACGTTGGCACTTTAATTTTCAGTGAACGAGGAACCCTCTTTTCGATACCGGTTGGAGCAGTTCAGCTCAGTTCAGTTCAGTGAGTCAGCACAGGTCGAGAAACGCTGGGGTCACCTGACATCGGGTGGTCCGAGGAGGCAGGTACCCTAAGAGGTCCGTTCTTATGACCTCATCCAATGGTCACTGGTTGCATCTGTTGTATAATTTTTCGTCTCTACAATGAAACGGTTATTTCCAGATAGACCAGTTTTGATACCAAAAAGGTCATCAGTACAACCTACACTCTCAACCTGGTATTTCTCACGACTCGTGACTTCTTAACTACGAAAACTTGACACCACAACCTCTTCTGAGAACTCTCAGGGAACCTGACGTTCCTCCAGGTTGGTCAGGTAGGATTTCCTTTAGTCGGGACTTATAAGTAACCATGACTACGATTTCGACTTCGAAGTTATGAAACCGGTGGACTACCCTTCTTGACTGATTAACCTTTTCCGGGACTACGACCCTTTCTATCTTCCGTCGTCCTCTTCCCCTACTGTCTCCTATTCTACCAACCTAACGTAGTGGCTGAACTACCTGTATTCAAACTCGTTAGAGGTCCTTAACCATTACCTCTCCCTTCAGACTGCACGACGTCAGGTACCCCAACGTTTCTCAACCTGCACTGACTTACTGACTTGACTTGACTCAACTTCACGTAAAAATAAAGTTAATTATAGTAAACTATAGAAATTTATTCTTTAATAAGAAACTGGTAAAATATCCCTTGTAGAGCTACACCAGACACAATCCCATTTATAAATATATGTACGTATCTTAATCACTTTCACTTCAGTGAGTCAGCACAGGCTGAGAAACGCTGGGGCACCTGACATCGGGTGGGTCGAGGAGGCGGGTACCATAAGAGGTCCGTTCTTATGACCCTTTGTAGTTTATAATTCTACGAATATCCCTAGGATTCGAATAATCGATTTTAATATCTAGTATTTAAGAGATTTACATGTTTTAAATAGTAAAAAGGTTTTGATATGAAATTCACGAATTTTTACCTCTGATTAAGTACACAATATGTTAACAAAATGAAATTATCATAGTAGTTGATTGACAACTGTTCTAAAATAAACCAAAAGAATCGACATGAGATACTTATAAGGTCAACACTTGTATTTTTAGGACTCCACGAAATCAGAAGAATATTCGTATAAATTATAAACTCTTACATATAAAGTATTCCATACATATTGGTGTCAAAGAGACGTTCTACCACCAATAAATCGGTGATTCAGTGCAGGATGATAAAACTTTGGGGTACCTGACATCGGACGGTCTGAGGTGACAGGTACCCTAAAGAGTCTGTTCTTATGACCTTACTCAACGTTTAGGGAAGAGGTCTTATAGAAAGGATGGGTCCCTAGTTTGGGCACGGAGAACGTAACGTCCGTCTAAGAAATGTCGACTCGATATTCCCTCGGAGATTATTCTGACCGTGGAAGATTTACTATAAAGATAATATTTCAACTTCTCTCTCTAAGACCAGTTCTAACGTCATATCTCCAAGAACTTAAGAGAAGACAGGTACCCCTACGATTTAGACGTTGATGTGTATCTTCGTCAAGGGAGGTTTTCCGAGAATACGTTGTCACTTATTCTTTTATAGGTGTGATTTTGTTCATCCTTTCCGAGTGGTATTCGAGTAAGGAGCGTGTCGTAATATGTTAACACTTTCTTGAGTGTTGAGGATCTGAGAGGGATTCCTCCCTTCTCAAATCGGGGTTGTAGATCGTGGGGTTGTGAATCCTGAAGACGTTAGTTTTGTGGATCGAGACTTTCAGTTGTCCCGAACATAGATACTCTGGATATTCTTTTTGCCGAAAACCGAGAGAAGACTCCTGAGTGATACAGATCGTGGGGTCCCGAGTCGTGTCCCTCATTTGTCTTTGTGGACAGGAGGTCGGAAAAGAACTTTCTTCGAATAAACGTATAGAACTTTCGATGTTCACTACATAGGTCCCTATTTGACACTTGGAGGACTAAGAGGAGTCCTGGACCTTCGGTCGTGTTTGGTAGGGACATTAAAGGAACATCGGGTAGGTTTAGTGATTATAGAGGACCCGTCCTCGTAGACCGTTAAGTCTGAAAACTCTGACGGTGGGTCTCTTGTTTGAGATTAAAGGACCGAGACGTCCGGTCGTCCTGAACTCGAGGACCCAGGGTGTCCACACTTCGTTCGCTTCTTTGTCAAGAGTTGGTCGCCAGAGGTATCCTCAGTCATATTTTTCTCGGTGTCTTTGTTAGGGACTTTCACCAGATGTACGTATGAAATTTTCGACGACGGACTCCTAGACCGAAGGTTAGTCGGACGTCAAGACACATCTGGGAGGGGACACCCTAAGATTGTCCGGGACTGAGTGGGAGTTGGTGACCTTCTTTGATTCTTGTATCTTCAGTAGTACCTCTTACTGTTGTTCTCGATGCCAGACTAACTTACAAATCCAAGTAGAAAATGTACTCTGGGGAGACACTCTTGACCATCTCATTACGTGTCTTTGATTGTCTCGTTCAGTTCCTTTTGCTTCTTTGTCTCTTTATAAAAGGTTCGTTTTCTTGTTTTGTTTTCTGGTCTTTTTCTGGAATTCATTTACTTCTATTCACTAAATATCCCATTTCTCAAGTTTCATTACATGTGGTCAAGTCAAGTCAAGTCAAGTCAAATCAAGTCAACGAGTCAACACAGACCGAGAAACGCTGGGGTACTTAGTGTCGTGGGGTCCGGAGGGACAGGTATTGACGAGGGCCTCAAATGGGTTTGAGTACAGGTAGTTCAACCACTACGGTAGGTCGGTAGAATAGGAGACAGTAGGGGAAGAGGAGGACGGGGGTTAGGGAGGTTCGTAGTCTCAGAAAAGGTTACTCAGTTGAGAAGTGTACTCCACTGGTTTCATAACCTCAAAGTCAAAGTTGAAGTCAGGAAGGTTTCTTGAGGGTCCTGACTAGAGGGAATCCTACCTGACCAACCTAAAGGAACGTCAGGTTCCCTGAGAGTACTCAGAAGAGGTTGTGGTGTCAAGTTTTCGTAGTTAAGAAACCGGGAGTCGAAAGAAGTGTCAGGTTGAAAGTGTAGGTATGTACTGGTGCCCTTTTTGGTATCGGAACTGATCTGTCTGGAAATAACCGTTTCATTACAGAGACGAAAACTTATATGATAGATCCAACCAGTATTGAAAGGAAGGTTCCTCATTCGCAGAAAATTAAAGTACCGACGTTAGTGGTAGACGTCACTAAAACCTCGGGTCTTTTTATTTCAGACTGTGACAAAGGTGATAAAGGGGTAGATAAAGGGTACTTCACTACTCTGGTCTACGGTACTAGAAGTAAAAGACTTACAACTCGAAATTCGGTTGAAAAAGTGAGAGGAGAAAGTGAAAGTAGTTCTCCGAAAAATCGAGGAGAAGTGAAAGAAGGTATTCCCACCACAGTAGACGTATAGACTCCAATAACTCTAAAGAGGGCCGTTAGAAATAAGGTCGAACACAAAGAAGGTCGGGTCGCAAAGAGTACTACATGAGACGTATATTCAATTTATTTGTCCTACTGTTATATGTCGGAACTGCATGAGGAAAAGGATAGACCTTGGTCAGACAACAAGGTACAGGTCAAGGTCGACAACGAAGGACTGGACGTATGTCTAAAGAGTTCTCCGTCCAGTATCCACAAGCGGTTTTAGTCTTGTTACGTACCTGTCTCCCTTTTATATTTGTATTTTGGTTTTTCTTTTAGAGGTAGTGATGGTATAGTTTAACTTTACGGTACAAAACCAATGAGTAGTGATCTTCACATACGATGTACTTCTAAACCCTTTAATGTTATATTGACCAATGTAAAGTTCTTTTACTGTAAAATTTCATAGACTTTTTTCGTCTTCACTGAATTTGTTGGGATACAGTCTACTTTACGATTTTACAACTAAAAATTGTTCTTCTTTAAACTTATATAACGGACCATCGACTGACATCATCGAAATCATACTTTCACACTCTTCTCACTTCTTCTTTTTTTTCTTTCACTCTTTTAGACCTTTCATAATGTAAGGTTAGACATTAATCGAGTAATTGAATCCACAGTACATATTTATACTAGAATACTATTTTATTAGTTTTTAATTCATTTTGTATATTTTCGTCCTAATATCTTTGATAGAAATCTCTAATAAATTCCCCTAGAAGGGTTGGGTCCCTAGTTTGAGTCCAGGGAATGTAAGAAATGGTAGACTCGACGGTTCCTTCGGGAGGATACTATTTTATTATTTTTTAATTCCTATTTTTATAACTTTTTTTGTTGTTTTTTTCTGTTCAATTTATTTAATCTACTACTGTTGTCCTTAGAGAATCATTTAAAACTGATGATCAATAATATTTACGGTTTAATTTTCACTACACAAAAAACTCTTTAAGTATTTTTAACGAATCATATTATATTTTTTGTATTTTTATCTTAATATCTTTGAAAGAAGTCACTAATAAATTGTTATTAGTTACATTTGATTTTATATGGGAATACTATAAGACTTAAATGGAATAATTACTAATATTTGAGATAAAAAGACTCATAATATGTGTAAATTGTGTTTAACACCGTTGGTTTATTCATAAAATTTCGTTGTCAAAAAAAGAAAAAAGAAAAAAAAAAAAACTTTTGACCATTTAACCAGTAAAAAACTTAACCAGACGAGAGTATAATTAAGGTGAAATATTACATCGTACATTGTTCTCGAATTTACCTTAGGTACCTAACGACAATTAGGTCATCAGTAAATAAAATGAGAAAAGGTATCGAGATAATATAATTGTCTGAATGTTTTTATTCGTGGTAGTCGATCGTCATTTTTTTCTGTTTTTATTTACTAGTGACCTAACCAAACTAAAGATCACTCTAATATTTAATACTTACTTTTTCGTGTTAACATAATTTATTTAACAAAGATTACCAAGACGGGAACGACTTGTCAAGAGCTCCTTTGAAGAACGTTGACTAACTTTACTTTCACCGAGTAGGAGAGGGCTCTTACACTGGGAAATCCTTGTCAGACCTTACTGTGTTTGTATTCCCCTGAAGATACCGTCTTCTACTTTTCACGGAGTCTTCCTCCTACACTCTTGTGTCTTCGCCACTTACGTCAGGTCAGATATATGTGACTACAATTTCCCTTCCCAAGGGACCACCGAGTCTACCATTTCTTAGGTGAACGTTTCGTCCTCTGAGTCCAAGTCAGGGACCCAACCTTTCTAGGGAACCTCTTTCTTCTTACCGAGGGGTGGGGTCATAAGAACGGACCTCTTAATGTACCTGTCTCTTCGGAACCGTCTGATGGGAGGTACCCCAGTGATTCTCAGTCCATACTAACTCACTGATTGTGAAAAGAGTGAAAAAAGTGAAAAGTATCTCTTTTACTACAGACTCGAAAGTTAATATTAAGGATACTTTTTTTAATTTTCCATAACACTATAAAAATCAAAATACTTAAATCTATTAAATCATATCTCTATTTATTTTTAATACTGTACGGTGATGTTTTTATGGAATAAAGACAAGAAGTTTAGATTTCCAGAGACTTTTTCGTTCGAAAATAAAAAGTGGTTCTAATCAAATTTACGTAAATCGTCGTTTTGGACTTGATTTATCTATACAAACAACCTCTTTATAATTACACAAACTACTGTCTTATATACGGATCTTGGATGGTTCCCGTTATATATTAAATAACCTATAAATAGTACAATGGAAATATATATATAAAAATTCAGACTCAAAACAGTCGTTTATAAATCCCATCCTCTAAATTCTGAATACCATACTGTTGTGTCGTAGGACGAAGTTTAGTGGGAAACAGTAGGAATAGAAGATAGTTTTATAAAAGAGTTCATTCGAACCACCCGAATTGACTCAAAGGTCGGGTGTCTTAAGAATTTAATGAGACTCTGATTAAGGTTACTTTATAGTGTTTATAATGATAGACTCCTAGAAAAATAACGTTTAGTAATCGGGACTCAACACTGACAACGTCATTCTCCGTATTTTTTCTTAAATTTTGAAGTAAGATTCTTATTTAGAAGGTGAAACTCTTTATACAAGGTGACTCTGTCCGAGTCCTGTAATTATACTTTTAAATTGGTTCCGGAGAACCAGAAAAAGGGAAACAAATGACGTATCGGACCGTATCCTATGTAAGAATATCGATGAAGAGTTATAGACTTAATTACACACCAAAAATTTTCATCTTCTTTACCAGGAAACCATATGACTCATATCTGTACAGTTATAATTCATTACGGAAAAGATCCTTTTTTTATAACGAGAGAACAGTCTCATCATAAAAGGATCCGTTTTTTTGACGAAGTACTTAACTTTGTAATAGTGAATCTGTAGGAATATAGTGAAAAAAAAGTCTTACTTTTGGACTATAAGTATTCGTTACTAAACTCTGTAACAATTACTCCTAACCCTCGTCTCTCCAGAAAACTGTTGTGAAAAGTCACCTTTTACGTGTAGGAGGATTCAGATCGAATCTTTCGTCATGTATATTTTATCGTGTAATCTAGTAAACGAATTTTGGATTTGATTCTGAAGTAGGGACATTTTAACTATCTTTTATAGTGTTTCTATGTCTGGAGGTATACGAAATTTTTCGAAGTTTTATATAGAGTTTTTATTGTACCAGTATCCACCGTTAATATCTTCTAAAACGAGAATCAAGGATCGAAGGAATAAGAAGTTGGGATATCTTTAGTTTCAGAAATAAGTGTCGTGTAGAACAAAAAGGACCTTCGTGTTTTCTATTGATTCACTTACTCACCAACTCTGGACTACCTTACTAACGAGTGTCAAATACGGTCACAGGATTGACTGGAGAAACGTAACTGTGAACTGAGAGAGTGAGGTCCATCAAGAGAAAGTAGGGATTGTTTAGATATACTAAAACTGACATCTTAAACCTAGGGATCAAGATCCTGATTATCGTCGGAATAGTTTACAGACAGACCACTAGGACTCGTATAAAAGTGTCTATAGTTCACAGACTTTCGCCGCAAAACCCTTGAAACCCTACATAATGTTAGGGATTCATAGAGATAGTATTCTTACTAGATGTAGTGTTCTTTAGGTCACCATTCTTGTTAACACCGTCTTAGACCTGAAGTAGGATTACCCAAACTTGTTGTAGAAGAAAATTTCACAAAAAGGATTAAGACTTACAAGGGAGGAGTAGAAACTTAGACTTCTTTCTACGACTGTCTTGCGAGTCTCTGAAATGGTTCACTCCCTACAGTCCAGATTGACTTCTGTACTTCACACATAAAAGATATGTTGTAACAGTGGGTGAGTGACGGTGACGTGACACTCAAATGACCTGTCACTTAAGTGGAGACGTAGGGATAGTGAAGGTAATCGTAGATGGTTTATTCGTGATCTCTAAACAATCTATTTTTTACAGTAACTTGAAGGGACCGTTAGGTCACTAATTCTTAGACGGCCGGTTACGTGTCCTGTGTCCAAACTAGGGACCAGACCCTTCTAGGATGTACGGTGTTTCGTCGATTCGGACGTGTGGGATCTCGGACACGAGCCGCTGTTACTCTTCGGGTACACGGTGTTGATCTCTTTCAATCACATGTTGTTGGTTTTAGGTCGTGTTGGTCTTTATTTATGTATTTATATATTTTAAAAATTCAATACTTTTGTAAAATCTTAATATATGATAATATCAGTTTACTTTAGTATCTATATTCGATTAGGTTGGGGACTTAAAGTGTCTTTTATTTTTTAATACTGTAGAATGATCTAAACGTCTTCCTCGGAAGACATTTAATTAAGTCAACTTAGTCCCAATAGTAGATTTTTAGAGATTAAACATTTAGATCACAAAGGAGTATTTTACAATTAATAAACTATATTTATATAAAAGTTAAAAATCAAATATTTGTTAAAAAAGTGTGAAACTCTCATATGAACGAAAAGAAATAAGTATAACGGTAGTACTTTGGTAAAATTTAGGTAAAAGAGAAGGAAGGAAATCACGGGATCAAAAGTCTAGACTCAGACTCGAGACCATTACCCCCACGGGTGGTTTAAAGTTATAAAAAAGATTCGAGGCCCTATAAAAATGTCGGATGAAGAACTACAATATATTCTAATATAAAGGGAACTAACTTATTTTCTGGAGTCTTATAGTCGTACCCTGACACTACCGTTGTGTATCATCTTGATTGTTCACATATATGATAGAAGTGCAACAATAAGAAAATATTTGATATATATAGATATTAATAATTAATAATAAGAAATGTATATATGTACATATATTTATATGTATAAAAAAATATATACATTTTTAGAAGGGACCACCGAGTCTACCATTTCTTAGACGGACGTTACGTACTCTGGACCCAAGTCTGGTACCCAGCCCTTCTAGGAGACCTCTTCCCTTACTGTTGGGTGAGATCATAAGAACGGACCTCTTAAGGTACCTGTCTCTTCGGACTACCCGATATCAGGTACCCCAGTGTTTCTCAGTCTGTACTGACTCACTGATTGTGAAAATGAAAATTCATTATTAAAATAATATGAATCGAGTCGAGAAATTAGGAAAAACTATTTTGTTAATATATATACGTATATTTACAGACAAATTTATTTATTAAACATTACCTATTTTCGTAGAAAACACCAATTCGTTATACTATAATGAGGTACCTAAAATTAAAGTCTTACCTTATCAAATGGACTTTTGTCATTAATGTCCTCTTGAAGTGTATATGACTTGTTCTTTTCTTTTACTTTTCGGGAATTACCCTATTAAGGAGGAAATCCTAAAAGGGGAATCAGAATTTTTTCTATATGTGTACATCGAAATACATAATACACTATAATTATACCATCATTTTAGTCGTGCCGGTGTCCAATCCTCGTATAGTAATAAGGATTCCCATTTCGAGAGAAAAATAATAGAAGAAGATCGATACACAGTTGACTTAAGTATAGTGGTGTAAAAGAGAAATACCGAGAGGGAGCGGAAGAGTAAAAAGAATGTTCCGTTCTTTTTACTTCGACGAAGACAAATATTTCTGTGGAATTATTAAGAGTAAATATATAGAAGAAAGGAGACGTAATTATAAGTATTTAGGGTTTAGATTGATCATTATCAAGTAAAGGTAATATTATTCGTATTAGGAAAGTATAAACAGGAAGAGTTGGTGTGAAAAATGTAGAAGAGGAAAGATGAGGGAGACACATGAACAGGGATCTATGTCTCAAATTTAAGGAAGAACATTCTGAAAGTAAAAGGAAGATTTTTGAGAAAAGTTGTGGACACGGTAAACAGGAAAAAGAGATTTTGTGAAAATCAATTTTAAGTAGAGTAAAACATCCATTGACTTTTTACTAAACGACTCAAGGTGTCATAAGGGAACGTCGGGTAGAGGGAGGAGATAGTATAGATCAAGAGTTAGTTTATCAAAGTATAAAGTCAGATTATATCTCCTGTATTGTAAATAACTCGATGTTAAAACAGAGAGCACACGAACACTCCGTTTGTGTAAGTAAAATGTTTCTTTCCAATTCATTAAACTTTAAAGTCTTTCCAATTCATGAAACAAGTTAAAGAGTACTGGTCGTTTACAGATTTACGACTTGTGGTATTGTATTTCGACATTACAATAAGTATAAATAGAGAGTGAAAAAAAATTTCAGAGTCAAAAAATTCAAAGTTGATTACACTAACAGACTAAAAAAAGGATTTGACCAGTATAAGAGGTCGTTCAAAATATTTGATTATGGAGTCTAACGTACTAAAACATTAGACTAGCCCCATCCCGTGTTTATTGGACAAAGGAGTGATCAAAACCTGTTATATGTAAATGAATGCATAAACGGTAATAAAAAGGGTGGAACGAGGTGACTTCTAAACTTTGTCTAAAAATAGTTAAAAAAGATTACGTAATAAAATGGTTTTATAACTATAAAACTTATTATATCACTAGTAAACAACTGAGTCTTATCATAAAGAAATGTAATCGAAGTATCCATAAACTTTAAAGATTTATAAAAATAGTGTATTCACTAATAATTTTATCAACGGATATCAGAAAAGGTATTTTTTTACTATTCTTGTTTATCTCTTAGAAGATAAATTACTAAAAAAAGTAAGTTCACAATATAAGATTGTAATATTAGTTTAAACCAGTTAGACGAATTAAGTAAATAAAATATTATAAATTTCAAAATACGTAAGGAGGGGAATTATGTCTTTTTTCATTGACTATATTGATATTAAAGGAATCTGATAAACTTTAATTAGGAAGGTATACTAAAAGTTAAGATCTAGAAGACCTCGTCACCTATATACCATGACTTCGTTTCCGTATAAATTTGTAAGAGACATCAAAGAGGAGAATCTTTTACTCTAAAATCACACCTAGAAATCCTATAGTGTACCTCGACGTTTCGAGAATCAATTGAAATCTTTACTGGGACCATCCGATATTATTGTCATTGAAGTTGTTTACAGTTCATCAAATTCCTCAGTCAAATGGGTTCTTGATTTGTATATTGTTGATGATTCCTTTGATCCCTTCTTCCGATACCAAAAAGGTCATCAGTACATACCTACAATCTCAACTTGATATTTCTTTCGACTCGTGTTTTCTTAACTACGAAAACTTAATACCACAACCTCTTATGAGAACGTTTAGGGAACCTGACGTTCCTCTAGGTTAGTCAGTTAGGATTTCCGTTAGTCAGGACTTATAAGTAACCCTGACTACAACTTCGACTTTGAGGTTAGGAAACCGGTGGACTACGTTTCTCGACTGAGTGGACTTTTCTGGGACTACGACCCTTTCTAACTTCCACCTTCCTCTTCCCCTGCTGTCTCCTACTCCACTAACCTACCACAGTGACTGAGTTACCTGTATTCGAACTCATTTGAGGTCCTCAACCACTACCTGTCCCTCCGGACTCCCAGCGTTTCTCAACCTGTGTTGACTCGCTGACTCGATTTGACTTCCTTTAAAGTCTCTATCTTGTACGTTTTTAAAGACATGATCATTACGCAAAAATGTATTAAGTAAAGACAAACACTATTTAATGTTAAATTTATTACTCATCCCGTAGGGACCACCTAGTCTGTCCTTTCTTAGACGGACGTTAAGTTCTCTCAGCCCAAGCTAAGGACTCAACCAAAATAGGGGACCTCTTATTTACCTGTCATAAGAACAGACCTCTTAAGGTACCTGTCTCCTTGGATCACCCGATACCAGGTACCCCAGTGTCTCTTACCACTCCATATCAGATACCCCAGTGTTTCTTAACCTGTCCTACCTTATTGATTATGAAATCATATCTATTAATATTTTTTATGTCACTTTTATGTTCATAACCCTGGTCGTAGGTACGACAAAGATCTTTTATAAACTAACTAAAAGAAGTAAAAAACAGTACTCATCTACTTTAACGGTCTAAATTTTACTAAACGATCAAATACCGTATACAACAATTTTCTAATTTTTATCGTTCATTTCGTGTTTTTATCTTTACAGTACGAGTTTAATGAACAATTATCTTTACGTCACTTAAAAAAACCGTCTTTTGAAAATAAAATCTACTCTTCTACTCTTATTAAAAATACGAGTAAAATTAATACAAGTCGGTAAAAACTTCTTTCTTATTTATTCGAAAATAGTTAATATCATTTACATATTTGTAATATTATCTTTANCGAGTTTAATGAACAATTATCTTTACGTCACTTAAAAAAACCGTCTTTTGAAAATAAAATCTACTCTTCTACTCTTATTAAAAATACGAGTAAAATTAATACAAGTCGGTAAAAACTTCTTTCTTATTTATGCGAAAATAGTTAATATCATTTACATATTTGTAATATTATCTTTATAGATTTAATAAAGTGAATAAATTTTTTGTAACATTAAAGAATATATATAAGAATAATATTTACAGGGATTTCTATACGAATCCGATATATAAAGTATTTTAAAAGTAGGACGAAATTAAAAAATATCTACTAGTTTCAATATTATTATAAACAGTGATTAAAATGTCATTATAACAAAAGGATATTCAGTAGTAATCGACCGTGACTTTTTATGAGGTAAAAATTTCAATACAAATATTTTTATATTATAAAGTAACTTATAACAATATATTCTATTTGTTCACTTACTAGGCAAAAAGAATCTTTTATTCTCGCTCTCATTTCTTTATCGACGACAAATACAGATCATCTCTGATTTCGTGACTCCGACGTTTATGACATCCTCCTGTTCTCCCTCTAAAGTTCGACATAAACAGTTTGAAGTAATAAAAACTACCTGATTCAGTCTCAGTCCCAATCTTAACCATACCTTGGACGTTAGTTTTGAGGTCAGGTTTCCTTTCGGTCCTTCAACGAGTCCTTCTGACATACATCCTATATCGATTCAAAATTCACTATCAAGGAGTTGATATTATTGAAAATTACTACAGTTTATATGTTCAATACAAACTTATGAACGGATTGACCTGAGTTAGTCAATATCTTTGATAATATAAATGTTGAGAGGAATTACTTCAGAAAAATTTTTAGGTAGTACGGTATGTCTAATCTTGTTTAGGTGTCTTATCTAAAAGTTCTCGACCGTCGAAGATATTTCAGATTGTTTACTTTCAAAATCTTAAGTCATTATATATACTCTGACAGACTTTATTTTTCTTTACCGAACAGGTACTATGAAAGTGTGTGTACCTCAAGAAACATGTGTTCCACATTTGGATAGACTTTCTTTGGACTATCGGGTATTTCAATTACCGGAACGTTTATCCTCTTATATGTCCACTACCGTGTCTATTTTATCTTTAATCCTCTTTCATCTGGTTCCTTTTAATTGTTTCTTTCGGATTCAGTAAAGAAGGATCATTTGTCCAAAGTATACTTTACAGTGTATATTCCTCTTCCGTTACCTTGGGGTGAGGTCATGAGAACGGACCTTTTAGGGTACCTACCTCCTCGGACCACCCGACGTCAGGTATCCCAGTGATTCTCAGTCTGTACGGACTCACTGAAGTGAAAGTGAAAGTACGTAACCTCTTCCTGTACCGTTGGGTGAGGTCACAAGAACGGACCTCTTAGGGTCCTTGTCCCCTCGGACCACCCTCCGGCAGATACCCCAGCGTGTCTCAGCCTGTGCTGACTTCGCTGAATCGTCGTCATCGTCGTCGTCAGTGTATATTTTAAGGACTTCCTTTGACTTCACTAAGAGTTAAGATCTGAATGTTTTTCTATACTCTTTAACTAAATTTACACCTCTACCGTGTCCTTTTTATGTACCTTAGAGATACAGTTTCCATCAACATAATTAACAGATAACGATACGTTGTTTAATGGGGTTTTGAAATCACTGGATTGTTACTGTTTAAAAACAACAGAATGGTTAAGAAGATGAGTCCTTAGGAAACAACCCATCTAGACGTAGTTCCAAAGAGTCCTTGAACGTCAGATCGACAACTAACATATCGATGTCAGAGTACCACCACCACGACCTCCCCTACTAAGATTTGAGTGTAATAAGTAGAACAAAAAAATGGTAGGCACGAAGAGATTACACGACGAAGTGTTGTACAGTCGATTGAAGAGGGTCTCATTCGTTAAACTCTTCCTCGTTCTCTCGGATTCTTTCTAAGGTGCCAGGAAATTATTTGATTAGAATTTTTCCTGTAAAAGTATGACAAGTATATCAAGTACCCCAAGAGTTCCGTTCTTATGACTTCACCAAACGGTAAGGGAAGAGGTCACCTGGTGTAAGACAGTCTGGAGAGGTGGTACTGGGTGGGCAGAACCCAACGGGGCGCCCGTACCGAATCAAAGTGACTCAATCTGTTCCGACACCAGGATCACACTAATCTAACTGATCAAAAGACACTCGTACGAAAGTCATACAGACGGGAGACTACGAGAGAACGTTGTGGATGGTAGAATGAACCCAAAGAGACTGGGAATACCGTCTTTCACTTCTCCTTGATTTTCCGGAGCACTACTTTCACTTTCTTCTCTCACTTTTTCAACCGAATTTCGAGTTGTAAGTCTTTTGCTTCTAGTATGGTAGGCCAGGGTAGTGAAGTACCCTTTATCTATCCCTATGTCACCTTTGTCACAGTCTGAAATTAAAAACCCCGAGGTTTTAGTGACATCTACCACTGACGTCGGTACTTTAATTTTCTGCGGATAAGGAACCGTCTTTTCAATACTGGTTGGATCTGTCGTATCAGTTTTCGTGTCTGTAATGAAACGGTTGATTCCAGGTAGATCAGTTCCGATACCAAAAAGGTCACCAGTATAAACCTACACTCTCAACCTGACACTTCTTCCGACTCGTGACTTCTTGACTACGAAAACTTGACACCACAACCTCTTCTGAGAACTCTCAGGGAACCTGACGTTCCTCTAGGTTGGTCAGGTAAGACTTCCTCTAATTGGGAACCTAAAGAAACCTTCCTTACTACGATTTCGACTTTGAGGTCATGAAACCTGTGGAGTACGTTTCTCAACTGAGTAACCTTTTCTGACTACGACCCTCCTTAACCCCCGTCCTCCTCTTCCCCTGCTGTCTCCTACTCTTCCGACCTACCGTTAGTGACTGAGCTACCTGCACTCAGACTCACTTGAGGTCTTCAACCACTACCTGTCCCTCCGGACGGCACGACGCTAAGTACCCCAGCGTTTCTCAGTCTGTGCTGACTTGCTGACTTGACATTACTTGACTTGACTTGACTTGACTTGACTTGACTTTTTCCTGTAAGGTAGGGTAGTCAAGATTACTTGTCTTATGTTGACGGTCGTATGTAGGTTCTCCTCCCCTAATTTGTAACACACTTATCGTGCTCCGACCCTAGTGTCTCGAAGGAGAGTACTATCTGTAACAATTATTAGAGACTTAAGATGTTACCCGTTAGACTAGTGATTCTGATTCTCCTTTTGGTTTCTGTCTCCCTCTTTCAGTTGTAAATTACACTCGTCGTGTATTCTGTCTCTTCCGTTACCGTGGGGTGAGGTCATGAGAACGGACCTTTTAGGGTACCTGTCTCCTCGGACCATCCGACGTCAGGTACCCCAGTGCTTCTCAGCCTGTCCTGACTCGTTGAAGTCAAAGTGAAATGTGAAATGTGAAAGTACGTAACCTCTTCCTTTACTGTTGAGTGAGGTCACAAGAACGGACCTCTTAGGGTCCCTGCCCCCATTGGGATCCCCCGACGGCAGATACCCCAGTGTGTCTCAGCCTGTGTGTTGGGGTATCTGCCGTCGGGGGATCCCAATGGGGGCAGGGACTCTAAGAGGTCCATTCTTGTGACCTCATCCAACGGTAAAGGAAGAGGTCACGTACGTACGTACGATTCAGCGAAGTCAACACAGGCTGAGACCACGCTTAGGGGGTCCGAGGAGACAGGTGCCTTAAGAGATCCGTTCTTATGACCTCACCCAACAGTAAAGGAGAGGTTTATTCTCGTACGACAACGACGACGACGACGATTCAGCGAAGTCAGCACAGGCTGAGACACGCTGGGGTATCTGCCTTCGGGTGGTCCGAGGGGGCAGGGACCCTAAGAGGTCCGTTCTTGTGACCTCACTCAACGGTAAAGGAAGAGGTTACGTACTTTCACTTTTCACTCCAACGAGTTAGTACAGGCTGAGAATCGCTGGGGTACCTGACGTCGGGTAGTCCGAGGAGGCAGGTACCCTAAAAGGTCCGTTCTCATGACCTCACCCCACGGTAACGGAAGAGGAATTTTTTTATTTGACTTTCGATTCATCAAAGTTAGATTATTATAGTACACAACCCGTGGACCCTATTCCTTTCTTCTTGTAAATCTCGATAAGACGTCATTGATTACTTCCTATTACAGTAACGTTTGAACACTCAGTTCCCTTTTGTTAAACCGTCTTGTTGTTTTGGAGACAAATTACTTTGTACCGAACTTTGTCCTTCATCCTTTCTTTTTTTAATTTTTTTATATATTTTCACGTTTGTTATACTAGACCTACAAATACTTTTATGACTATTTATTCTCTGAAGAGAATTTTGTACCAATTATTTTGTCTTAAACCATCAGTCACCCTATACTTAAAACTCTTAGTTTATAAGATTTTTTTATGTTCGGTACGTAACTCAGGACTACGCACTCTGTACTACAAGGTCCGTATCCGACCTTGTAAAATTAAGAGAGTAAATTAATCTCGTAATTAAGTCTCCTCACAATAATACCTTATATGACATAAGTTGAAAGATTGTAGGTAATAATAGTGTCACCTAATTAAATTCGGTTAATAGTATTGAGGTTAAGGAAACGACTGTTAGTCAAGTCCTGACCCAATAATAGGTAAAAACCTCTTACTAAACACCTTTCAGATGGCATCAGTAGACCTTGTCGGAAAAAGAAAGCACTCTCTCTCCCCTTTTTGTTCTACAGAGAAGAAGGGGATCTGCAACAGTGTAAACGTATATTACGGAATCTTTTCGATCTTTAATGACGTAATATAATCGGTTTCCTACTCGAGTTGGTGTTTCTATCTATTAATAAAAGATAAATAAATACAATAACGTTATGAAAGTTTTATTAAAGTCGGATTCTACTTTTATAAAATACTTAAGAGTTAAAACGATTTTTGTTTTTAAAAATGACTTTTCAATAAAAAGACAGGAGAAATAGTGATTAAGATCTTCTTTTTACAACTAATTTTAGTTTCGACATAATTAAAAAGAGAAAAGGACGTCCTGTCTTTTTTTATACAATGTAACGAAATTGGAGATTTAACTCTTTCTTCACGTTTTCACATTTCCGTCAACCAACCACCATATTTTAATTGTTGAACCGTAGACATCGTCTATAGATGAATGACGGTCTGTAAATGGCTTTCTTTTTGTAAGAAACGACAGTTTAAAATAATCTCTAACGTGACTTGAGCCTTTTCCAGAGGATCCTTATAAAGAACGAACTGTTCTTTACTTGTGTCACAGTAAAGTGAAAGTCAAACACCTTTCTGTTTTTAGTTGTGAAAGAAGCCATTAACACAATGTAAGTCTCAAGTCTGTAAGATAGTTTTTATTTAACACCTTATACTATATCGTAGTTCGTTGTTGACGTTGATGGGTGATAATTTAGGAACCATAATTATATATAATTATAATTAATTAATATATATTATTTATAATTAAGTAATTATATATACCTCGTTTTATGACTTGACATCTTTAGTATCCCTGGTTTAATACTACCGTTACACCCTTACTTTTATCTGTCATACGAAAGGTTCCGTAAGGAGACCCAAACGTACCATGTCACGATTCGTGACCCTAAGTCAGAGACCTCTTATACTTGACAGTAGAGAGGTTTGTGATAGTGTCACTGGGAATACAAACGACAAGACCACCAAGAATAAATTTAAGTCCAATGAAAGTTGGTGAGTTGTCAATGATCTCCAGATGATGCGTGTATAATAATATTATCTACGTAAGGTTAAGGTCTTCGAGTGTAAAACGACAAGACATAAATTAGGAGTAGAATAAACTACGATATATTATTTGTGAGTACAAGCTGTTACTAGATTCATCTTATGTCCTTTTTTTTTTAAATCAGTGAGTCAGCACAGGTTGAGAAACGCTGGGGTACCTGACATTGGGTGTTCCGAGGAGACAGGTACCTTAAAAGGTACGTTCTTATGACCCAACACAACGGTAAGGGAAGAGGTCCTCTAGAAGGACTGGGTCCCTAACTTGGGTCCAGAGGACATAACGTCCGTCTAAGAAATGGGAAACTCGGTGATCCCTTCGGGTTTTCATATCGTTCCCCTCAGACTTAAATTACAATTTATAAAATAAAGATTCCTATATAACTGAAATTCATCGTGTAATTGAAATTAATTATCCCTATTTATATCACCAATATGACATGGTCTATAAAAATATGTAAAATATATAACGTTAATTAATGTAGAGTGAAGAGTAAGGACTGAATTGTATGATCTGACACCTTGTCAATTTCATGTCTTTGTTTTGTTTGTTTTGTTGTTTGTTGTTATCTTTTGATTCATTATACTAGAAAAAGATATTAAAAGAGTGATTGTCGACGTAATGATGTCGTTTTTTTTCAATCAACGGCTAGTACAGGTTGAGAAACACTGGGATATCTGACACTGGGTAGTCCGAGGAGACAGGTACCTTAAAAAAGAAGATGGAATTCTTATATTACATCCGACGTTTACGGGTAGCAGTACATATAAAGGGTTTCAAGTATGAAAGGTTGAAGATTTACACGTAATAAACTTGTAAAAAGTCACAGAAACTTGTGGACGTCAAGTGAACGTCAGAAGTCATAACTCCTCATACGTGTCTGTGGAAAAGAAGATTTCGTAGATCTGACGGAATAAAATCTATACATTGTAGAATCTTCTTTATTAAATTAAGGAAGAAAGGACTTAAAAGAGGGGAAGGTAGACAGGGAACAAAGACATCTACTTGATGTTGGAAAGAGTAAAAAAGGTAGAGTCCCACAATTTGGAGGTCCAAGGAGTAGTCTAGTGTAAGGTACAAGATTTGGTTGAAACTTGGTAAAACTGAAGAAAGGGAGACATGAAGTCAAGTGGTAGAAAGATAAGAGGTGAGAGGAGGAAATATGTCATTTAGTCCGTTGGGAAAAGAGAGTCGGAGAATGAATCTTTTTAGTAGTAGGTATAAAAATAGTGGTAGTCACGTAGTGTCTCCGTCGTACCGAATCACCTTCTTGAATCCTTGAATCCTTTATTGATCCTTCGTTAGATATAACAATAACAGATATGACAATTAGTCTTATCAATTACTTTAAGACGGTATATCTTGATAAAACAACACCATCTAGATATTCTATGTCTTCTTGCTTCTGTATAAGATTATATATCACTTACTAGGAGTGAGGAAAGGGGAATTTTGACACTGTCTTTAGGACCCTCCGTACCGTACTTTTTATCTGGCTCTAAAGTTGCCTTTACACTTTAACCTCGATTCTACTCATTGTCTTTATATTCAGGCAAGTGACACTATTAGGGTTTTACACGACAGTCTACCGAACACAAAGGTGTTAATAACTTTTTACTAGATGACTCAACTTGTCATTGGGAAGAGAAGAGGAAGGTGTTTTTATACTTACACCGGAATATACCTTCATCCAAGAAACGTCTACATTGGTTCAATTCCATACCAGTATGATATGATCTCAACCGTGATTAGGTGGTTAATCAAAGAATATTATTATTTTCCCCTTTAAACTGTGTTTTTGTGTCCCTTTTCCGGTATACTACTACTTCTATCTATAACTTTAATGTGGCATCGTATACCCCCTGACGGTCTTTAATAGTCGTTTAAAGGTCTTAGAACTTCTTTGTTCCTAGGAGAGGATGTCCGAAGTCTTTCTTGTGTCGAAACGGTTATGGAACTAAAGTTTGAAGGTTGGAGGGTCTTGATACTCTCTTAGTTAAAGACATCAAATTTCGGTGATCAAAGAAAATCGTCGGGATCCTTTGATTATGTTCACAGCGATTTGTATGATATACTTCTCATATATTTTACTGTGTCCAGACATAAGACTTAGTTTTTCTACATGAGTACAGAATCGAGATGGTGATTCATAACTCCGAAATCCATTCGATATTTAGGAATAGTTGGAATTAAAGTAGTATACCTTTACCTTATTTTTAACGTAGATGTAAACATCGTACTTCTTTCCTATTACGTCTATTTCATGTACAGTGTAAGATGGGATGGCATCTTCAAGATATTAAGAATGGACATCTAAATGAGTTTATGTTACTGGGGTAGTCTCACGAGGCCTTCCAGTCTCCGTGTGGGTCACTTTACTGTGAATTCTTTATTTTGTTTTGGTTACTTAAAGAAACAAGAGAGGATGTCTTGTCGACCGTGAAGACTATACTCGTACGACGAGATGTGTGACTGTGTAAAAGTGTAGTTCAGTAGGGTTGTTGTTCGTGACGTCATGACGGGTCTACGTATATTAAGAAGGGTCGTCGTGAGAACTTAGAAGAAAGTTATAAGAACTTTTACCCCTCAATGTACTACGTATTATATACTTACCCTAACTTCCCTTCAATTATTGAAACAAGGGGAAAAGGGGAAACGTCATGATGGTGGTAATTTAAGTCTAAACATATAAAAAGACTAGAGTTCCATATACATGGGTCACTTGTGTGACGGAACGGGTGTTAACTCAGAGTTAATAAATAGTTTGTCCTTTCTTCTAGATGTGCTTTAATCCTAGATGTTTGATGTTAATGAGACTCTACAATGTCTTCGTCCTTCTCAAGAGGTCATAGGTAGTCTCGAACTCGAGATAATTACAAAGCGTCCGAGTCCACAGATTTTTTAGTAGACTTCGGGTCAAGACCGGAATTCCCTGATATTAAGTATTTCAGTCTCGACCCGGGTCTTTTGACTATAAAGTTGTATAAAAGGTCCACTATAACAACGTCCATCAGACTTTCAGTGTAAAACTCCATCTAGCCGGACATTCTTTATCAGTAGATACTCGTCGGATTCTCAAAACGAAATCCCTATTCAAACCTTTTATATACGCCCATAACTATAGATTGTGGTGGGTGAAATCAAAATTCAAGAATCTGGTTTTATAGGGTGTATGGTAAGAATGTAAGGGTAGGGGGTAAGTTAATTTACTCTATATGGACGTTTTACAGGAGTTTGACAATAGGTGTACCAATGAAACGTTTTTCATATTATATCCTTTATTTGAAGATTTTAGTCTCAAAGTGACTATTGAAGTACAGTTAGAATCTTAGATGAGATCAAGGGCGTTGGGGTAAAATTCCCACAGAGAATCGGTACGATGTGTAATCTTAACACACATGTCGAAATTTTATAAGGGTGGAGTCTGGTTAATTTAGTCTAAAACACGAAGTTAGGGTCCCCTAATCCCTCAGGATTTAATCAAGGTCACACATCGACCCCAACTCTTGGTGTCGAATTTGACTTCTAAAAAGTCTCCGATATACTGACTATAGAGACGAACTGTTATTCTTTTAGGGATACTAAAACTTGGGAGACTAAAAGACCTTAAGCACATTACAGTCTTAAGAAGTGTCACATCCATCTAAGGTTTAAAGTCTTTGTTTCCAAGTCCTTTTGTCACCTAAGGATGTCTTTATGTTCCTGTTTTTACGATATTAGGAGTATATTATCAAATCGTAGCATTCTTCTTACTCTTTACAGTTTTTTCTTTTTGACGTTGTGTTGAAATCCGACCGACTCCGGAGAGAAGATTCTCTTTTTTTTTTATTTGTTGTTTCCTTTTAGAAAAAAATTTAATTTAAAAAATTCAATATAAAGTATACAATTCCAAATCTATGACTTATATAAAACCGAATTTTATTTAATAAGAATACTTTACTTAGTTATAGTGAAACACTTGTAGTCACTCCTGGTCTAAATATTTATTAAAAATCAAATATGAAAATTGATGTATAAAAGTAGAAGTCTTTCAAATTTATCAATTCAAATAGTACTAACTTTTGACTGGGGTCCCCGGAGTTGACTTTTTGTGTACATAGGAACGTATGGAGAGGTACTCTCGTGAACTTATCTTTTGTTAGGTCACTATTTTATGAGAACTCAAATTGTCAAAGTTCCATTCTACCCACTCTTCTCTTAACTAATACGAGGTTGTTTAACCTGATTCATTCTACACCCGTACCGATACACAGTCCTTCATGACAATCTCAGGATTAGACAAGTCAGATCAACTTAGATTAGATTCGTCCTTTATTTCAAATCCCTTCAAACTTTATTTGACAGAAATTTAGAAAATAGATAAAATATTCAATATAAGAATGTATTGAAACGGAGAATGGGTCTTGTTCATATAGAAATGAATGATCAAACTTATTTATTCACCTTCCCCTTATTTATTTGTGAACAATATATGTCATTTTTTTTTTTTTTTTTTTTTTTCGTAGACACACTACAGAAGTAATTAAAGAAGATCATTGTTCCTTTTCTGAGTGAGATAGAGTCTCTTTGAACTGGACCTACTGGTGTATCTTTGTAGGACTTTCGTTTTCAAGGTTCCCTTTACAAGTTCTATTAGATATAGATGAGTTATATGGAATTCGGTCAGATATACGTGAACTAGATGACCAGTTTTTTATAGTCATTTATTCAATAAACCCCAATAAAAATCTAAAGATATACCTCATAAAACCGTATTATGTTTAAATATAAAATTATATTTAGAAGTAAGTAAACAAGATTAATTAAAGTAGATTCACTATAACTGTCACTGAGTAGTAGACTATAAAATTCCTGATGATGTGTCTTGAAGGACTTCTCCAAAATTGTGAGGGGGAAAATTCGAATACTATTACTACCATGTTCGACACTAAGAGAGTAGTCGTTTATAGAAAAGTAGTACTATCCACATAATTATCAATCTAATACTCTAAGAATGACCACCTCAGTGTCTCATAGAACATTGATAACCCTAATATTTTATTAGTGTACTCGTTCTGTAGTTAGAGATTGTATGACCTATATGGGTTAACATCAGACATTTTTAAAATAGAAACTACAGATTAAAGATTTTTGAGATACCCTCTTTTGGTGAAACCTTAAGTAAGAATCACAGTTCCTTGTTTTGGTTCCACAGTCCTATTTAAACAGTGAAACCTTTACAAGGTCCTGGTGAGATGTTTAAGATTTTCGATGGTTTATAATTCTTTTCTTCCTTTGTTGAAAGATTTCCACTCTTTTAGGTATTCAATGTGGTTAAAAGACCCGTCGAAACAGACTCTGTTTACCTTTTAAACTGGAAAGTCCCTAATATTTGAGATATTTGAGACTTTAGTTAAATTTGTAGAAAAATTCCATATGTAAAAATATATTTATACGTAAAGAATTATAAAAGTCTATAATTCATTATAGAGTTCAGTAACATATAGATATAATAGAGGATTTTTTAGTATTCATAAACCTTTAACAATTACCCTATTTGTTAACTATTCTAGATGGATTTGTTTCTAGTCGATCAAACAATTTAACAAAATTCCTGATTTACATTGACACAATTCATCAAAGATGTTTTACGTATGAGAAACTTATACGAAATACGTTTAATAGGACTTCATTATCAAAACACTAGATTTGTATTTCTTTTGGGAGAATTAAACGGGATTATATTAGACAGAGACGACTATGTTCATTTTTGTTTACAATTGACTCACGGATAAACTGTATAATCAGTTCACTAGTAGACTTGTAGAACCCATTATTTATTTAAACTTTTGACATACAGTCATTTATTTAATATTTGAGTGGTACGAGTTAATAGAAATTTACTGATCTCTTTTTTTTTTTTTTTGTGGTACTCTCCTTTTACAATGGACTTTAAAATTTTAAATCTTACTTTTAGTTTCATAGATTCGGTTATTTTATTGACAGATTATCTTTATTACTGGTGGGTTTGAAGGTTACATAATAAAATTAATTTCTTAAATAAGTGTTATGATCGGTGAATAGTCAACCACAAAATGTCGAACTTTATTAAATGCACATACAAAATAGGAGGAGTGTTTTGATGTCGACACTCTTTAGAGTGACAAATGACTTTCTCTGAACTTTTAAAGACGAATACATAAGTTAAACTATGACATCAGTCTAGACGTTTATCGATTAACTACTATTTCAACTAAATATCGGATGGACAAAAGTTTAAATCGTGGATTACTTTTGACGATGGATATCTCTTTCCAATGTTAATAGTTTCAAGATATTTTGGTTAATTTATAGTCAAGATACTATAATCGGGTACCTATACGATGTACAAGAAAATTGGTCAAATGAACGAGGATTTCTTTGAGATTGACTACTTAATAAGGGTATTCTAGTTATATACTGACTTTACAAGTTATTGTGTCAAAGGACGTGATAATTTGTAAGTATTGAAGTTTATTTGTTACGTAATTATAATTAGTTCTGTCGTCTATATGTACATATATTTGGTAAATGTACTTTGTATATATAAAATTTAAGTTTAGGACTCACACCCCATCTTCATAACCTCTTACATAGATATAAAACTAGTTATCTGTTTTAGTGAGTATCAGAAAGTTGATGGTCGAGGAAGGAGTTTCCATTGTAAAATTATCAGCGAATACTTAATATAGTTGTTAAAATTTCCCAAGATACTCTTGGTTTCTATTACTTGTCTTAAATAAGATATTCTCTATTTTGTTACTTTATACTGTAACTTATAAATGGAGTTTATCGAAAATTGGTTCGATAAAATCCCTGTTTCACTAAATCTTTTACAAATGGGAGATCTGTATCGTTAGTGAACAAGTGACACAACCATAGATAACGATAGATGTTCATGTCCTACAAGGTATCCCTGTCTCAGTCGTGGATACACTGAAATAGTTGGATACCAATAGAGGGTAAATAGGATCTTCTCGAGTAAGGTAACGAAGGTAAAACCCTCCTAATCATCTACGAGGTCAGAAATTTTGGTGTCAAAACTGAAACCCCATTAATGAGGTTAAAGGACAAAGAATCTCAGAAGAAAAGATTTTACAGATACTTTTATCGTAGATGTAGTATCTCCACACTTGACATCTATTTTAATACATAAATATAAAGAACTCGAAGAATGTAAAATTTACTAATTACACAAAGATAGTAAAATGAGCCTTACTTATAATAAAAATAATATTTTGATATAGGACTGTAGTTTTACCTTCCACTACCCCTTCCTGTCTAATATTGTAGTGTAATTGTAAACTATTAGTGTTATTTTACCAAAGACTAATTTTTGAAACCTAAGTTTATATGAATGAATTTGTTGAAGTACATGTGATCCCATGTTTCGTTTCTCGTCCAGTAATGTATATACGTACGCGTTCTCACCAATCAGACGCAAGTCCACAGTACCTTTGTAAGTAATCTCAAGCCTCGAATGATTGAGGAGTAACAAGTTCTATATAATGTACGTACAAGAACCGCAAAAGAAATCTCATAGAAATTTAGTAAAGTTATTTTTTACAGGACCATATATAATGGTGTAAGATAGAATGTAGTCTTCCTTAACTACGAGTGGTTCGAATAGACCGAGAAAGTTACTGTGTATGAACCTTTGACCTTTTCTAACCCAAGTTTGATTTTCGATAGACCGGGAATTTCTATACAAAATATTATTTTATACTTTCGTCTTTTGACATCATGTTATATGTCACTTTATTTCATCATTTCACGGTAACCTTACTAAATGTCTCAACCACTGGCCTTTTTTTAAACTTGATTTACGGTCATAGGAAAAATTTTATTTTATAAATTAATAAAATTGCAAAATTGTATGTTATATTAGACATTTCTACACGTCTAAAAATCAAAACATATATAGGTTGTACCAATTGTAAAAAATTATATTTAAATAAATAAAATTAACCTTCAATTAATGAAATGTTATAACATAACCAAAACGGTATGTAGTTGTACTTAGGTGGCGTCCATATATGCACAAGGGGTAGGACCTGGGGGGAGGGAGGAGGGTGGGGCATGGTAAGGAGACCCAGCAGAGTCACATGATTACGCATATATACCCTAAATCTTTCTACCATTGCTATTGGGACATACGTTCTGTCGTTTTCTCTGTGTCTACATATCTTGTAAACAAAAATGTTTCATTCTGATACTTGCCTAGTTTAAATTTAAGTATGGATATCTCAAAGTTATCAAGAAACTCTTTTAAAACGTTTATAATATTTGTGGTATCAAAGAATTACACTTGTAAAAGGTTTAACTTAAGTCTAGAATAACTCTTATTTTTTCTCTTCCTTTCTTTTATGATCTCTGACTCAATTTCAAGGTGAAAAGTAGAGAGATTACCAACGGACGAAGGACTTCAAATTTCATATTTCATCCAAGTACATACAAATCCTATTTAGGGTTTAGGACTCAGTGATAAAAATCTGGGTCTAAGATATAATTCATAGAGTGTATACCGTGGAGAGTAATGGTCGTTGGTTGTCGTCTATTTTATTTCACATGTCAGTCTTCTAGGAGTTTGTCGATAAATGTACCGATGGAACTTGTCTGAACGAATAGAAAAGAACAAAGTGTCTAATTTTAACCCATGTTAGTAGTTTTACACATTACTACCGGGATATAGTCTTCCTTGTTCCAATTTGATATGTAAAGGTATATTCTTAAACCTTTTCACGTATGGTCTGATCATTATAAATACAAATTTACTGTATGTACTTTTGACACAGAAATTTCCCTATTTTATGTCCTAATTTTTATAAATCTGGTGTAAACAAATTGAAGGGTAGCTACGACATGTTTAATGTAAAAAAAGACATGTATTCAATTTTCTTTTACAATTTCTTTTCTTTCAATTTCAATTACTTTTTACTTATTAGGAGATCGAAGAACGGTTCTTATAAAGGACAGACGCTATTTTCACGGTGACTCTAAAGTCTACCTCTAGATGTCCGTCCCAACTTAAATTTATGTTATAACTGAAGGTCGTAGAAAAGACTGAAAATTTCCTGTGAACTTTTTACTCCTTCCTTTCAGAGACACTATACACTACTAAAATTTCCAGAAACCATGAAAACCAAAAAGAGGTCCCACTTTACTCTTGTATGGAACCAACGGTACACCCGACTCGTCGAAGTGTCGTCTCCTTGAAACTCCTTATTGAGTCGTCCCAGTCATCCCTAATTTCTCTCACTGTTTACCTCGACATAAGGGAGACCCTCTTATTTACATTCCTTTACCAAAACGGGGGAGATTCGGAATTCCGTATATTTATACCAGAGACATTTCAAAAAGTCTTCGTTATAGATTAAACGAAAGATAAAACTCGAGTCCTTTATACCCATAGTTTAATGACTCAATTAGAGTTTCCCACAAGAAAAGAAATCAAAAATTGTTTTATTAAACCCCTGAAGTGGTGTATAATCCCATATCTTTATTGTATTTCAGTGGATGACAGATCATTTTCTTAGAAAAAAAAAAGGTAAAAAGAGGGAAAAATATTTAAGAATAGAGAATGGAAGGGGTCAACCTAAGGACTATCTTTCTAATGTTTCACTCAAGTGATTTACTCTGTAACACTAATTTTGGCACTTATTGGACATCACTCTCTACTATAAAGGTAGATTTTTTGGTCATCTATGTGTTCGAATTATTGGTTATTATCTTTACCTAATACGAAGTGGAGTTAAAAATTTCTAATTAAACTTAATAGTCATATTACGTTTTAGATTCAGTTAACTAATTACAACGAAAAGATGTACAGAGAAAGAATTTCTGTTTCAAAATTTTTATTATATAGTAAATGAACATTTACGAGAGAGTTTCAAGAAAACTTCATTATGTACGTACGTACGATTCAACGAAGTCACACAGACTGAGACACGCTGGGATACCTGTCGTCAGGCGGTCCAAGGAGACAGGTTGCCTAAGAGATCGGTTCTTATGACCTCACCCAACGGTCAAGGAAGAGGTAAACTTCATTGTCTTTTATCATTGTCAAGTTACAAAAGTTAACCTATTTATATAAGTCAAGTCAAGTCAAGTCAGTGAGTCAACACAGGTTGAGAAACGCTGGGGTACTTAACGTCGTGCGGTTCGGAGGGACAGGCAGTGGTTGAGGACCTCAAGTAAGTCTGAGCACAGGAAGTTCAGTCACTAACGGTAGGTCGGTAGAATAGGAGACAGCAGGTGAAGAGGACGGGGGTTAGGGAGGGTCTTAGTCAGAAAAGGTTACTCAGTTGAGAAGCGTACTCCACCGGTTTCATGACCTCTAAGTCAAAATCGTAGTAAGGGAGGTTTCTTTAAGGTCCAGACTAGAGGAAGTCTTACCTGACCAACCTAGAGACACGTCAGGTTCCCTGAGAGTTCTCAGAAGAGGTTGTGGTGTAAAGTTTTGGTTGTTAAGAAACCGTGAGTGGAAAGAAGTGTCAGGTTGAGAGTGTAGGTATGTACTGGAGACCTTTTTGGTATCGGAACTGATTTACCTGGAAACAACCTTTTCATTACAGACACGAAAACTTATACGATAGATCCAACCAGTATTGAAAAAAAGGTTCCTCATTTACAGAAAATTAAAGTACCGACGTCAGTGGTAGACGTCACTAAAACCTCGGGGGTTTTATTTTAGACTGTGACAGAGGTGCCAAAGGGGTAGATAAAGGGTACTTCACTATCCTAGTCTACGGTACTAGAAACAAAAGACTTACAACTCGAAATTCAGTTGTAANTACGATAGATCCAACCAGTATTGAAAAGAAGGTTCCTCATTTACAGAAAATTAAAGTACCGACGTTAGTGGTAGACGTCACTAAAACCTCGGGGTTTTTATTTTAGACTGTGACAAAGGTGCCAAAGGGGTAGATAAAGGGTACTTCACTATCCTAGTCTACGGTACTAGAAACAAAAGACTTACAACTCGAAATTCAGTTGTAAAAGTAAGAGGTGAAAGTGAAAGAAGTTCTCCGAAAAATAAAGGAGAAGTGAAAGTCTTATGGTCATAACGAATTGTTAATCACGATGTTCTCATTTAAAGAAAAGACAAAACAAGTACTGATATAGTAGTCTCAGGTCTTACCATGGAACCGAGTTCTTCACAAGTGAATATCTTACTGACTTAGACGTAATAAAACTACGGTTTAGATCTTCTGTTTCAAATAAAGTTGAAACTTTCCTTAGAAATTTATTAATTTTTTCTCTCTTCACCATAATTTAGAAATAATTATCTCTAAATTCTTTACCTGAAAGTTGTCACAGTGAAAAGATTCACCACAGTTATCTATATGATCTTTTGATAAAAATATAAAAGTTGATTTTATTAATTTTTAACAAAGTGTATTAGATACTATAAAAGGATAAAAATTCAAATTTTCATTATAGTATTCTTAGTACAAAATTTACAACTTCATAGGAGTATGAGAGTATTCGAGTCGAAAAGGTGTCAATGTGTGTGACTTTGGTATGAGTGACTTTTGACCAGTTAGATTGATGTGATCCTGGTGTCGGAACAGATTGAGTTACTTTGATTCAGTACGGGCGCCCCGTTGGGTTCTACCCACCCAGTACCACCTCTCCAGACTGTCTTACACCAGACGACCTCTTCCCTTGCCGTTCGGTGAAGTCAATAGAACGGAACTCTTGGGGTACTTGTCATACTTTTCCTTTTTACTATCCTATGACTTTCTCCTTGAGGGGTCCAGTCATCCACGGGTTATATGATGACCTATAGTCCCCTCTTTATTGAGGTCCTTCTTACTTCCCTACCTCGCTTTCGTTTTGGTTATTGGTCGACACCTACACTGACCACTATCTTCGTTCCAGGCTACGACATTTCTCGTTATAACGTATCCTTGGACCTTACAGTCCAGGTACTTAGTTCCGTTTAACCTTCACCAGTTTGTTCCCTACCGTTCCCACTTGCAGCTGCAAGATCCTTAGTCGTTTGATTTTACCTGACCTTACCCACTTAAATTGAGTCTACTGGTAATATAGTAGAAGATGACCGTCCTTAAGGAGTTTTCTTTACCTCATCGGTAGTACCAGTTGTTTTCTCAGGTTTTACGTGATGAACCTACGTTAGAGTTTTTACTGTCTTACTCTAGACAAGTAGAGGTTCCGTTTGGTAAGTTATAGTGCCATTAGGTTTAGAACTGAGTTGGTGATTGTGACTTCTTCGACGTCAACTTGCCAAAATACTTCTGGATGTTCTGGAAAATCTTGATTGTGGATTTTTTCTATAGGAAAAGTAATATCCCCTGACCTTACGTTTTCATCCTTCAGTTCTTTGTGGACCTGATTGTCCGTTTAAACCGGAACCTTACGCCTTACTTCGTCCCGTTTCTGATTATCTCTAAACGGTTCTTTTACGCGACCAGTATCGTTTGTGGGAGAAGGTTGTTGTGTTCTGTTCTGAGATGTGTACCTGTAGTGGTGGTCTACCAGTTGTGGCTTTAGTCTAACTAAGATAAGATACGTCGGTTTCTACCTCTTCTAGATATGTCCCCGACTGACACCGAGTCTAGTACTTGAGGAATAATGGTTTAAGTCTGAGTTTAACTTCTTTCATCCCTTTTGACGATCTAGTAAGTCCATACTGGATTTAGATTAGGAAATACTAATATGTCACCTTCACTCTTTATCTAAATTCCCGGATCTAGACTATCTATCTTACGGACTACTTGATACCTTACTCCAAGCACTGTAACATGTCCTCTGTCCCTAGTTCTGGTAGGCGTACCTTTTCCTTACGTTTTTTCGTTTTACCGGTAGACCCCTCCCGAATGTTTATCGACACTTTTCTTCTCTTCGCTTTTCGTTTCCTCTTTTCCTTTCTATATTCGTAGACTTACGTCTCAAGGTTTCTTATCGTTCTTCTCTATTCTTTCGGAAGAAGTCGCTAGTTTCGTTTCTTTATCTGCCTTTGTCTTCTTACCCTTTCTGATCTCTAGAGAAGTTCTTTTAATCTCTATGGTTCCCTTGTAAAGTACGTTTCTACCCGAGTTATTTCCTGTCTTTACCATACCTGGATTGTCTTCGTCTACTATAATTCTTCTGCACCGTTCTTATCTGTCTTCTTGACATGCTTTTTCTAGAAGTGTTGGGTCTATTAGTGTTACCACACTAGTGAGTTGATCTCGGTCTGTAGGACCTTACACTTCAGTTCACCCGGAATCTTTCGTAGTGCTGCTTGTTTCGATCACCTCCACTACCGTAAGGTCAACTCGATAAAGTTTAGGACTTTCAACTACGACAGTTTCACCACGTGAGTTATACGGTCGTTTAAACCTTTTGAGTCGTCACCGGTGTCCTGACCTTTTCTAGTCAAAAGTAAGGTTAGGGTTTCTTTCGGTTACGGTTCTTACGAGTTTGATGACGTGTTAACGTGAGTAGAATGTGCGATCATTTCATTATGAGTTTTAAGAGGTTCGGTCCAAACTCGTTATGCACTTGGCACTTGAAGGACTACCGAAATCTTTTCCGTCTCCTTGGTCTCTAGTTTAACGGTTGTAGACGACCCAGTACCTCTTTCGTTCTCTCAATGTCTTTTTGTAGATAAAGACAAAATAACTGATACGGTTTCGGAAACTGACACACCTAGTGTTATTTGACACCTTTTAAGACTTTCTCTACCCTTATGGTCTGGTGGACTGGACGGAGAACTCTTTAGACATACGTCCAGTCCTTCGTTGTCAATCTTGACCTGTACCTTGTTGTTTGACCAAGGTTTATCCTTTTCCTCACACAGTTCTGACATATAACAGTGGGACGAATAAATTGAAGATACGTCTCATGTAGTACACTTTACGACCCGACCTTCTTCGTGTTCGACCTTAGTTCTAACTGCCCTCTTTATAGTTATTGGAGTCTATACGTCTACTGTGGTGGGCATACCGTTTTTCACTTCTCCTTGAGTTTTCGGAGAACTACTTTCATTTTCTCCTCTCACTTTTTCAACCGAATTTCGAGTTGTAAGTCTTTTGTTTCTAGTACCGGAGGCCAGGGTAGTGAAGTACCCTTTATCTACCCCTTTGTCACCTTTGTCACAGTATGAAAAAACCGCCCCACCCCTCCCCACGATCTTTTAGTGAGGTCTACCACGGACGTCGGTACTTTAATTTTCTGTGAATGAGGAGCCTTCCTTTAGATACTAGTTGCATCTATCGTATAAATTTTCGTCTCTGTAATGAAACGGTTTATTCCAGGCAGATCAGTTCTGATACCAAAAAGGTCATCAGTACATACCTACACTCTCAACCTGACACTTCTTCCGACTCGTGTCTTCTTAACTACGAAAACTTGACACCACAACCTCTTCTGAGAACTCTCAGGGAACCTGACGTTCCTCTAGGTTGGTCAGGTAAGACTTCCTCTAGTCGGGACCCTAAAGAAATCTTCCTTACTACGATTTCGACTTTGAGGTCATGAAACCGGTGGAGTACACTTCTCAACTGAGTAACCTTTTCTGAGACTACGACCCTCCCTAACCCCCGTCCTCCTCTTCCCTTGCTGTCTCCTACTCTAATGACCTACCGTAGTGTCTGAGCTACCTGCACTCAGACTCACTTGAGGTCCTCAACCACTACTTGTCCCTCCGGACTGCACGACGCTAAGTACCCCAGTGTTTCTCAACCTGTGCTAACTCACTGACTTGACTTGATTACAAAATTTCTCAGTCTTTTTCCATTTTTTTTTTTTTTCAGATGAATAAATTGTTTTTTTGTTTCGTTATTTTGCTTTGAAGTTCTGTAATTTCAAAAGGACTACAGAGTTCTTCCGTTACGTATTTCTTTTAGGGTAATGATAGAGGGGTCTAATAATCTGAAAGTATATTCGTAAGATTATTATCCTTAGTATAATAATGACAATAGATATCAACACAAAGTTTATGAAGATTATTAAAACACACACACACACACTACATCCCCTTGGATCTTGGACGAAATGTCTTACTTTACAGTCTTTCTCTTTTTGTTTACAACTTATAATTGTGTATATACATATTCCTTAGATCTTTATACCATGGCTACTTGGGTAGACGTCTCGTCTTAATATCTACGTCTACATCTCTTGTCTAAGTACCCCCGAACTCTCCCACCCTGTTTGCCTCTCTCATCGAAACTGTATATTCGTGATGGTACACATTTTATTGGTCACGTTCAACGACAAATCATATCCCTCGAGTCGAACCACGAGACACTACTGCATCCCCCAACCCTACCCACCTCTCTCCGAGTTCCTATATCCAAATAGATATCGGCTAAGTGTAACAACATGTCGTCTTTGGTTGTGTCGTGACATTTCGTTAGTAAGAGGTCAATTTTTATGTAAAGTTTTGCACCTACATTTTACCCAAAATCTCAGACAACAAGTCACTGATATGATTCAATGGTAAAATAACGAAATGTCAGTTTTACATTTCGTTTTAGGAGTTCTTTGGTAGGATAAATCCTGTTAGTCGTTCGATTAATGTTTGTGTCGTTGGCTTTCTAGAGAACAACATCAGGACCGTCAACCACGGAACCCTCCTGTTATCTTCACTTTCACTTAATCATCCTACGTAACAGTAGTATCGGTTCTCATCAGCTGAATGTACAAATTGGTCTTATACTCGAAGTCTCGTAATGACAGAAGTCTCACTTACGTCAGGTACGGTTCAACTATCATACATCTGTGTTACTTTGGGTGTTTTTTGATCGACGTTTACTACATCCTTCCTTCTGATACAGACACTAGATAAAACTGAAACGTTAAACCTTAAATTCTGATGTTTCTTTAACCAAAAGGATAGACATACGTTTGAATAGAAAGTTAGTTTATTAGTAGGTCCCTTCTGACTTTGATTGTCGATGGTAGAACTTAAATGAGACCGAATATATGACTTTGATTTGATGTCGGGAACTCTTCGTGAATTCACGGTACACTACTTTACGAAACCTTTATATCATGTACACAAAGTTTTATAATGAAGTTTATCTTCATTTTAGTAAAAGTCATAAAAATAGTATGTGTAAAATAACGATAAGATTTCTTTTCCTTAATATATTATTTAAGATGATTTGGAAACATATTCTACTTACGAAAGTTACATACATAAGAAAATAAAATCACATTCATGTGACCTTAGATCAATTTAAACCTGACAAAAGAGATCCGTTATACTTTTTCTACTTATTACAAAAGTTAGATTCAAAATATGAGCCTACTGTCCTCCATAGTACTTCTTTTATACCGATACATTTTTCGTTATGGACGTATAAATACATAGGATAGTGTATGTACGGAAACTCTTTTAATGGAAGTCCATTTCCCTTTCTCATTACCTATTACATACCTAAGATCGTACAAGTAAACAACAACTTCCTTAGAGTAGTATGGTATCTTTAAGAGTTAAACCTTTTCTTTACCAAAATAAAATAAAATAAATAAAAAAAATTTATATTTAAATCTAGCGACGGTAAGACTGACCACACTTTACCATGGAGTGACACCAAAACTAAACGTAAAGAGACTATTACTCACTACAACTCGTAGAAAAGTACACAAACAATCGGTAGGCATATAGAAGAAACCTCTTTACAGATAAATCAAGAAACCGGGTAAAAAACTAACCCAGTAAATAAAAAGACCTGAACACGACGTATTCAACGAACATATAAAAACTCTAATCAACAAACAGTCAACGAAGTAAACGATAATAAAAGAGGGTAAGTTTTCCGACAGAAAAGTGGAACGAATATCAAAGGACTCCACCCTCTCCCCAAGTCTTAACCCTTGAGTACATGTGGGCACCGACTAAGTACAGTTATATACCGTTTTGGTTATGTCATAACATTTCGTTTTATTTCATTTTTAATTTTAATTTTTTTTTTAATTTTTCTTGATACAGAGATTTCTTCTGTATACTACCGATTGTTTTTGTACTTTTCTACGAGTCGTACTGGTTTTTTTATTTATTTGTTTATATTATTTTATATTCATATAAATAAAATTAACCTTCGATTAATGAAATGTTATAACATAACCAAAACGGTATCTAGTCCTACTTAGACGGTGTCAATCTGTGTACAAGGGGTAGGACTCGGGGGGAGGGAGGAGGGATGGACATGGTAGGGAGACCCAGCAGAGTCACGTGGTCGGGGTTCGTAGGTCATTGTACGTAGCTTGGACCTGACCACTAATCTTGTAAAGCATGTTGAGATTTAATAAAAAGGATTGGTACTGAAAGAAGTCTTGAGTCATTTTGACTAACGGTAAAAAAGTATAAATACCTATTATTTCCGTTTGTGTTTTGTTCACTTAATGGTTATACAAAGACAAAATTCGTATTACTAAAATGTGTTCACCTTTTATATATTCTTCGTCAGGACTCATCACTTTTTATAAAATACAAAGTCGAATCAAATAATGGAACTTGATTTAATGAGTATTGATTTTTTTATTTTACCTGTGAGACTAATGTGGAATAAAACTAATGTTTACTCTATCATAATACTCTACATAATATAAGACACTTAGTTTTACATTCTGACGTTGAGTTTTGACAAAGTAATGACGCTAATGTCGAACTTAAAACCCCAGGATTTGGATACTTACTGTTATTTTATCGTCCTTCCCTACAGGATTTTTAACGAAAAAAAAAAAAGTCAGGGTCCATCGTCCTCCCTATTTTTAAGGTGGAAGGTTACGTCCTCTGTATTCTCTGTGTCCAATTAGGGACCCAACCCTTCTAGGAGACCTCCTTTAGTGTCGTTAGGTAAGGTCCTAAGAACGGACATCTTAGGGTACCTGTCTCCTCGGACCGTCCGATGTCAGGTATCTTAACGTCTCAACCTGTGTTAAGTTCGTTAAATCGTATGTGCATGTAAGAATATAGATACTTTAAAAGATACAATCCTACAATTCGTCAATCCAACATCTACTCATGTCACTGACGACACTCTCCCATTTATTGTTAGACTTTTTTTTTATCTTTTCTTACCGAACTATGATTTACATTTCTCTGTCTAATTTAGTTTAGTTGTGTGATTAGGTATTAGACGGAATATTACTCCAAGCCTCCTTCTTTCGGTTTTGGTTATTTCATAGTGACTAAAAACATTGAAGTGAATTATATTTGTCCCCTCCATTTTTGTTCGTTTTTTTATATTTCTCGATATTATCTGACTTATAATTTTAGTCATAAACGTACACACTTATAAGTATTTAAAATAGTCTTTGAAGAATTTGTATAAATTAGGGATTCCTGATGTTAGAGTTCTCTGATTTAATGAAAGTCTCTCAGTTTAGTCACTACCTGGGTGCAAATTTTTAAGGTACAAAGTTTGTCAAACTTTTCTCTTTGTACTAAATTACTCTCAAACACCCTGATGTTTCTGTATGTGACTCTATGTTTCCCTACGTGACTGCAATAATCGGTTTAATAAACTTTACAAAACTTTCATTCTCAAAAGAGTCATATTATACTTACAATTTTTTTATACTAAAACTATGAGATTCTTGATTTCGTTTTGGTACAATAAACGTATATTTATCTCAATAAAATAGTAAAAGGTAAATTACAAGAATGTATATATAACTTTTCAGAACTAAGTTAATGTATAAACCAAATTTCACTTTACAACTAATTCAGACTAAAATACGTTGTATCGTGAGAAACCAGACATAAATGAAACAAATATACGGAATTATGAAGATTATTTAATATATGTATGTATAAAATATATATACATTTACTTACAAAATATAAATATATATTATAATACTATGACTAATTAGTAAAATAAAGGAAATGAGACTCTTACGGTTAGGGAATTATTGTATCTAAGTCAAATAAAATGATTCTTGTAATGACGATCGTTGGCTATATCATTTATTTACTTATTTGACCTTTATTTATTCACCTATAGTGGTTTCTTTTCGACAACTATTGATTGTCATCTTCTCACGTGATCTGGTCATTCTCAGGATAAGGATCCAATCCAAGTCCTTTCTTTAAACTATGAAGGTTCCCGAAGTTCTTTCTCCTCCCTTGTATTTGAACTTAAACTCGTGAACTAAAAGTACTTCATGACATTAGAACTATCATTATTGTTTTCGATAAACCTTTTGAACGTAAAATGGTGTTATATTGTGACAGTGTGGTTTCAGTACGACATTCTTCGATAGCTTTAAACGCGTATTTTCTGTGTAAACAAAATATTGACAAGGTGACCACTCTTACACTAACAAATCTTATATATCTTAAACGATCGAAACCAGTGTTCCTCTATCCGTTTTACTTTTGTCTCGTGTCTTTCCTCCCTATTTTCCTCTCTCCTTCTCTTCAGTATTTTTTCTAGGAAGGTCCCAATGAGTCAATACAGGTTGAGAGACGTTGGTGTACCCCACATCGGACGGTCCGAGGAGACAGATGTCTTAAGTAGTCCGTTCTTATGACCTCACCCAACGGTAGGGGAAGAGATCCCCTTGAAGGGTTGGGTCCCTAGTTTGGACCCAGAGGACGTAACGTTCGTCTAACAAATGGTAGGCACGGTGGTCCCTTCGGGTATTGTCATATTTGTTGTGACATCTTTATTATTATGTATTCATTATTTTAAAATTTTACTAACTACCATTAGACCTGTAATTTATACAAGTACAAAACGATTTACATTCTGTTTCTTCCACAATAAAACATTATCCTTCTGTACCCTGAGTGGGTTCACGCGACGGTAGAAGTGTAAACTGACTTTTTCACCGTCGGTTGATCTTTATCCGTCCACAGTCGATCCTACGATAAAGTAAACGTGATTCTTGACTTAGGTTAAGACCGTTACATATGGTTATAAAGTAATGGAAAATAACATCTCTCATAAAGTGACGTAAGTATGTGGTGTTAAACAAATATACAAGTAGACAACTACCTGTAAAGACGACAAAAATGAAACTATAATAAAGTTTATTTAGACGACACCGGGAAGTATATATTTAAAAGTATAATTGAATACGAAAATAAATAAAATCCATTTATACTTATCTTACCGTACAGTATACCATCAATATACACATTACTAAAGTTTTTTACTAATGTGATCATAGATTTTGTTCACACAGTAAAATAATTAAAATCTGAAAGATTATATACATGTCACAATGAAGTAACACCAAAATTAAACGTAAGGGTCCTCTAGATTGGTCAGGTAAGACTTCCTCTAGTCGGGACCCTAAAGAAACCTTCCTTACTACGATTTCGACTTCGAGGTCATGAAACCGGTGGAGTACGCTTCTCAACTGAGTAACCTTTTCTGAAACTACGACCCTCCCTAACCCTCGTCCTCCTCTTCCCCTGTTGTATCCTACTCTACGGACCTACCGTAGTGCCTGAGTCACTTGAGACCCTCAACCACTACCTGTCCCTCCGGACCGCACGACGCTAAGTACCCCAGCGTTTCTCAGCCTGTGCTGACTCGCTGACTTGACTTGACTTGACTTACTGTAACACGTAGAGAAGAACAAGAACAAATAGTAAACATATATAAGGTCTCACCTCATAAACAACTTTATACTACAAAAATAAAATAACCAAACAGAACAATAATAACTCAAAACTATCAGAAAATAGGTAAAACTTATGTACAGGAAATAGTCTACACATTACACGTTTATTAAAGAAATGTCTGAGACCGAACGCCACTTAGAAAAATTAATATAACACTCTCATATTAATCTTATACCAGATAGAACAATTTACAAGGTACACCACATGAACTGTGTTATACAATATTTACAAAGGTTATTTAGTATATATATAATTATATCGATGTAGTTTTTCTCTTCGGTTCAATACACATTATACAAAACTACTGGGATGAGTGACTTTTTAACTAAGGATAGTTTTAGATTCTTAAAGGTATAGAAGTGACGATCATGTCGATTAGTCGTCGTTTCACCTTGACCCTCTGTACCATGAATTTCACTCTGTTTAGAAACTCGTTATAGGTAAGACGATTTGTACCTGTTAAGACGGAAGAAAAAAGTGTACGGATCTTCCCCTTTATTATGGAGAAAATACATAACAATCTTTCTGATCTGTCACGTTAGTTACGCATTATATACGTTCATAAGTCACATATGATCTACGAAGGAATAATAGTTATCGTATAACTACTAATTTAACTTCTAAGTGGGGACCGGGGTTTGTATGTGTGGTTTCTTAAGTATATTCTTTTATTCAGTCTGTCTAAACTTAACGTTTCGTAAACTTGTGTACTAACACCTCGAGTCAGTACTAGAGGACGACGACGATTCAGCGAAGTCAGCACAGGCTGAGACACGCAGGGGTATCTACCGTCGTGTGGTCCGAGGGGGCGGGGACCCTAAGAGGTCCGTTCTTGTGACCTCACCCAACTGTAAAGGAAGAGGTTACGTACTTTCACTTTTCACTTTCACTTCAGCGAGTCAGTACAGGCTGGGAGTCGCTGGGGTACCTGACGTCGGAAGGTCCGAGGAGGCGGGTACCCTAAAAGGTCCGTTCTCATGACCTCAGTCCACGGTAACGGAAAAGGCGTCAGTACTAGATCCATATGGTTTGACTTCTGATCGTATCCCTGTGAGTTTGTGAGAAGGACCTATGCTCTCTTTTCGGATTATGTAGGTATGTACCTTCTTAGTGAGACCGGATATTTATACTGATGAACCCTAACAGTTCCTGAGATTTTTAAGATATTATACAACAGACGTTACTACGTCCAGTGTCTTTTACTAGGACCATTTAGATTCTACACATATATGTGTGTGTGTGTATATATATATACTCTACCGTATACATTCCAAAATTATATAATTGATATAACTTAGTATCAAGAATATAAAAATTTTCTCTTATACTATACTTTTTTAGTCAAAATAAATAACACTCCCCATCTTAACGATGGTAAAAATTTATAATATATATATAAAGAATTACATATATCCTCCAGAAGAGTCCACCGTTATCACCATCTCTTAGACCGACGGTTAAGTCGCTTGTATTCTCTGTACCCAAGTCAGGGACCCAACCCTTCCAGGGACCTCCTCCCGTACCGTCGGGTGAGGTCATAACAACGGACCTCTCAGAAGACCTGTCTCCTCGGACCGTCTGATGTTATCAGGACCCAACCGTGTCTCAACATACGTTGACTCATTGACTTGTCGTTGTTGACAACTCAGTTTTAGTATAGTAAAAATTGAGGAGTAAATAATTTATTAAATATCTTACCTTTTTAAGTAAATTTTTTATAACGGGAACCATTATGACAAATCTGTCTCCCTTACGTGTATGAGTCTCTTTACAAGGTATATGAGTCTACAACGTTTTTCTGTCGAGTTCCGTCTGAGACCAGAAACCTCAGTCTTCTAGTGAACCTATTTAAATCTACTATATGTGATTAACACTAATACTTAGGAATTACTTCCCAAAGTTTTATTTTTATTGCAACGGGTAATAATTCACTCGGATCTTTATTAGATTGTCGAAATGTATTTGTCTCAAGTTTTCTCTTTTTGACTATGTAAAGATTTATATTTACAAGTTCTTCATACTACGTCCAGTATCTTAAAGTTTTTACAAGTTTTTGACACCTATGGAATGACTCGATTTGTAACTCAAAACGTTCATTATGATACGACGATTCAGTGAAGTCAACACAGGCTGAGACACACTTGGGTATCTGCCGTCGGGTGCTCCGAGGGGGTAGGGACCCTAAGAGGTCCGTTCTTGAGACCTCACCCAACGGTCAAGGAAGAGGTTACGTACTTTCACTTTTCACTTTCACTTCAGTGAGTCATTATGATATAGATATATATATATATATATATATATATACGTGTGTGTGTGTGTATATTTAATTTACTTCTTTTGACGTGGAAACACGAATTAACTATCTACCGTTTTGGGAGAGTTGTGTATACTTACCTTAAAGACGATCAATAGCACTCCTACCCTTTTCGCAATCTCCCTCGGAAACTCCTGGACACATGCTGTCAGCAATAACTGTCTTGTACGGAGAGACAAGTGTGTCTACTTATAGTGTCTAGGAATACTTCAATTCCCGTTTCTGGTCTTGTGGTGTTCTCTGGTGGTCTACCTAACCTCCATTGTAAGATGGACTCTATGGTAAACAGAAATAGGTAGTTTTTACAAGTATTGAGAAGTCGTAATATGTTTGATATTTCACCAACCTGACCGTGTTCACTAGGAGATTTGGCTTAACTCACGACGGAAACCACTGACTTTGATAGGGGCTGTCTAAAAAATTTAATTACATATCAACTAGATAGTATAACTTTTTCCTTCACCCCTTAGGTGAGGTCATAAGAACAGACCTATTAGGGTACCTGTCTCCTCGGATACCGGGCACCCAAGTGTTTCGTAACTTACACTGACTCGGGTGTAAAGAACTGGATAGTATAATGAGAACCCACACGTTGTATCACTAAGATATAAAAAATATCTAAAAATTTTTATATTTAATTAAATAAAATTAACCTCCAATTAATGAAATGTTATAATATAACCAAAATGGTATATAGTTGTACTTAGGCGGTGTCCATATGTGCACAAGGGGTAGGACTTGGGGGAGTGAAGAGGGAGGGGCATGGTCGGGAGGCCCAGTAGGGTCACGTGCTCGGGGTTCGTAGGTCATAGTACGAAACTTGGACCTGACCGCTAAACAAAGTATATACTATAATATGTACAAAGTTACGGTAAGAAGGTTTAGTAGGGTGGGAGAGGGAGAGGGTGTCTCAGGTTTTTTGACAAGATATGTAGACACAGAGAAAACGACAGAGCGTATGTCCCAATAGCAATGGTAGAAAGATTTAAGGTATATATACGCAATCATATGACATAACCATAAAAAGAAAGACCGATGAAGTAAGACATATTATCCGAGGTCAAAGTAGGTGGAGTAATCTTGACTAAGTTTACGTAAGAAAAATTACCGACACATTATAAGGTAACACATATACATGGTGTCGAAAGAATAGGTAAGTAGACGACTATCTGTAGATCCGACGAAGGTACAGGACCGATAATATTTGTCACGACGCTACTTGTAACCCCATGTGCACAGAGAAAGTTAAGACCAAAGGAGCCACACATACGGGTCGTCACCCTTACGACCCAGTATTCCGTCAAGATAAAGGTCAAAAACTTCCTTAGAGGTGTGACAAGAGGTATCACCGATATGATCAAACGTAAGGGTGGTTGTCACATTCTCCCAAGGGTTAAAGAATCTGAAGGGACCACCAGATCACCAATTCTTAGACGGACGGTTAAGTCCCCGTGTCCAAATTAGTGACCAGACCCTTCTATGGTGTACGGTACCCCGTTGATTCGGGTAGGTGGGGTTGGTGACTCGGGTCTGTGGGATCTCGGGTACGAGGTGTTGTTCTCTTGGGTGACGTCACTCTGCGGACATGTGACGATAATCTCTTGTCTGGACTGGGTGTTGGTCTCTTTCGGGTGTACGTCGTTGTTTCTGGGTCGTGTCAGTTTTTATTATTTTATATATTTTAAATTTTTTTGATAAGAATTGTTGACGAAAACATTTCGTACACGTATACTGTATCAGTAAAACGAATGAATCTAAGGTGTGGTAAAAATAACATAGAGAGAGAAGAGTATCTTTGTACCAGTTAAGGTGGTCTTTGAACGGTAGATCGACTGTATTGTGATTATGTTATATTTTTCGGTTACCTGTCACGACATGCAATTATTTGTATAATAAGTGACGATAATTTTCTGGTCCTTAAATATTCCACACTGATAAATATCTCATATGTACCGTTTACATTTTAATGACACTCAATGGTTCCGACATTATATATCCCTTCTTTAGTATCCCCAGTCCGAACTTACTTCGGAATTTACTACCCATCATATCCATATCTCTTTGGATCTTCAGTGCTATATTTGTTGTATTCAGTTTCGTTTACACCCGATCGGTCTGAATCTCCACCTCCTACTTTATGTTCTCTTTCCTCTGTATCATAATTCTCCATTAAGTCTATTTGAAGTTTCAATTTGATGTTTCAGTTTTGTTAGACCTCAAGTTACTAGATCTAAACTAACGGTCCTGATATTAAACATTGAGTGTACTCTACTTCTACTAAAAATAAAGAAACCGTAACTTTGTAAATATGATAGTACATTCTTTGTTTAGTGGTCAGATACAAGCTACGTCCTACGTCCTACGAACCCCGACCACGTGCCCCTACTAGGCCTCCCTACTACACCCCGCCTTCCACCCTCCCCCCAAGTACAAACCCTCGAGTACATGTGGGTGCCACCCAAGTGCAGTTACATACGGTTTTGGTTATGTCATAACATTTCATTTTATTTCATTTTTATTTGTAATTTTAATTTTTTTTTCTTAGGTCAATGGGATTGTCGGTTTTTCTTTAGTTCCAGGGGGTTTTTATTTTACATACCGTGGACTCACTTCCTCCCGATAAATATTATTTCGTAATGTTTTTACCCTACCTATTTAAATTTGTTTCTTCAGTAAAAGACGAACTAATGATAGGAAACCCGAACGTACTTTCTTCATCACCTACACTTTATAAAAATTTTCGAGACTTTCGGACAGAATGTTCGTGACTAATTTTCTTAACTTATGGTTTACATTGGTTGTCTGAAAGAAAAGTAAATAGACGATGACTCTTATCATAAGAGTCATAAAAGAATAGAAGTAGTGAAAGTCTTCAAGAAAACGATACACAGATAGATCTGTATAAGTAGTGAGACTGTCATCTTAGTTCTTATTTTTAAGTCTATTCTTTTGTTCTACACGTCAACGAAATAGAAGATTTATACCCTGTATGTTTTTTATCTATATTTTTCTGTCGAAGAATCTTAGTTTTCATTTTGATTCCTGTCTCACAGAAAGGAAAATAAGACTATTCAAATCTCGTTGTCTTGTATGATTAGTAAACCAAACATTTATATGAATTAAGGAGAAAGAAGAGGATTTTCAGTTATTGTTTATTGGACAGATATTCTTTAGGATCTATATGACAGATCATTAGTATTAGAAAGTCCAATAAGTATAGGATGACGGTGAGTCCGTCATTCTTATTATCAGGTTTGTGTATAAATCTTACGAAAACTTTAGTGTCGTTAAGGACTCGACTGACAGGTCCACTCGGAATGACATGAGTCTGTTTATGAAGTTTATGTTCCCTGTGTAAGTCATAAACTGGTTTAAGAAAGAGGTGATAACATGAAAATATAGATGACAAGACTCATTGTAGGATCTCTTCTCCCAGGACGGTGAGACGTAATGAACTACATAAAGTAACCAGTCTCATCAGTTAATTTTTTTTTAGTGACATAATACAGTTTATTATCCTAAGGATTTCTTCCGTTTTATAAAGAAGACGTTTTAGAATAAAATCAATTCAACCCGAATAAAATGATATGTAAAAAAAGATAAAACAATAATTAATACGTTCCCTAACTTCGCTATGATTAAAAGATAATAAAACTCCATATAAACTGATCTTCTCTGTTCGACTTATATAAATCCCTATACAGAATTAGTGTGTATAATTAGTTGACAATAAAATTTCACTATTTAATTGACTTTTCATATATTCCCATAGTTCCTCATAAAAAAACTTTCTTTGTTAGTCACCTCATATTTACGTCTAACCAACAGTAAATTGAAATTTAAACAAAATACTATAAGTTAATCTTTATACGTAAATCTCGATATGAGTATTTCGTATGTGTAGACCAAAAGAGGAAGATAGTTTTGACTTCTTTACCGACTCTTTATACTCCGAATTTTCTAATGTTTAAGAAGTCGTGTCGACAACTGAAAAAACTTGGAAGACCGCTCTTCGATTCTTACCTTTGTACCGATTTTATTACTTTACCCTACGAACAAGGAACTAAATAAAGGATCTGATTCTTCATTAATCGAAAGAGTTGTTGTTTTTTTCGTCGAGTGGAGGAACTGATCTAAAAATAAACATTAAATTTGGAGTTCAGTAACGTAATTCTGAAAAATATTTTACACAAAGGATAATAAGTTTAAAGGATTTTTGGTCCCAGAACTCCTAATAGTAAACGAAAAGTATAAAACTGTAGAGACGGGAAGGGAGGAAGGAAGGAAGGAAAGTTCCTCGTGAGTCAGTCTTCATGTAACTGTTCTTAGAAGAGTCCCTCTTTTTTTTTTTTCGACGTTCATTTACATAAACGTATAGTTTTACGAAAACAACAATTTATGATTTAAAAGGGATTTTATATACTTCCTTATTATTTGTCATCAATATGGTAATAAAATATCAGAGTCTGTTGTACGTTTAAGTTAAATTGTCACAGTTGAAAAATTACTGAGGTTATTTCTTAAATTCTTTTCTTATTTCTCGATGCACAAGAAAATTTCCTGAAAAAGTCAGGGATTGGAAAGAGGTGTGAGTCCAAAAATCTATAATACAAACAGGACCGTAACTATTTAAGTACGAAGGGTATTAAAACAGTGACATTGACAACTTAAATCTGTTTACAAAGATGTGCTCCAGGAAAGTCACCTAGTCGACATCGTATGTCAACGAAGTGCTACAAATCTTTCTTTCTAAAACAACCTACCGTTTTTTCGATTCAGTTAGTTTGGAGACATAAAACAACAGTTGTTGACTATGAACTTTTTTTTCACAGAATACCATCTGTAGGGGTATGTTCCCACAAAGGTTGTCTTGTTTGATTTGTGTTCCTTCAACGGTCGTTTGTCTGTTACTAACAACCTATAGTTTTGGTTCTAAACTGAATACCAAAAGAAATACTCCATGTTGAGAACCAATGGCAATTGTACGTAGAATTTACGTATTGAAATTATATTTTATTTTATGTGATATGGAATAAACGTTAAGAACACGTACCGTAAGTCTTTATACTGTGACTTTTAAGGACATTTATTTTTCTGTACTACTCATTTTACGTAAAAGTTTGTTTAGACTCGTTACCGAAACATTAATTCCTTTTAACTCGATAGTTCATAAAGTGATCTTTAAGACTATGTCTACATTAAAATATTTAAGGGAATATACAAGAATGTTTGTTGTTTTGATGTTACACACAGGTATGGTAATTTTTTATAACAAAGACTAATAGATAATATGATTTTAAAACTTCACAAAAAGTTAGGTCTATGGTCTAGTAAAACTTTAGATTAAGAAGACTTAAGTGTTCTTTATACCTGTATTACGTATGGGTTCGTACAATACCAATCCTAATTATTTGTTCTACAACATTAATTTGACCCGTTATTTATACAAATTTATATATATGATCTATGTATATATTACGAATTTTCACTCCTTACTCAAATCTCTTTGAGAAGGAAGAAAAATATGTATATGAGTTATATGAGTAAATAAGTTTTTAAGTTTCCATCATGTAAAGTGAGATGTTATCTAACCGGGAAAGTCTCTTTTATTTTTATTTCAAACCCATTTTATTAGTTTCTTAATTACTAAATAAATCGTAATATAAAGTGTAAAACTTTTTTTTTGTTATAACATAACCGAAACTCTATTCTCAATTATAAACCCTGTACATTGATTCAATAGTAGATTCGGATACGATTTTATATAACAGATTTGAACAGTCCAAAATAAAAAATCGTTGAGAAATAGAGATTGACTCCCTCTATCATCTTCATTTTATAGATTAAGTTATGGATCTTGTTATGTCTGACTATTTATATTCTTATCAAAAAAAATTTCAAGGATCCTTTTGTATTATTTATCAATGATAGAAATTACGTATTTTACGTATAAAATTTTACATATGTAAATACATATTACATGTTTACGTATTTTAAATATTACATATTTTACATATAAATATTTATATCTTATTAAAACATTTATATAGAATCACATACACACACAAGCAAAGAATCAGCACAGGTCGAGAAACTCTAGGGTACCTGACAACGGACGATCCGAGGAGACAGGTACCTTAATAGGTCCGTTCTTATGTCCTCACCCGACGGTAAGGGAAGAGGTCCCCTAGAAGAACTAGGTCCATCTATAATACCCCGAAGGGTCCATCCTTCCCCATTTCTACTACGATCATCATTTCTTGGGAGAACGGTCACGTCCTCCGATTGTCTACACCCAAGTTAGGGACTCAACCCTTCTAAGGGAGCTCCTCACGTACCATTGGGTGAGATGTTAACAACGGACCTCTTAGGGGTACCCGTCTCTTCGGACCCTTCCTATGTCAGGGGCCCCAAAGTTTCTCAGTCTGCACTGACTTACTGATTCGTGTACGTATCATTTTATATGTTATATATCATATGGAAGTCATATATCTATTATATATCGTATTCTATGGGACCCATTGAGATTTTGATTGGTAACGAGATTGTATTGTGTAAGTGAAAAAGAAATTACACCTTTACTATTCAATTTTCATCTAGGTCTATATAAACATTCACGATTCACAAAGTTGAATTTTTTTTTTAGTGTATATTACTCATTCTTCTCTGTGTGATAACGTCTTTACCTTCTGGGTTTCCGTGTGTTAGTGTCTTTGTCTTTGAGTCTCGAGTTCTTGTGACTTGAGGTGTAGAATCCCTAGATTTTACTACGTGACATTGTGTACCATGACAGTACCTCGTGTAAGCGTGTCCTGACTGTAATCCTGGGTCTTTTTCTCTTAGTGACGGTGTGTGATTTTTTAATGTACTTTTCTTTAAGTTGACATACTTTAAGGATATTTATTAAGTGAACGACCTGAATTCTCTTATAAATAAACACCTTTAGTCTACTTATATTTCACTTAGATTCAATACAGGATTGTACGATTCTACGACGTTTCTTGACTACAAATTTAGAAAGGGGGAATTCTACGAAAATCATAACAATTAAAAAAAAATCATAACAATTAAAAATCAAATTATAAAAGGTTGAAATAATAAGTAGTGTTCCTATGTCTTTACTTGCAAATAGATACTAAGTTACCACGATAGAAACAAAGAGTCAACATTGTTCTCCCTCTTTTATATGATTCAAATTTTTATATAGTGACCTTGAAAGCACAAAAATAAAAAAAATTCTAGTACTAATCTCTGTTAAATAATAGTTAAACATGAACGAAATATAAAAAAATAACACTGAGTATAAAGTTTATACATAACATAACCTTCATCTCTTTAAAGTCAAAGAATTCTAAAAACACAACAACTAGTCAAGTTTTCAAAATAAATAAGTAAAGCTTATACATATACACACACACATATATATATATATATATACATATTAAGAAAAACGACCACATTAACCGTAAAAAGATCCCTGGACCTGGTATAGTCACGTATTTAATGATTTGAGAAAATAAGACCGTTAATGTTATATCTTTATGTGTTTTTTATTATTTAAGTGTTATCCGTATTTTGGTTCATTTAGTATATGTTACAATCTTTCACCATTGAAGTTCCTACTTTTTACCAGTCCTATTCTTTTCCCCAAACACTCATCCCACCGTAGTCGAATACTATAACGTATCCATTTGGTTTCCCTTTAAACTTCTTTCAGAATTTATTATAAACAGATTAAATACATCTCGTATACTAATACAAATAATCGAAAACTGATTCCGTGATAGTTTTAATTACTTTTTCTAATTTAAACGAACCTAAAGTTTTCCTTCTTTGATCAAAACAAAGTAATGAAAAAGTGTATGTTGATAGGGACATGACGCATGATATGTCTGAAGGTTTCCTAACGGAGACTGTAATTTTTGTACCGGTAGTGAAAAACAAAAACATTATATCTGTATAATCGTTCTATATAGGGATAGAGGAAATTGTTTTTTTCCTTTATACTTTTACCTATTGCACTGGTGTTATTCAAAGAGATACATAGTCCAAGTGACGACATATTTTTGACTCATCTTCAATTCAAATTCACGGAGTCACATACAGAGTCAGAGTCACATCCTTTCAAGGGAAGTGTTTTGTAAAACAAAAACCTTTTTTTTTTTTTTTTTTCGATTTAAGAAAATTGGTGAGGGGAATCGCATATTACTCCTACGATCCTACCATATACTGTGGTCCATTATCAGACGAACGAAACAACAACAAGTCAACGAGTCAGTCCAGACTAAGAAACACTGGGGTACCTGACGTCGTCCGGTCCGAAGGGACAGAAAGTGATAGAGGACCTCAAACGAGTTTGAGTACAGATAACTCAACTACTACGATAGGTTGGTAGAGTAGGAGAGGAAGAGGACGGGAGTTAGAATGGGTCGTAGTCCCAGAAAATGTGACTCAATCGAGAAGTGTAGTCAACCGGTTTCATGACTTCGAAGTCGAAGTCGTAGTTAGGAAGGTTACTTATAAGTCCCTGTTAGAGGTAATCCCAACTGACCATACTAAAGGAACGAGAGGCTCCCTGAGAATCTCAGAAGAGGTCGTGGTGTCAAGTTTGCGTAGTTAAAAAGTCACGGGTCGGGAGGAATACTAGGTTTAAAGTGTAGGTATGTACTGATGGTTTTTTTACCGTCGTGAGTGACATGTCTAGAAACAGTCGTTCCACTACAGAGGGAATAAATTGTGTGACAGATCCGAACAGTGCCGAAAAGAAGGTCAAGTCAAGGACCCAACCCTTCTTCGGGACCTCTTTCCTATCCGATAAGTGAGGTCATAGGAACCCGAAGGGACCACCGAATCTACCATTTCTTAAGTGGAGATTACACCCTCTGGACCGGAACTATAGACCCAATCTTTCTAGGGGACCTCTTCCGTACCGTTGGGTGAGGTCATAAGAATGGACCTCTTAGGGGTACCTGTCTCTTCGGACCGTCCGATGTTAAGTGCCCCAGCGTTTCTCAGTCTGTACTGACTCGCTGATTCGTGTATTCATGTAAGAAGGTTCCTCGTTCACCGAATATTAAAGTACCGTCCCTAATTAACAATTTTTTTGTGTCGTTATCTAAAACCGTAGGTGATTCAATAATAAATACGAGATCCAGAAAACTAATATTGGTAGTCCATGTATTTATTTTTTCTTGTTTTATTTTCATTTCAATTTAAAAATAACTTAATTACATTTTAAAAATAACGTCTCAGAGGAGATATCTTTTCTTAGGTAGACGATCATGTTCTCTACGTCCAACCTATGGACACAGGTCTTATAGGGACCTCTTCCATTACTGTTGGGTGAGGTCCATAAGAACGGACCCTTTAAGGTACCTCCTCGGACCGTCCGATGTTAGGTACCCCGACTTTTTCTCAGTCTGTACTGAATCGTTGGTTTCTTGTCGTTGAGTAGATAATCATAATTAATAGATACTTTGTAGAGACCAAGACAAAAACTTAGATCTAAAACCACAAATATTCTCTCTATTAAATTAGTAGATTACTATAAGTATGGGTATCAGACTAAATAAGTTCTTACATCTAATATTATGTCGTAGTAAGGGAGTGAAAAGTCGTTACTTGTGTTTGCATAAATCACTTACGTTTGAGATTTTCTAAGAAAGAAGGAATTTACAGTACAAAAAAAAGGTTTTAGACATTCAATAATATTAAATGGACTTTAGATGTAACTTCGAAAATGTTTCAAAATATACTAACTATGATAATGAGAGCGAAGACGTCCTTTTAGAGTGACTTTTACTGAACTATTATTAACAGTTTATGTGTCAATTCGATGAATAATGGAAAAGATAATTTGACCCAACTCAGGTATTCTCACTTATAAATTTCAGTAAAGAAAATGTAAATAATATATATATTAACTTTCAAGGTCCTGATTTAATATATTTCCAATGAATCCTTTATAAATTAAAGAGACTCTTACTTATTACTAATCAAAAAAGAGTCATTGTTCAATATTAAAATATTAACACTTAGACTTCTAGAAATTCTGTTTATAAACAATTATTTTACATAGTATATAGATATAATTATTTATTTATTTTAATAAAACCTGTCGTTTTATGACGTGTAAGAGGTTTTTCGACTATTTTAGAGTGGATGTTTCAGTGGTTGTCAAATTGACATATTGTACGTTTTTTTGAGAAGAGAGTAAATATTGGGTCTTCATCAAACGAAATATAGAATTATAACTCAAAGATCTGAATTAGTTATTTGTAGTTTAGATGAGAATATACAGTAGTACATCCCATTCTTTTTGTTTACACTTACATCCGAAGAACTAGAATAAACTTCCTCGACTGTGTTCCGTGGGGTTTGGTCCTCAACGTTGTGAAAATATCATTTTACAGATCAGTTCCGATACCAAAATGGTCATCAGTACATACCTACACTCTCAACTTGATACTTCTTTCGACTTACGAATTCTTAACTACGAAAACTTGAGACCACAACCTCTTCTGAGAACTCTCAGGGAACCTGACGTTCCTCAAGGTTGGTCAGGTAAAATATCCTTTAATCAGGACCCACAAGAAACCTTCCTGACTACGATTTCGACTTTCAGGTCATGAAACCGGTGGAGTACGCTTCTCAACTGAGTAACCTTTTCTGAGACTACGACCCTCCCTGACCCCCGTCCTCCTCTTCCCCTACTGTCTCCTACTCTACGGACCTACCGTAGTGCCTGAACTACCTGCACTCAAACTCACTTGAGGTCCTCAACCACTACCTGTCCCTCCGGACCGTACGACGTTAAGTATCCTGACGTTTCTCAGTCTGCGCTGACTCACTGACTTGACTTGACTGTGTTCCATGGCGTTTGGTCCTCAACGGTGTGAAAATATCATTTTATAGTTTACGGTGATGATTCCGTCAAAAGGTGAGAGGGGTTTCCCGATACTAAAGGATAATTATATATTGTAGAATTAAAAAAAACGTACAGATTCGAGTCGACATGAAATAGTAATAAATAAAGGTATTTACCTCTTCTCTCTCCCTTTCTCGAACCCGAAATTTGGTTGGTGTCTACACGTGAAAACCTATAAGTAAATGGAAGGTCCCGACCCATTTGATAAAGTGGAGGAACTCATCTTCTAGGGATGTCTCGGACCGAGTGAGTTGTTCGTTGTTGGTTCGTTGTTGAATAAAGAGAATAGAAAGTTTAATATGAAACGAAAGAACAACCGTTTTATAAATATATATTTATAAAAGTAACGGGAAAGGAACTTTCACTTTCACTTCAGCGAGTCAACACAGGACGAGCAACGCTGGGGTACATGACATCGGGTGGTCCAAGGAGACAGGTGCCTTAAAGGGTTCGTTCTTATGACCTCAACCAACGGTAAAGGAAGAGGTCCCTTAAAAGGGTTGGGTCCCTAGTTTGGGATCAGGGGTCGTAACGTCCGTCTAAGAAATGGTCGACTCGATAGTTCCTATGAACGTTAAAGGAATGAGTTTACGTCTTTGTTTAACAGGAAGGGTTTCTATAATCACCCGTCATCTCCCGTTTTCGTCACCCACACTTTCGTCATAAAACCGTTCTTTTACTTGTAATGTCACATAGAACCTACCCTTCCCTGATGTAGTAGTTTGTTGACTACTACACTGGGAAGACTTTCATTTTACAGTTTAAGATAGTAGAAGGTTCACAAATTGATCAAACAACGTTCTGTAATGAGTAATGGAGATACATTCAACTTCGATTGAAGAAATAAGTCAATTACTTTAACATATCTTAAGTACTGGTAAGTCTGAAGGTTTGTTTCATAGATTCCACATTACTAGTCGAAAAGGGGGATGTCTAAAGAGACTTATCCGATTTATTCCATGACAATGATGTTTTCGTTTTTACTTTAGATTTTATATTTTCATTGTTTGTCTCAACCACTGACGTATAAAATAAACAAGGTCGTCAATAAACTTGTTGTACCAAGTAAACGGTTCACCATACTTTTTAAACCAAGAATAGCGTTACAATTATTTTGTTTTCCGGTGGTTTTGTCGTATATATTAAACATTATGGTCTCAGTGGATAAGAGTCACATGAAATCGGTTAGTCTGTATTAATGATAATACCATGTTCATTATTAGAGGAAAAGATTTTGTACAAAATAGACCAAAATAAACACTACGATAAGAGAAACGAAATTGTTCGTTAACTTAGTGAGTCAATAGTGAAAATACATAAACTATATACAGTTCTTTCATTAAAATAAGAGACTATAATTTCAGTTTTGTTCTGATGTTTAAGAACGGGAAATCCAAAAAAAGAAGGAGAAAATTTGAGTTCAAACATTTTAATTATCTACGAGACGTTACCTTCAGATAAATTACAATAAAATATTAATAATATTTCGTCTTTCTTTAGGACTTTTGTAACTAAAGACGGGAAAGTACATTCCAAAATGAAATCTGTTACGTAGGTTATCTTAAAAAATAAGGTAACCCCCCTTTTCTTTCTCTCTCTCTTCCTCTATGATGAATTAATGAACATAGAAACTAATATGATGGTGTTTAAATAAAAGTATAAATAAGATTTAGTAAAGGGAGGATTTACTTGTGCCAAATCCAAATTACTATACCGTTTAAGTACAACTACATACCGTTTTGGTTATTTTATAACAATTCATTTTTATTTATTTATTTGGTGTGTGTGTTTTTTTTAGTGTCCAACTTTGTTGTGGATGAATTACCCCACACTCTTCAAAGTATTGAGAAGGTCAATATGCATTGTAGAGTCTTCGATATAGATGTTACTATATAGACATGTTGTCTTATTACTTATTCTTATATGTCCCTATCTAGAAACAGGATGAGGAAACATTTTTGTCCGGTTCCGTAAATGGAAATTATCAAAATTTATTAATTTTTAAATTTTTTGTTATTTGTGTTTGGTGGTTAGTCCGTTTTTTTTTTTTTTTTTGGGTGCTGACTAAAAGATCCTCAAGAGAGTAACCCATGTTATTTCCTGTTTTTGTCATACCTAAATTGTCTTCGTCTACTATAATTCTTCTCCACCGGTCTTATACGTCTTCTTTATATATTTTTTCTAGAATTATTAGGTCTGTGGTGTTACCACGCTAGTGATTGGATCTCGGTCTGTAGGACGTTATACTTCAGTTCACCCGGAATCCTTCGTAGTGATACTTGTTTCGATCACCTCCACTACCTAAGGTCAACTCGATAAAGTCTAGGTTTTTCTACTGTAATTTCACGACTTAAGTTATACGGTCGTTTAAACCTTTTAAGTAGTCACCAGTGTCCTGACCTTTTCCAGTCAAAATTAAAGTCAGGGTTTCTTACCGTTACGGTTTATTACAAGTTTGACGTGTTAACGTGAGTAAAGTGTACGATCGTTTCATTACGAGTTTTAAAAGGTTCGGTCCAAAGTTGTTGTCATGTAAATAAATAAATAAATAAATAAATAATTAAATAAATAAAATGAAGAACTAGGTAAATAAACACAAAAAAATAATTAATTAATTAATTAATTAAAAAAATTAAAATTTTAGAAATTAAGAATGTACGTGTTGTCATGTAAATGACTCTTGGAGGTCTACAAGTTCGACCTAAATCTTTTTGCTCACCTTAGTCTCTGTTTAACAATTCTAGGTAAACTAGTATCTTTTTCCTTCTCTAAAGATCCGTCCCACCTTTTGATGAAACGAAGTAACTAATACGATTTAATTTCGGAAATACACCTAGTGTTATTTGACCTTTTAAGAATTTGCTACCCTTATGATCTGGTGGGATGGTCGGAGGACTCTTTGGAGATACGTGCAGTATTTCGACCAATCTTGGCCTGAACCTCGTCTGACCAAAGTTTAACTCTTTCCTCATGTAGTTCCGACATGTGACAGTGGGACGAATAAATTGAATATACACCTCATACAGTACACTTTACGGTCCGACCTACTTCGTGTTTGACCTTAGTTCTAACGTCTTTATAGTTATTGGAGTCTATACGTCTACTGTGATGGGATACCGTCTTTCGTTTCTCCTTGATTTCTCGGAGAACTACTTCCACTTTCTCCTCTGACTTTTTTGACGGAATTTTGAGTTGTAAGTCTTTTGATTCTAGTACCGTACGTCAGGGTGGTGAAATACCGTTTATCTACCGTTTTCTTACCTTTGTCACTCTCTGAAATAAAAGAACCCGAGGTTTTAGTGACGTCTACCACTGTCGTCGGTACCCTAATTTTTTTTTTTTTTTTTTCTTCGTGAACGAGGAACCTTCTTTTCGATACTGTTTAGATCTGTCGTATAATTTTTAGTCTCTGTAGTGAAATGACTTTTTCTAGACGTATCAATTTCGATACCAAAAAGGTTACCAATACATACCTACACTCTCTACCTACCATTTCTTCCGACTCGTACTTCTTAACTACGAAAACTTGACACCACAACCTCTTCTGAGAACTCTCAGGGAACCTGACGTTCCTCTAGTTTGGTCAGTTAGGACTTCCTTTAGCAATGACTTATAAGTGACCTTTCTGACTACGACTTCGACTTCGAGGTTATGAAACCGGTGGAATACACTTCTCGTTATTAACCGTTTTCTAGGACTACGACTCTTTCCGACTCCCGTCCTCTTCTTCCCCTGTATAGCTCCTACTCTACCAACCTACTGGAGTGACTAAGTTACCTGTCCTCAAACGGGTTTGAGACCCTATATCACTTCCTGTCCCTTTGGACTACACGACGTCAGGTACCCCCGAGTTTCTCAGTCTGTTGACTCACTGACTTGTTGTTGGTAGTATGGTGAGGTCATGTATGGTGAAAGAATCGAGACTACTTACAGATACACAGTAAAACACATACACCGAGTTTTACTGTTTTCCATTTGTTTTCTCTGTTCGGTTCTTCCACATACATTTCTTTTTTTCTCCTATTTTTATTTTATACCTCTTTTACGTAAATATAAAATTTAATCGAAAACGAATAACTTACCAATAATATATAATTTGTCAAACATAACCTTCGTCTTTAACGATTGTGGGAAAGTTTGACAGAGTGTTTTTAACAAGTTCCAAAGTATCAATTACTTATATGTTGTTTTGGATCTAAAAAGGAGATTCAAGTCCAAGAAAAGATCTAACATGTGACAGTGTAACATTTCTACAACTGTGTGGTTTGTCTTCTTGTCATGTCTTCATAAAGAAAATTTAAAGGAAGTTCGTTCCTAAAATATTTTGTCAACTATAGTCTTCAACCCGTGTCCGAAATTAGTGAATGTAATAAAATGAGTAATAAAGTAGTATTTACGTATGTTTACTACAACATAAGGAAAGTGTTTTTAACATATTTTAGAATCGTACGAGTCACCTAAGCCAATTCTTTAATTCTATACTTGTGTCCATTACGTCAAAGGTTTGTACAATGGTTTCCTTTTTTACATATGAAAATATTTAAGAAGGTGTATTAGGAAGTAAAGATTATATCGTTCTATTAATCAACGAAAGACCTATTAAAGATTCCAATCGTTATCAAGTTTCTTATAGTCTAATGAACGTTTGTGTTTACGGTCCAGGATCCTGTCAATGTCCTTTAGACTCTTCCGTTCCGAAAAGTTCCTTTGATCCAGTACTTTCTCTAATAACGAAATTAGGAATCTTTTGACCTATCTCAAAAGAAAAGGACATACTTATACTCGTAGTTAATTTATGATATTCTTCCTTATTTCCACTATTAGACCGAGTTCGTTTTGATAAGACAATTTTGATATCACATACACATAGTACTTATGTCTTAAACGAAGTAAAAGTGTAAAGTAAAACTTATATTATTCGGTGACAATTACCTTGTCTAATTGTCTAAATGAAAGATTTATACGAGTCTAAATGAAAGATTTATATGAGTCTAATTCGATTAAACCAATTAGGGTAAGACAAAGTGTACATCATAGTTACATGTCAGGTCTCCAAATGTGTCTCCCTTCAGAGATTTTTTCTGTCTTTATACTCTCCGTCGTATAAAATGAAGTGGAATTCCAATCTGATTCGAAGGTGGTCGTATTTGATGGTTTCTTAATTTGGACTATAGGGTATTCGTTGTCCCCTATCTTTAACTTTCGACCACCATGTCAGGGTCTATAGTTTCTCTTAGGTTACAGGTTAAACAATAATTTATGACGGTCTGATAATCTATGTGGTGATTTTCAGATATATTCTTAATAGTTGTCACCCTTTGAATGTCCAGATATGAAAGGTCTGTACGAAAAATTTAATGCTGAGACAGATCTCCCCCGTATTTAACTAATCTAGTAAAGGAAAGATGGAATCAAAGTTGACGTTATTGATTTTATATAAACGTAAGAATTTTTCTATCATGAAAATAGTTCTAGTTCAATTATTTTTTATGTACAGATATGTTTACGTATATATGTGTGTATTTTGTTGTTGTTGTTGTGAATTTTGATTCTAGTTACTGAATCAAAATAAAACTGTAAAAGAACCGAATTAAAGTCTTAATTCTAAGGACCCCAAAACACTCTTAACATTCTCTATGACATACATTTTATAAATCGTACCACTATCCGGGAATTGATTAAGAGTTTCTACTAGAATGAAGTAGTAGACGAATAGTTAAATGAATCTTTTATTGAACCTCTCAATCTTACGTTCTGTCAAAACTTTTATGTCCTCTATTTCTCGTAACTAAATAATTCTATGTGAGACAATAGTATATTATGAACTGTCGTTCATACATCATTAGTTATTGAAATGTCTCTTATTATATAATAATCTTAAAAAAAGGGAAACCTCCTGTTGTATAAGAGAAATACATATATGTTTCCTTTTAAAGTTTACGAATAAAAAGAAAAATGACTCTTTAGAAGTTTTTGGGGTGGTAATTAGGGAGGGAGACACTTCGTCGTCGAACCTGTAACCAATATAAAAGTCATTTCATACGTCATTCAATATCCTTATAGACAAAGGAGTATTTTAAGAATCCAAAATTCCCGGTTTCCCGTACTGGATTATTAGAGACAGAGGACTCTTTGACAGTATAGTAGACCTTTTATCGTTCAAAGGTTATTTATACTCATGTTAACGTTATATGTTCGGTGTCTAGACGACCTAGGTGACCCCTGATACATCGGAAAACACAGGACGATAGAGAGAAGAAAAATTGCGGAACGAAAAATATCCATGTAGTGAGACATAAGGAAAAGGTACCACGTTCCGTGTGTTTTTTTTCTACTAATAAAGGATACACGCATGTAACTATGTCGTCGTCAACGAATTAATATTGAACTCATTATAAAAATAGACACATTTAATCCTAGATTAATTGTTTGTTTTTTGTGTTCTACACAATCTTATTAATAATATCTCGTACAATTTATATAGGACGAATATAAGGTTTATACAAAGGTTTTTTTATTGAAAAACACACACACAAAATTTAAATAAGTAAAAATTAAAAAAAAATAAAAAATTTATATTTAAATAAATAAAATTAACCTCCAATTAATAAAATGTTATAACATAACCAAAACGGTATGTAGGTGTACTTAGGTGGTGCCCATATGTGTACAAGGGGTAGGACTTAGGGGGAGGGAGGAAGGAGGGGTGTGGTAGGGAGACCCAGCAGGGTCACGTGGTCGGGGTTCGTAGGTCATAGTACGTAGTTTGGACCTGACCGCTAAACAAAGTATATACTATAATACGTACAAAGTTACGGTAAGAGGGTGTAGTAGGGTGGGAGAGGGAGAGGGTGTCTCAGGTTTTCTGACAAGATACGTAGACACAGAGAAGACGACAGAGCGTATGTCCCAATAACAATGGTAGAAAAATTTAAGGTATATATATGCAATCATATGACATAACCACAAAAAGAAAGACCGATGAAGTGAGACATATTATCCGAGGTCAAAGTAGGTGGAGTAATCTTGACTAAGTTTACATAAGAAAAATTACCGACTCATTATGAGGTAACACATATACATGGTGTCGAAAAAATAGGGGTAGACGACTACCGTTTTCTCATTGAAAATTTGAGAGACTAAAAGTAACACATCTATGTTTACAGAAAAAGGCAAATGAACGTAAGAAACTTTATATAACTCTTGTTTTAATTTCTTCGTCGTTGGGAAGGAGGTGTGTGTGATTTAAGGGTTTGAGGTTTGAGAAAAATTTTTTACAAAAATGAAAAAATTAACTTCTTATTAACGAAATGTCTTAAGACAACCAAAGACGGTTTGTCGGTATCCAGTTAATAATGGTGTTACGTAACAGTATAGTATTACTGAAGTCTATGTTAATGTTAGAAAAAAAGTTTCAGAAATGAACATAAAAGTGATAGACCAGATAACCAAAGACGGGAAACCACGTATACCTGTGAGTGGTGACAGAACCATCAACAAGAATAATAATAATTCTAGGGAACCCTTGTGAAGGAAGGGACCTTAGTCACCGGGATCTCTTTTATACTTTAGTTGTGGACGACGAGGGGTTTGACATCGATGAGTTTGTTAACGTAGATAAATTATAATATTCTATCATACTAAGTCCATGTTGACTAAAAACATGACATGCGTAAAAAGTTTTAAGTCTTACTCTATTAAAAGTTCTGAATTACTTTTACACATATGGGTATAGTATGGGATACTCTCACTCTAAAAAGTTACTTTCCGTCCCATTGGTTCTCGATCGGAGTACTTCACTTACTGGGACATAGGAGAAAGATCTCTTCGGAAAACATCGTGACGACCCTAAGAGACTGTCTTGATAAGAAGAGGAACGGACTTTCTCCATCTAAGTCTTAAAGAGTTCCTAGGTTTCGATGATTCTTTATGTATGACAGACGTAGACAGTAGTCATTGTAGGGGTGGTGTGGTTCACACCTCTCAACACAGAAGAACTCTTTTCAGAAACTAAGTGAAAAGTAAATGACATCGAGAATTCCAGTCCTCTTTCACTGGAAAATTCATAGTAAATATAAGGAACATAAATACATATATCTAAAAGACGAATTTATCGAACAAACGAATCTTTTTATTCTTTAATAAAAATAAAAGTAATGACTTTAATCATTTAATGGAAACTAGTGTGATTTTGTCTACAGTGTAAACTATTAGTTTCGGACTGGAAGTTCTAATTCCAGTCATGAGATACACGAAGAACACATGGAATATAATAGGGTCTCTTGGATTGGTTTTATTTTTAAATAGACTGAGAGGGAGGTAAAATGATTTTGTAAGAATTATCATCGATGGTACAAGAAGAATAATAATAATAAAACGACTAAAATAAGAGTCAAAGAGTGTATCCCGTACGTTTTCTTCTCTAGAAATAATTTAAAAATGACTTATTTATTTACTTCTTTGATAATTGATATAACTTCTATTCTTTCATCGTTTGTTCATTCTTTTGTCATTTTCTTTCTTTTATAAGAACCTCTAGTCAAGAGTCATCATTTACAACGTAATACACCAGTCACAAGTGGTTGAAGTATGAGCTCCCTGTTCACCTTGACCAGTCGTGTGTGATTAATGATGTCCCACTTAATCGGTCAATTTTTCTTCCTTTGTGTTTCCGGACTGTCGTGATAAATGTTATCGATTTTTTACCTTCGTTGGATCTACGGGTAATTGTCTACTTACCTATTTGTTCGATATTACGTATGTATGTTACCTTACGATGAGTCGGTATTTTTCCTTGTGTAAACTTAGTTAAGATTACTCCACCTACTCTGATCTCGAATAATATGTCTCACTCCATTCAGTCTTTCTGTTTATATTTATAACGTATAACTGTGTATATATACCTTAGATTCCTCTACCGTGACTATTTAAATAAAAGTCCCGTCGTTTCCTCTTTGTCTGTATCTCTTGTCTGGATACCTGTACCCCCCTCCTCTCTTCCCTCTTCCCCTCTACATACCTCTCACATTATATCTTTAAATGTTATGGTATACATTTTATTTGTCGGTTACTATTGAACAACATACTTAATCCCTTGAGTTTGTCCCCGACACACTGTCCGACTTCCCACCCCACTCCTCCCTCTACCCTCCTTCCATGCCCTCCCTCCCCTGTAGCACATAGATACCGACTAAGAGTAACTACATACCGTCTTTTGGTTTTTTAAGACATTTCGTTAATGGGAAGTTAATTTTTTAATTTTTTTTTTTTTTGAACTGTCGTCGCCAACTCACTGTACTTTACTTTTTTTTTACTTTTTCACATAGTTTCTTCCTACTTTATTTCGTAGACGAAATCATGTAAATTAATAGTTCAGATATAAAAAGTGAAAAGGTAATAAAAGAAGGACCGTCGAGGTAAGACTCCGTATAGTAAGTCTGAAATTCTATGTCAAGATGACCTATTCGTGTATAAACCATTTTCTTGGTGTATCGAGTGGTACCAATGAAGACCTCCTTCTCCGTTTAAGAGATTACTGTTGTCGGTCTTTATTCTATTTCGTTCTGTTATAGGGTGTTCGACTTCGAGTTACTTCCGCAATCATATAACTCATTCACTCTAGAGTTTTTTCTAATCTTTGTCATAAACCTGACTTCTTATAGGTGTTCGGTTATTTGATATTTTTATTTATATTTCTCAAATTAAGTTTATATCATTTATTTTTGTGATATAGATCTCCCTCTGTCTCACTTTGAATTTAAATTATTCTTACATATTTTGTTTGAAATTTGGAAAATGTTTTAGACAGTCTAAAATTAGATCATTGGTAGGTTTCTAGAAATTGATCGTTGGTTACTAAAAATTTTTAATAATAATTAATTGTCACGTCCTACACTTCTCTCGTGTATTACAAAACTGAGATTCAAATTTTTTATAACTAAAGAAAAGTAAATACAGGTCCGGGAAAACTTAAGGACATAACAGACGGTACTAGGTAAATCATTGTAACATACCGTGATTTTAACATTCCTAAAAGTAAAATCATACAAATTTGTAATATTGTCTTTACGACATAATCAATTTAAGGCATAAATTGTTACCTGAACTTTTCAACTCAATGTAATATACGGAATTTGTGTCTGTTAGAATAAACAGATAACATAGAGTTATTTCGATATTTCGACCCGATCCCCCATCTATTGTTGGTGGTGGTGGTGGTGTTGTTTTAGGTTGTCCAAAAGTTTTTACTTTGTGTTGGTTGTCACGGTACGACACTAACTTCAGACTGTGTTATCTTTTTATTATACCAGTAGAGAAACAGATTTTAAACTATGAATTGAGTAACACCTATAAGACGTAACTGAAACCAAAAATTTTATGACGTAATTTATAGTAAAAATTTTCTTCCCAGAGAAGGTATAATAAATATTTTTCTCTTAATACCGAATGTCTTCGGTTGTTTGAACTAAGTCATTCAAATCTCTACGTTTTTTTACAGACGGGTAACAATAGTAACTTTGTGAATAGGTGAAACTCCTCTAATTCCAATAATCTACCAAAAGATTATGTACTTCTTACCTCACTCTCCTTAACAATACATCCGTTTGAATTTTTAGATTAAGATAGATCGTAGATTTAAATGAATAGACGTGTGCTGAAGGAAGGGTAATAAACTTATGTAACTTAAGATTGAGGATTGACTCCTAATCTGTCGTAAACTCTGACTCGTGCCCCGAAGAGACCATCCAGTCTTCCATTTCTTAGACGGACGTTACGTTCCTTGGGACCGAGTTAAGTACACAGACCTTCTAAGGGTTCTCTTCCCTATCCGATGGGTGAGGTCAAAAGAACCCGAAGGAACCACCGAGTCTACCATTTCTTAGGTGAACGTTACCCCCTCTGAACCCAAACTAGGGACTCAACCTTTCTAGGGGACCTCCTTCCGCACCTTTGAGTGAGGTCATCAGAAAGAACCTCATAGGGGTACCTGTCTCCTCGGACCACACGAGGTACCCCAGTGTTTCTCAGTCTGTGTTACTTGTTGATTCGTGTCGTGTGGTAAAGACACGACACTCAAAACTAAATCCAAAACATAAACACACGCACGCACACACACACACCGCCCCCTCCCCGCCACCGACACCTACACCCATTCTCTGTCTCTCTCGGTCGGTCGGTCTTCTCTCTTCTCTCTTACTCTCTTTTCTGCATGGATCTATTTCTTAAGTCCGAACCAGGTGGATCTTGACTCGACTGCGTCTGTATACTCGAATCTCTTTTTTACGAATAGTAGCATATCTCGACTTTAAAAAGACAATAATTTACTAGACAATAATTTTACTAATAAAAAAGACAATGATTTTTTAGACCAAACTACTTATCTCTGTAAATATTCGAAAAGAAACTATTCGAAAAAAAAGGGGTCAAAATAAATAAATAATGAAATGTTATAACATAACCAAAACGGTATGTAACTGTACTTAGACGGTACCCACATGTACACACGGGGTAGGACTTGGATGGAGGGTTAAGGGAGGGATGGGGTAGGCAGACTCAGTAGGGTCACGTGGTTGGGACTCGTGGGACATAGTACGTAACCTGGACCTGACCGCTAAGCAAAATGTTCACTATTAAATGTTAGAATTTACGGTAAGAGGGTATAATAGGGTGGGAACGGGAGAGGGTGTCTCAGGTTTTCTGATAAGATATGTAGATACAGAGAAAACGACAGAGTTTATGTTCCAATATAATGGTAGAAAGATTTAAGGTATATATACGCAATCATATGACATAACCATAAAAAGAAAGACCGAATAAAGTGAGACATATTAGCCGAGGTCAAAGTAGGTGGAGTAATCTTTACTAAGTTTACATAAGAAAAATTACCGACTCATTNAGAGTAGTCTTGACTAAGTTTACTTAAGAAAAATTACCGACTCATTATGAGGTAACACATATACATGGTGTCGAAAGAATAGGTAAGTAGACGACTACCTGTAGATCCGACGAAGGTACAGGATCGATAATATTTGTCACGACGCTACTTGTAACCCCATGTACACAGAGAAAGTTAAGACCAAAGGAGCCACACATACGGGTCGTCACCCTTACAACCCAGTATTCTGTCAAGATAAAGGTCAAAAAATTCCTTAGAGGTATGACAAGAGGTATCACCGACATGATCAAACGTAAGGGTGGTTGTCACATTCTCCCAAGGGGAAAGAGGTGTAGGAGAGGTCGTAAATAACGAACATCTGAAAACCTAGTGTCGGTAAGACTAACCGCACTTCACCATGGAGTAACACCAAAACTAAACGTAAAGAGACTATTATTCACTACAACTCGTAGAAAAGTACACAAACAATCGGTAGACATACAGAAGAAACCTCTTTACAGACAAATCAGAAACCGGGTGAAAAACTAACCCAGCAAATAAAAAGACCTTAACTCAACCTCCTCAACGAATATATAAAAACTCTAATTAATAAACAGGAAACGAAACAAACGATAATAAAAAAGGGTAAGACTTCCGACAGAAGTGGAATGAATATCAGAGGAAACAACGTGTCTTCGAAAATTAAAATTAATCCAAGGTAAACAAATAAAAATAAAAATAAAGGTTATAAGACCCTCCACCCAGTATCTCCTAGGACGACACCAAATACAGCCTCTCACAAAACGGATGCAAAAGGAGACCCTCAAAATATCAAAGACCAGAATGTAAATCTAGAAATTAAGTAAAACTCAAATAAAAAACACACACCACAATCTTTCAGTAGATCAAAGTAAGAAAATATTCACTAACTGGTCAAAAGGGTCGTGGTGAACAATTTCTCTAACAGAAAAGAGGTAACATATAAGGACGGAGGAAACAATTTCTATTCCACAGGTCTTCACACACCTAAATAGTGACCCGAAAGATAAAACAAGGTAACTAGATATAAAGACAGAAACACGGTCATGGTATGACAGAACTACTGACACCGAAACATCATCTGGGACTTCAGTCCGTCCAACTAAGGAGGTCAAGGTAAGAAGAAAGAGTTCTAACGAAACTGATAAGATCCATAAAACATAAAGGTATGTTTAACAGTTTAACAAACAAGATCAAGACACTTTTTATGGTAACCATCGAACTATCCTTAATGAAACTTAGGTATCTAAAGAAACCCATCATATGAGTAGAAGTGATATGACTAAGAAGACTAGGTACTTGTGTCATATATATGAGTAGAAGTGATATGACTAAGAAGACTAGGTACTTGTGTCATATAAAGAGGTAGATAAACACAGGAGAAACTAAAGGAAATATCAAAAGATATATATCCAGAAATAAAAAAAATCTATCTATATAAGGATTCATAAAATAATAAAAGTAATGTTACCACTTACTTTAACAAAGGAATTAAAGAGAAAGACAAAAGAATAATAATCACATATCCTTACGTTCCCTTAAGAACCACAACTAAAATATAGGACGTTGAAATGATATAAGTAACAAATCGACATCATGAGGAGACCACGTCACTGTTTAAGAATCTTTTCATGTTGAAAGATTTTGACTTTGTCCTTCTGTATCTTTTAGAATTGTCTGGGTAGTGTTCGTGTCTTTAACTTTGACATTAGTCTTTAGAGTGTTGTTTCGGGTCCTGGTCTGCCGAAGTGTCGACTTAAGATGGTTTTTAATTCTCAATCGTATGTAGGATGAGTTTGAGAAGGTCTTTTAACGTCTCCTTCCATTTGAAGGTTTGAGTAAGATACTCCGGTGGTAGTGGGGTTATGGTTTTGGACTGCTTCTACGGTGTCTTTTTTCTTTTGACGTCCGGTTATAGTGACTACTTGTATCTGCATTTTTAGGAATTGTTTTAAGATCGTTTGTCTTAGGTGGTTGTATAATTTTTCTAGTATGTAGTACTGGATCACCCGAAATAGGGTCCTTACGTTCCTAAGAAATTATAGGTGTTTAGTTAGTTGTATTATGTGGTGTAATCGTTTCTATTTTTGGTATACTAATAGAGTTATCTACGTCTCTTTCGGAAACTGTTTTAAGTTGTACGTAAATACTCTTTTTGGGAGGTCTTTCGTCCTTATCTTCCTTGTATGGAGTTGTATTGTTTTCGTTATATACTCTTCGGGTGTCGTTTGTAGGAGTTACCACTTTTTAACTTTCGTAAAGGGGATTTCAGTCCTTGTTCTGTTCCCACAGGTGAAGGTGGTGATGATAAGTTGTATCAAAACCGGTGTCGTTAGTCTCGTCTTTTTCTTTATTTTCCTTAGGTCCAACCTTTTCTTCTTCATTTTGAGAGTGACAAACGTTTACTGTACTATTCGAAAAATTAGATCTCACTCAAGTAGTCGAATGAAAACTTACTAGAACAACATTGGTAGTGTCTCTTCAGGATCCAAGATTAATTCGTAAACCTCCTTTTTTATACCGTCAATTTCCACGTATTTTTATCAGAACTTTAAGTTTACGATACGTCCCCTACTTTAAATGACATCTGGGACGGAATTAAAACGGATTACTTAGGACGAATCTTAATTAAAGATATAAAGTAGTAGGAATTTAACTGACAGAGTCAATCTGTTGAGATATTAGTGTAACGGGACTCCATTTTCTCTCACCCTCTTTAAGTTTAAGACCCTTTGTCTCCTATACATAGAAGTAGAAAACATTATCAAAATATAAGTGTTAGTCTTTAATTACCTCTTTTCACTCTCCCACCCTCTGAGTACGACAAGTGTCATCGGGATTTAATCCGTTACTCTTATTTTAAATAATTTATGGTGCACCGGGTGTAGACGAGAGACTTTGTGAACGTAATAGAAAAAGGGTGATTAGTATCAATTCTCACATAAGTCTTTGAAACCTAGTAAGATGAACACATTCTTTGGGAGATTTGATGACTCATCTTGTAGACTAAATATCTTTTGTGTAGATTATTATACTTAATCACAGTGTTACTATCCGGGATAGTATCCGTGTAAACCCTATAGGTTTTATGATTCTTAAATGTACCTGTAAAATAAAGAGGGTCTTTCAAGTAACACGTATTTTAAAGAAGAGTGACTTAACTATGTTTCCAACAGTTAAAGATAATTTTAAAATAGATATATTGAAGACTTATATTTTATATAACGTTCTTTATCGAAAATCTCGTCTTTGAGTTTCAACTATTACTTGATTTGATCTTTTAGATACACCACCTTAATTTCTTTAACTACAGTAGATGAAAATTTTGTATAACCAACAAAACTAATAAAATGATACTACAGTGTGAAATTTTATAAAAACAACTTCTCTGTTCTTTAAAAATAAAATGGAGGTAGACTCCGTTAGTATACCACTTTTCATCGTTAGGTTAGACTCTCAAGGAATTATATCGATATGTTAGTTCTAGTTTCAACGATTAAATAGTACCTCGAAGAATTATCATTCTTGTATATATCTTAACACTCAGAATGAGATCTCTGACTCAATAAGTAGCATTCTGATTCTTTACCTAATTTGGAGAGACTCGTTGTCGAGAAGAAACTATTTACTGTTTTTGATCTGAATGAAGTATATAGATACGACTTACAGTGTAATCTTTTTATATACTTCATAATGATAGGCACTTTTTTTTAAGAATCTTATCAGTCTAAAAAGGTTTAAAACTCCTTATTGATTTTGAGGACTTTAGAGCCCCTGAATACTGTTGTTTTTAAACAATAAGTACTATGAACAACCGTCTATGACTGACGACAAAAAATAGTAGACGACAGAAAGTCCCTAGTACGACTTTCCCATCAGGAATAAATACTGTACGGTAAGAGCACCGTATCCTTCTTTTCGTTTCTACCTTAGGATACTACCGAAAGAACCTATATCGTATACAGTGAAAATTTGGACACAATGACCGGTTTCGTTCTGTAAATCCGTTCACTCTACAGTGTTAGTACTATTAGTTTAATATACTTTGTTAATATATTAAATGATTATAGTTAATTTAATTAAGAATAGTTACAATAACAATTATATCTTAATACACGTATTTTTCTACTGGCCTTACGAATAATGAGTCCTTTCGTAATGCATGTCCTCATTTAATTCGTTTCTAAAAGGATTTGTCCCATGTACAGATTCTAGACTTCTACGTATATCGTATGTGACACCAATTGACTGGTTATTGAGTTAAGTGTCGAAATTATAAGTCACTTTTACTATTCACGTTCTGAAAAAGTCCTAAGAACTCATTCGAAAAATAAAGGACCGTATCCGTTCTTTGAAAGAAGAAGGATGTTAAACACCTAAATTATTATCTTCGACGTTGTCAGTAGAACATAGGTACTTTCTCTTTGGTTTTCTTAGTACGTTCGAAGTCGAGACTCTAATGACCTTCTGTTTAGTCACGGTCGTCGATTAAGATCTTCTAAATCAAGTGACATCAATTGTATATGTCTCTATCTCTATCTCCAAAACAAAAAAAAAAAAAGGGGGTTAATTTTGATAAAGACTTCCTACATTAGATTAAAGATTAGATTTAAGAGTGACAAATCCACATATTCACTTTCACTTTTACAACCAGTGAGTCAGAACGGTTGAGAAACGTTCACCCAACGGTAAGGGAAGAGGTCCACTAGAATGTGTGGGTCCCTAGTTTGGGTCCAGAGGACGTAACGTCCGTCTATGAAATGACAGACTCGGTGATCCCTTCGAGTAAATCCACATATGTATAGTTGTTTGACAACAAATAGAAGAGACTCTGATCAGTGTACATTTTGATCTACAGAAATCCGTAAACTAAAAAATTATATTGACTATTAAATTCGTAATCCTTATGAATCTCTTCATCTCTCTTATGATATTTTTGAGAACTGTCAATAAAGGTTTATAGACGTTATAACAGTTTTATTACTTAATGAGACACAATGATATATCTTCTTTTAAGCTATAATACGTTATTTAGATAGAATTCATATTCCTTCTTTTTTTAAATTCTCTGTTTCAGATGTAACTCAACAGACGAAACACTTCAACTTTCCACGTTGGTGTTTATTAGTTCGTCTATGACCTTTTATTTTATAATCTAAACGTCTTCTTGACTAGAGACCTGAAAATTATTATTAATTTATTGTAAAGGTTAAGTTATACGTTGGGTTAGACATCAAAAACGTGTATTAACATTTTTCAATCAATAATTTAAAGAAGTGGAAAAGTAAAATTAGGTAAAGGAAACAGTTCGTTCAAAACACCTAGGTCTGACAAAATCTATAATTACTAATTTATACACACTCTTGTTTTTGAAAGTTTAATATACCTTATTTCCCCAGGGTACTCTGTCTTCTCCTGGAAGTGTCTACACCTAGAGCACTTTGAAACTTTACAAAGAAGACTCCCTCTTCCCCTATGGTATGTGAGTAATTAATTTAGTATCCAATGTACATTTTACTCTTTAGTATTACACACTTTGTCACTTGAGACCTTTTTCGATTAGAAGGAAATATACAACCATCCACTATAACAACAGACACCCAGACTCTGTAAAACTCTTTGTGCCTGGACATCCTTTAACACTAGATGATTTCAGATTGTCTTAACATCTGATTACAGATGTATTTCCTATGTGTGGCTATCTTTTAAAATAAGTTTGTTACACATTAACCTTATGTAAAACTTTTACATCAAGTACCTGTTCTACGAAGTTTTAGGTCGTCTTTTACAAGAAGAAAGTCCGTTTTAATAGACGTGATAGTCATAAAAGGTAGGACTTTGTGATTTAGTCAGAAATTCCATCATTTAGTATATGTAATTCATGGATCTCTACTGGTTAAAAAGTAAATAAGAGTAAAGTAATTTTTGTAAATAGGAAAAGGGGTTTCATGTGAATGTGTTAATACTTATGATTTGTAAAAACTCTTTGAAGAAGATAAAAGTATACAAAACCCATATATGTCCACTGATATCACTTTCAATTTAAGATCAGGTTTATTCCTATCTCATATTGTAGTAAGGGGCTGACTATAGATACAGTTATCGTTATAGATCGTTTAGATAACGAAAGTAATTCACTTATTGTTCAAAGTATCCCATTAAATAATTTTTCTTTTTTGCAGATAAAAAACTTTTGGTACCGTCATTATATATTCCCCTCTTTTTTTAGTATGTAAAAGAGAGAGGAAGTAAGTTCCTCGTCTTCAGTAGTGACATATAATATTTTTAGAGTCTAATAGAATCTTAAGTATATATATATATATATGTATATAGTATAGAGAAGGTTTATATGTCAACTAAAAAATTTTAAGTAACTGTCCGAAGTTTGAACAAAAACGGCTCAGGTTTCTTCTACTTTTGACCAGAAGACTCAACTTACCTCTCACGTCTCTGGGGACTACGACGACGACGACGACGACGACGATTCAGTGAAGTCAGCACAGACTGAAAATCGCTGAGGTATCTGACGTCCGATGGTCCGAGGAGGTAGGTACCCTAAAAGGTCCGTTCTTATGACCTTACCAAACGGTAACGGAAGAGGTCGTTTGTGGGGACTTAATACGATAAAGGATTTTGATATATCCCTCACTAAGAACTCTAAAAAGACCATCAACGGAAGGTAGGACGAACAATAGTGTATCCACTTAGAGTTATCCAACTGACATACTGGTCTTCATTATTAGTCTTTTCATCTTTCTGTAATTCGTATTTTACCCGAAGAAAAGTTAGTTTTATAAATGTTCTAAGTACAACGGTTACCTTCTCAATACTTGTCTTGACTTGTCTTTCCTTCGGATAAGATGAACTGTTCCAATTACATGATACAATTCCTATTGATACGTAAACTAGTCCTCTACACATTTCATATTAGTTTTTCAATATGTAAGTACACTGCTTTAGGAAAGACGTAAATAATCTGTGAGTTATATAATTAAACGTACTAAATAGATCATTAAAGGAACAATACTTCTTTTATATGTTTCTTCTTAGATGTAAGAACTTTGATTCTCAATTGAACGTTTCTTATATTGACTTCAGACTCGTTTGTCCGTTTGTAAGGATGATTCTTGTATTACCGTTCCTGTATAAAGTAAGAATCTACTGATATAATTCTCTGAGGAAAGAGTATGGTTGTCGTATTAGTTATCATTTTGTTTGATGTGTATTTAAATCGTCCAGTATTGGACTTTGGTTCGAGTGAACTAATACACGGTACGAATGACAGGGAACAGACATGAAACATGATAATCCAGTTCGTGTTTCTTGTTTCGAGTTCCTTCTATCGAGGACTCTTCCGATCGTGATATGAGCCACCGAACTTATAAGAACACAGATTCGAACGAAGATTTCTTGTTCCTTGTAGTCTTGAACCATACTACTTCTTGATTTGTACTCTACAAAAGGGGTTAAAAACTTACTACATTTAAGTTCCTAGGACATCTTATAGTACCTTTAACCTTTACAAGATAAAGTGACAACTGACTCAGAAACAAAAGAGTTGACTTTCCACTGGACCCAATATAAGTGTACCTAATTCTTTAACATAATAAGAACTTTGACGATTAGACACCAGGGTTGTACTAAATAATTTATTAGGAATATAGTCACCAAAAGGGGGAGAAAATAATTTTAATTTATCCGAAATTTTTTTTCTTTATACACTGTTTAAAAGTGAGAATACACAACCTCCAACTATGGTTATAGTTAAAGGAACCATGTGTAAAGGAACTCCGACATTAAATAGACACCAAACCCCCCGTTTTTAAATATAAATTTTGAGAGAGTGGGTACTACCACTAGAAGAAGAAGTAGAAGTAACGAATTGAGTTTTTAAAAGTGAAGGAGATGTGAAAATACAAACAAATAAAATAAATAAATTAAAAATTAATTAATTAAATAAATAAAATGAAATGTTATAACATAACTAAAACGGTATGCAACTGTGAAAATTTTAAAACTAAACAATAACTACAATTTCCGGTATTGTACTGGGGTCCCTCTCTTTTTTTTTCTCTTCGATAAGTTTTCAGGATAAATAAAAGTTCTAAAACATTGAACATTTCGGAAATAAAACACCGTCATGGTATATAAAAATGAATAAGATGAAGTGGGGGAGTTGCGGAACTGGATGAACACTCACCTATTATCACTTTACTATAATGGACTTTAATTTGTCTTTTAGTCTTTATATAGGGAAGTACCCTACAGTTCATTCTCCTTGGTCCCCTTCGATGTCTTTTACCCTTGTATTAGATTTAACTTCAGTGAGTCAGTACAGGCTGAGAAACGCTGGGGTACCTGAGATCAGGTGGTCCGAGGAGGTTACTCTTACTACCTCTACTACCTCTTAAGATAATTGTTTTATTTCCTACACACTGAAACCGTAATGATTGTTTCCGAAATACGTTTAATCGTAGTCAGAGTCAGAAGCGTTTCTTAAAGTAGGGATTTTTACAGAAATAAAGTTGTTCTTTTAGTTCATAGTAAGAGTATCTTTAAATAAAATGTTAATACAATATAATATAACTGTTAATAATACAATTAGCAGGTAGTTATGTCGTCCGAAAACTCCAGGATCAGACTCAAGAAGAAATAGGAGATATAAGGACTATTTCTCATCACGAAGTTAATTATAAACAATATACTAACTTACTTGTTTAGAAAATTTCTCCGTATTGTAAATTATTCTGTATATATTAGTTAACATATACCTAAGGAACTAACTCGTTATTTTCCAAAACCGTTAAAAAGGGGAATACTTATTGAACGTTACATAACGACAGTCTTAATACTTAATCGTTGTGATAACCGTTCTAACTATCTACTATATAATTGAAAGAGACCTTACCGTAAGGTAAAAGACATCATAAAATAAAAGTTTGATATCCAGACGGAATAGTTTAGTGTTAAATTACAAGTAAAAACTATGTATTTTAATAAAGTTTTAGTGTAAATACTCGTAAACTTTTTATATTACTTCTCAATGTCACTACTCGACAGAATAGGATGGTGAAGTTAGAAAGACTATCTAAAGATGAACAGTAAAACGTCTACAAAAGACCTTCTATAAGACAACTGGTATTTGTTCAGTAGATAAAGTTCACTCATAACACATTGAAACGTCAATGAAAATTTTATTAGTAGTTTGAGTTTATTCTTTAATTAGAGATGTAAGGTTTCATTTACGTTATTCTTATTATGTTAAAGACCGTCAATATTCTTTAACCCACCGAATATTACACAAACGTATTTATAAGAGGGAGAGAAGTGGTAATGGGAAACATATACACACGAGTCAACACAGGCTGAGAGACTGGGGTACCCTGACGTCGGGAGGTTTCAGGAGATATGTACCTTTAAAGGTCTGTTCTTACGACCTCACCCAACAGTAAAGGAAGAGATGGTTCTGTGAAACTTCCTATGTTTAATAAGGGAAACACTACCAGTTTCTTTGATTCCGTTTCTATCTAATTTGTTATAAGGATACTAGTGTCATTAAAAGTGTTGACCTTTCATTTGGTCCAGAAGACTTAAATTTTAACGAAAAGAAAGAAAGTATGATGAGATTGAACTATAACTGTTTAATGACAAAGGTAGGTACTAATAAGACTTTGATGAAAGAAATGACCCAATTTTTTTATATATATGAAACAAGAAATTAATTCATCCTTGTTTAATCCAGTCGTGTATGTAGATGTTATGTGGGGAACTTCATGTCAAAGTTTCTGGTCCATTATGTTATTCACGTCCAAAGATCAGGAATGTTATTTAAAACTTTAATCCTATTGTTCCTATAGGAATATGTGTCCCTTTCAAAAGACGGAGTATCATCAACCAGTGTTTACCTAACACAACCACAATCAGCGAGTCAGTACAGACTGAGAAACACTTTGGTACCTGATATCGACCGGTCCGAGGAGACAGGCACCCAAAGAGGTCCGTTCTTGTGACCTCACCCAACGGTAAGGGAAGAGGTCCCCTAGAAGGACTGGGTCCCTAACTTGGGTCCAGAGGACACAACGTCCGTCCAAGAAATGGTAGATTCGGTGGTCCCTTCGTTTTGCCTAAGATAGACAAGATTTAATAATCGGGAGAGTTAAAAGGTCTCGTCTATGAGTTGGACACATTCGTTGGAACGGGTGGATGAAGTTGTACGGAATGTTTGTCATAGTAAAGAACCATATGGTGTCAGAGGTTCACCCACTCTTAATGACAATAGATAAGGATGCAAAACTCTCTGTAACTGTGTCTATATTTCTACGTTGAAATCCTTTAGGGGTAACAAACTAATGTGTCGGAAGATGAAAAAAAAAAAAAAAAACCGTCGATAGTGTCATTGAGGATTTGTTAAAGACACGAAACATCAAAGTCTTTCGTAAACTACATAGAACAGAGTAAATAAAAGGGACCAAGTTTTTCCGAATGCTACAACAGGTTATAGTAAGTCCTTTGTCATTTGATCCTTATCGTTAGGTTCAAAATCCTCTCCCTTATGTCGTGGTAGAATTTCTAGTGAGACGGAAGTGTGACTTGAAATTGGCATAGAGTAAACACGATGATGGGTGTTTTTCGACTGATTAACGTTTATAAATAATTCAAAAATTACTTAAACCACTGTCGTCGTTAAAATGTATTTAACAAATTACAACGAAAAACCAGTAAAGAGGAAAAGAAAAGAGGTAGTTCACGATTCTTGTCGTACATACTTTATCTTTTTACTAATAAGAATTCCCTATCTAATCTTTCTAAGTTCAAGTAACGGGTGTTAGACTGTGTACTTTTCTTCTCGTTTTCTCTTTTCTTCCATGATCGAAACTTTTTATCCCGACTATATTCTTAAGTAGTCGTAGTTCGGTTCACGGTCGAACTCTGAATTGTTTAGGTGAACGAAGGGAATTAATCATGGGAAAAGGAGGATTCCTTTAGAACTATTTTAGGAAATGTTTCGATCAGAGAAAATTTGACACATGGTATCCATTCGTTATAATTAACCTATAAATTAATACCTAAGAGACACGTTCGAAGTAGTGACTTGTTGATAATAATATAACATCGTGAGAATGAAAATTTAACTGAGACATTATTGAGACTTTCGACACATTTCATTTTAATTTAGGAATAGGTATCTGTTAATGAAAATCGTAAACATGGACACAGATCCTTCATGGTTCCAATTCAACTATAATGAGTAATACTTATATTTAATATTCTAGGTAATGAAAGTAAGAATAAGGATACATAGAACTTTTATGTGTGTTTTTTTATTTCTGTTAGTTTTATAATAAAATCGTCGTTTCTTACCATTTAATAAAAATTCATTAGTTAAGCGGGGATTATTTATTTAAACACTAAACTATAATATCATAAATTTTCAAACACTCTATAAAAAATAAGGTAATAGGCAAGAAAAGTCGAAGACAAGATTACCCAACATACGGGTAATGATTCCTGTGTCTAAAAATAGAAAGATATTTCAATAGAGGTACACATTTTGATTTACATTTTTTATGTCCCACACACTCTTAGTATTTAATCACCACACCTATATACCTCTCTAATATAATTATCACTATACAATAGCTTTCCCATCGTTGTTTCAGACCTTTGCATCTTTTTCTAAAAACTTGAGAGGTGTATTAATGAAAACCCTATACGGTTTGTGTATCATTTAAGTCATTTTTAATCTCGCTTTTTTTAGTAGAATCCATTGTATCGTGGTTACACGTGTATCTCTGTCTACTGTAACATGTAATTACGTGATACAATCTACTTTGAAGACGCTCATGTGTGTCGATACACAACCACGGTTCCCTGTTATGTAGTTGTCCTATAAAATAACTCTTGGTACGTAATCGAGATAGACGGGTACAAAGGTCTGTAATTTTTGTGTAATATACTACCTAAAATATTCTTATGGTGGAAGTTGACGTAATCGTAATAATTTTAACTTCAGATAGATTTTCAGTGATCTCGTAGGTGTAGACGATGGTGGTGAAAAAAGAGGATTCTTTTGAAACGAACGAGGTTTAATACGTAGGACATGTTGTTTGAGAAAGTGTGACCGTCGAAATAGGTTCGAAATGGTTGTATAATTGAGGGACATGAATATAAAATAATAAAAGGAAGTAGAGAGGTTGTAAGCAAGTAGTCCTAATATCTGGTGTTTGGTGTATTAAGGACAAGTAATAGTGGAGATATTAAGTCGAGACAAGTCAAGTCAGTGAGTCAGCACAGGATGAGAAACGCTGGAGTACTTGACGTCGTGTGATACGGAGGGACGGGTAGTGGTTGAGGGTCTCAGGTGGGTATGGGTGCAGGTAGTTCAACCACTACGGTAGGTCGGTAGAGTAGGAGACAGCAGGGGAAGAGGAGGACGGGAGGTAGTAGGCGTCGTAGTCCCAGAAAACTTTACTCAATCGAGAAGTGTTACCCACCGGTTTCCTAACCTCAAAGTCAAAGTTGTAGTTAGCATTTTTACTTGTGTGGCCTGACTAGGCGCAATCCTACCTGACCGACCGAGAGGAACGTCAGGTTTCCTGAGAGTTCTCAGAAGAGGTTGTGGTGTTTAGTTTTCGTAGTTAAGAAGCCACGAGTCGAAAGAAGTGTCAGGTTGAGAGTGTAGGTGTGTACTGGTGACCTTTTTGGTATCGGAATTGATCTGCCTTTAAACAACTTTTCAGTACAGAGACGAAAACTTATACGATAGATCCAACCAGTATTGAAAGGAAGGTTCCTGATTCACAGGAAATTAAAGTACCGACGTTAGTGGTAGACGTCACTAAAACCTTGGGTCTTTTTATTTCAGTCGGTGACAAAGGTCAAAAGGGTAGATAAAGGGTACTTCACTGTCCTGGTGTACGATACTAGAAACAAAAGACTTACAACTCGAAATTCGGTTGAAAAAGTGAGAGGTGAAAGTGAAAGTAGTTCTCCGAGAAGTCAAAAACAAGTGAAAGACGGTATTACCACCACAGTAGACGTATAAACTCCAATAACTATATAGAGGGCCATTAGAACTAAGCTCGGACACGAAGTAGGTCGGGTCGCAAAGAGTACTACATGAGAAGTATCTTCAATTTACTCGTCCCACTGTTATCTGTCGGAACTGCATGAGGAAAAGGATAAACCTTGGTCAGACAACAAGGTACAGGTCAAGATTGACAACGAAGGACTGGACGTATGTCCAAAGAGTTCTCCGTCCAATTCACCAGACCATAAGGGTACAGAAAGTCTTAAAAGGTGTCAAATGACACTAGGTGTGTCAGTTTCCGAAACCGTATCAGTTATTTCGTCTTTATCTACAAAAGGACCTTGAGAGAACGAAAAAGGTACTAGGTCGCCTACAACCGTTAAACTAGACACAAAGGAGACGGAAAAGATTTTGGTCGAACTTGTAGAGTTTGAAGTGCCAAATGCATAACGAGTTTGGACCGAACCTCTTAAAACTCGTAATGAAATGATCGTATAATCTACTCACGTTAACACGTCATCAAACTCGTAAGAAACCGTAACAGAAAGAAACCCTAACCTTACTTTTCACTGGAAAAGGTCAGGTCACCGATGACGACTCAAAAGGTTTAAACGACCGTATATCTCACATCGTGAAACTGTCGTAGTTGAAAGTCCTAAACTTTATCGACTTGACTTTAAGGTAGGGAAGGTGATCGGAACGAGCATCACTACGAAGGATTTCGGGTGAACTGAAGTGGTAGGTCCTATAGACCGAGATCGACTCACTAGTGTGGTAGTACTAATTGACCCAACACTTCTAGAAAAAAATATGTCCTAAAGACACATAAGAACGGTGGAGAAGAATCATAGAAGAAGAAGACAATCCAGGTATGGTAAAGACAGGAAATAACTCGGGTAGAGACGTACTTTACAAGGGAACAATAGAGATTAAAAGAACTTCTCTAGAGATCAGAAAAGGTAAGACAACAAAAGGAGACAAAGAAACGTAACGAGTGACTCCTTGAGAACGATAAGAACTTAAGACGTAAGTTTAGTCATATAGAAAGGAAAAGAGGAAACCAAAAACGAAGGGAAGAAAAGTGTCAATAAACATTCCGGAGGAGTCTGGCGGTAAAACGAAAAACGTAAAGAAAAAAACCCCTACCAGAACTAAGGACAGAGGATATGTTATAGTACTTGGAGACAGGTATCAAGTAGTCCGTGAGACGGATAGTCTAGATCAGGGAATTTAGATAAAGAGTGAAGGTGACATATCAGTATTTCCTAAACTAAATCCAGTACGGACTTACCAGATCACTAAAAGAGGTGAAAGAAGGTAAAGTCAGACTTAAACCGTTATCCTCAAATACTAGATTCGGTGAGAGTCGAGGGCCAGAACAAAAACGACTGAGATATCTAGAAGAGGTAGAAACCGCCGTTTCTTATATTAGTTAGACTAAAACGACAACTGGTATACCACTACAGGTACACATCTCAGAACACAACAACCTTCTCCCACAAACGATACTGGTCACACAAGAGAACCGTCTTGAAATAACACGTCTTCACACCGCCGAAACTACCTGTCACGTCTTCGCACCGACTCTCCTCGATGAGGTGTAGGTTCCAGTCCCCGTCACCGACTCTCCTCGATGGGGTAAAGGTTCCATTCCTCGTCACCGACGTGAAACGACCTCGTCGGTACTTCTCTATGGGGTTCAGGTTCCATTCTCTTTGGGTTCATTCTGTCATCCGTGACTCTCTCCCGTAGTCTCCCGTCTGTCTCCCTTTGGTGTTAGAGTCTGTTGATCGTTAGACTAGTGTCCCTGGTGTCGGAACAGATTCAGTTACTTTGATTCGGTACGGCACACCCCGATGGGTTCTACCTACCCAGTACGACCTCTCCAGACTGTCTTACACCAGGTGACCTCTTCCCTTGCCGTTGGTGAAGTCATAGGAACGGAACTCTTCGGATACTTGTCGTACTTTTCCGTTTTTCTATCTTGTGACTTTCTACTTGAGGGGTCCAGTCATCCACGGGTTATACGATGACCACTAGTCACCTCTTTATTGAGGTCTTACTTACTTCCCTACCTCGGTTTTGTTTTTGTTGTGGGTCGACACTTACCCTGACCACTACCTTCGTTACAAGTTACGACATTTCTCGTTATAACGTATCCTTGGACCTTACAGTCCAAGTACTTAGTTCCGTTTAACCTTGACCAGTTTGTCCTCTACCGTTCTCACTTGCAACTGTAAGATCCTTAGTCCCTTGATTCTACCTGACCTTACCCACTTAACTTGAGTCTACCGGTAATATAGATGATGACGTCCGTCTTTAGGGAATTTTCTTTACCTCATCGGTAGTATCAGTTGTTCTCTCAGGTTTTACGTCATGAACCTACGTTAGAGTATTTGCTGTCTTACTAAAGACAAGAAAAGGTTCCCTTTGGTAAGTTATAGTGCCATTAGGTTCAGATACGGGGCTGGTCATTACGACTTCTTCGACTTCAACTTGTCAAGATTCTGGATGTTCTGGAAGATCTTGACCATGGGTTTTTTCTATAGGAAAAGTAATATCCCCTGACCTTACGTTTTCATCCTGTAGTTCTTTGTGGTCCTCATTGTCCGTTTAGACCGGATCTTCATGTCTTACTTCGTCCCATACCCGATTATATCAAGACGGAGATATTAGTCCGAGTATAATAAATTACGGTGAATCTTAATTTTAATTGGATTCAATTCAATAAGAATGTGGAGTGTGGGGGTTTCTACACTTTGATGAGGGAAATACAAGAGTCTTGTAAATATTGTACAATCTATGTTTTATAGTGATAAAAAATCATATAAGTGTCTTCAGACGTGGGTAGTAGAATTTTTAAAATATTATAAAAGAAGTAAGGGTTTTCTTTTAAGTATGGGTAATCGTCAGTAAGGTACCTCTTCAGTAACGGTACCTCTTCCGTTACCGTGGGGTGAAGTCGTGAGAACGGACCTTTTAGGGTACCTGCCTCCTCGGACCACCCGACGTCAGGTACCCCAGCGTGTCTCAGCCTGTGCTGACTCGTTGAAGTGAAAGTGAAAAGTGAAAGTACGAAATCTCTTCCTTTACCGTTGGGTGAGGTCACAAGAACGGACCTCTTAGGGTCCCTGTCCCCTCGGACCACCCGACGACCGATACCCCAGCCTATCTCAGTCTGTGCTGACTTCGCTGAATCGTCGTCTTCGTCGTCAGTAAGGATTGAGAGGGAGTGGAGAAAGTACAGTTCTGTTGGAGTTTGTATGAAAGACAGAAATGTCTGAACGGACAAGTGGTGTACCGTGCATTCACCTGAGTAGTATGTGATACACTAGAAAATACTGACCGGAGAAAGTGAATCGTATTACAAAATTTCTAAATAAGTATAATATCATACGTATAAGTATATAAATAACGATGTAATATGATGGAGAACACCCATATCGTGTAATGCAGATAAAAATCAACTATCTGTAAACTGAACAAAGGTAAACTCCAATAATACATATTAGTACTACACTTTCTTAACATATCAATATACCGAAGAAAAGGGAACCCACATATAGACTTACCTTAACGATTTAGGATACTATTGAGATTCACATTCTAAAAATCATTGTCAGTTTTATAAAAGATCTCACAGACGGGGTAAAACGTAAGGATTATCGTTATACATGCTAAGATTCGAGAAGTGTGGGAGTTCTTATAACGAAAGTTAGACAGAAAAACTAATATCGTAAGGATCCCGTATACTTCAATATATAAGAACACCAAAAATGAACGGTAAGAATTACCGATTAATACTCTTATAATGATACTCCAATGATCAGTATAAAATAAGAAAGAATTAGTAAAATAAATGAAAGGACACCTCTTTACAAATGAAAAGGAAACATATAAAATTATCTGGATAAAAATAAACAGAATAACTCGAAGTTCTCAAGAGATGTATATGAATCATATGTTCATATGAAACATATATGTACTAAACGTTTATAAAAGAGGTTAAACACAACGTAAAGGTGAAAGAAGTACTACAGGAGATTTTGTGTTTACAAAATTAAAACTACTTCTTACTACATCGATTAAAAAAACCGAGTACAAAAGACAACCTAACGACTTGGGAAACCATCAAGAAACAATTCAAAACTCCTTGGAGGTGTGACAAAAGACATTACCGATATATTTAAATATAAGTGTGGTTGTTACGTGTTTTTAAAGGAAATGAGTTGTAGTACCTGTTGTGAATTGCATAGAATAGAAAGACTTATCAGTAAAATTGTCCACACTTCATTGTGCAGTAGAACCTAAACTGAACGGAAGGAGACTACTAATTACTACGACTCTTGTAAAAATGTATAGACAACTGGTAAACATATAACAGTAATCTTTTTACAGAGAAGTCCATGAGACGGTTAAAAATTAAACTCACAAACCCGGAAAAACTAAAACACATGAAAAAACAAACAAACCCAAATAAAACGACAACTCAACATACATACTAGAATGACCCGAGTTCAATAGGGTCGCTTCCGACACAAGGAGAGACCTTCGAGTTCTCTTTTTAGACAGATTAACGATGAGGAGTGAAACCGTTGAGAGGACATAAGAAATCGAGTCTCATGTAAAATTTATAGTCGTTGTGCTCCACTTTAGAACATAGAATAGTGAGATTGTAAAAGAAGAGAGAGAGAAAATTCAGGTAAACACTAATGTAACCTGAGTGAATCAATCATATCCTATTAGAGGAAACTTATGGGAGTCAAGATAGAGGTTCTAATTAATAGATAAAGAGAACATTCCACTATGTCGTTGTCTAAGGTCCCTAATCCTGTACCTTGTAGAAAACAACCGGTAATAAGACAGATGAAGTCTATGAGATCTTAAAAACGACACAAAGATCTAACTTGAACGAAAAGGTTGAACAACTTTTTACTACCTATAAACGGGACCTCAGATACAAAATGGATATCTAAACTATCATGACGTTAATTTGATACCAACCGTACTTCAAGGGGTCCGTCCATTATATTTATAGTCATTTTTAAAATGTTCTCGAACAGTTATAAAAAAGTTTACAGGTCTCAAGGATTACATAACATTGAAAATCTAAAATTCCAACGAAATCACTTGTAACAGTTTAATTAGTAATAAACTTTATAAAAAGTAAGGATGTAATTTAATCTTAATCAACCGATACTGAGGTGTAAAACGATAAAAAGCCAGAACGTGTTTAATCCCGTAAGTGTCTAAAAAGAGGTACGAAACTAATTCGGTGAAATAACTTACGTTGAAAACAACCCCCCCCTCCTCGTATTCAAAGAATTAATTTAAGGTGGTAGAGTTGTCCATATTAAGTATTACTCAGTCCCAAACACAATGTAATAGTGATAGTAATATAGGAGTAGTACTAGGAACAGTAGTAGTAATAATAATGAAGATTGGTCATATTTACTATTGAAAAATTAAATCTTTATACACGGTACTTCATACGGCACAAATAAGGTCTTTAATAAAGTAAATTGGGAAGATTTTCAATATCCTCCAGTCATGATAAAGTATAATCAAATTAGGTATTGTTTTAGTTTCGAGTCTCTACAAATTACTAAACGAGGACCATCCCGTATTAAACTTTTATATACGAAAAGTAGGTTACTATTTAGTCTATTAATCTATAGTTCACAATGACCCTTTTGACGGTGGTATACTGATATCTCATTCATTTTCATAACATCACTCATGGCACTTAAACTTTATATTTTAGTTATTTAAAATTATAAGATATTTAGAACAATCAAGTACTGACTTGTAAGAAACATAGTTACGGTGAGTAGTAAAATATCTTTCTTATTGATGTTTAATCCTATTTCCGTAGTGACGAGTCCAACCGTAAGTTCAGTCTACAAAACTTAGAATACGTTCTCGAGTTAGTACTCTCGGTGTGAAGAGACTCTTATTTTGTTAAATTTAAGCTTTCTCGACAGAACGGGTCTTTTCTGTCTTCGTATCTGTAGACTCATTTTACGAAATGATAGTCGGGACCTTATGTCTTCCGTTTCCCATACCGTATTTCCCTCGAAGATAAGGTGTCACTGTTTTTTAAAAAAAAGACTTGTCGTCCATCGAATCGGTTTTCCCTTATAAGTCGCCCCTATTTTGGTCCCACTTTTAAGACGGATACAAAGATTCTTATTAGACACTAGATGATTTGGTCCGGTACCAGATATCTCTCAAAAACCTCAAACTTCTACTTATCGTGTGTACTCACTTTCTCCACTTGTGTTTTATAAATTTAGAGACTAAAAGATATTACAAGATACTGGTACACTCCACTAATACCGTCTCCTATTTACACCATAGTAAGTTAGGGGTCCTTCTAGGGGACCTCCTCCCGTGTCGTTGGGTGATGTATTACGAACGGATCTCTCAAGACACTTGTCTCCTCGGACCACCCGATGTCAGGTATCACAACGTTTCTCAACTTGTGTTAAATTCACTGAATCGTGTGGACGTATTTACACCATAGTACAAAAATCCGATTCTTTTTCTCACTATCTTACGGTTCAGATAAGGGAACATCGAACGTACACTATAACTACTTTTAGGTTTACGAGAAAGCGTATTACACCCTACGTTTTCCAAAGACACTTAATACAGTAGTCTAATTAACGATAGTCAAACGGAGAATTAAGGACATAATTCTTCGTTTAACTATCGTTCAGGTTTCATTCATCTTCAATTTTCGTTTATCGTACTGGACTAACTCTTCACATCCTAGTCATTTCGGTCGACTTCCGGTCCGTCTCTTTGAATAGGTCTAAATGTTCTACCTTTCGATCTTTGATTGATTCGTCTCTGTGATGTCAACTATGATATGGAAAAGTCATCGATTAGGTACTTATATCTTTTCGACAACTTATTTCTGTTCAGGTGTAAAATCAATCTTTAGTCGTGTTTATAGTTGTCTTTGGGGATAAAAGGAACGAGTCCAACGTTATACTCAAAGGGAACACAGGAATGTGATTACTCCCTTTTTTCAATAACTATGTCGTATTCACTCTGACTAAGTTTTAACCCTTTCCTCATACAGTTCCAACATATAATAGTAGAACGAATGAATTGAATATACGTCCCTTGCAGTACGCTTTATAGTTAGACCTAATTCGTGTTTGACCTTAGTTCTAACGGTCCTCTTTATAGTTATTGGAGTCTATACGTCTAATGTAGTGGGATTACACTCTTTCTTTCTCCTTGATTTCTTGAAGAACTACTTCTACTTTCTCCTCTCACTTCTTCGACCGAATTTGGAGTTGTAAGTTTTTTGATTCTAGTACCGTAGACGAGGGTAGTGAAGTACCGATTTACCTGTACCTTTTTTACTTTCGTCACTATATGAATTAAAAGGACCCGAGGTTTTAGTGACGTCTACCCCTGACTTCGGTACCTTAATTTTGTACAAACGAGGAACATTCTTTTCGATACTACTTGGAGACAACGACGACGACGATTTAGTGAAGTCAGCACAGGTTCAGACACACTGGGGTATCTGCCGTCGGATGGTCTGAGGGGGTAGGGACCCTAAGAGGTCCGTTCTTGTGACCTCACCCAACGGTAAAGTAAGAGGTTACGTACTTTCACTTTTCACTGTCACTTCAGTGAGTCAGCACAGGTTGGGAGTCACTGGGGTACCTGACGTCGGGTAGTCCAAGGATGCATGTACCCTAAAAGGTCTGTTCTCATGACCTCACCCCGCGATAACGAAAGAGGTACTACTTGGAGTGTCGTATAATTTCTCGTCTTTGTAATAAAACGACTGTTTCCAGGTATGTCAGTTTCGATGACAAAATGATCATCAGTACAACCCCACACTTTTGACCGGGTATTTCTTCCAACTCACGGTTTCTTAAATATGAAAGTTAGACACTACGACATCTTATGAGAAATCTCAGGGAACGTGTCGTTCCTCTAGTTTGGTCAGTTAGGGTTTCCTTTAGTTGACTTATAAGTAACCTTCCTGACTACGACTTCGACTTCAAAGTTAACAAACTGGTGGACTACGTTTCTTGGTTAAGCAACCTTTTCTGGGACTAAGACCCTTAGTAACTTCCGCCCTCCGCTGTCTCTTCTCTACCAACCTACCGTAGTGGTTGAGTTACCTGTCCTCAAACTCGTTTGAGACCCTCTATCACTTCCTGTGCCCTGACCACACGACACCAGACACCCCACTGTTTCTCAGCTTGTACTGACTTGTTGACTCCACGAGTTGTGGAGTTGTGTTCACTCCTCGTGTTGTCGTTGTTCCACTCAGATCCTACACACGTATAACCCCTTCCCCTACCAATACCACCTCCACTAACTTACCTCTTTGGAACTTCCGAACTAGTAAATAGATTTTCTTTGACCCAAATGGAAATTTTCTAGTACAATTTGATCTCTTCTGACTCTATTAAATTTACCTATTCAAATGAATGATATAAAAAAACAACAAATATAAATGATAATGTTCCAAATAGTTTAGACCCCGGTAATTTCTATTCGAGTCAATACCTTTTGTCTTTTCTAAAAAGAAAAAAGAAATTACAGACATAGTGATATTTTAGATTGACAGACGACGTACTCTGTGTTAGGAACCTTATGTAACACGTAGTCATCTTAGAAGGAACCTAAGGAAAGAAAAGTCAAAATAATGTCGGGATTCAAAATGACGTGAAAACAAATATGAGAGGGTATAAAGAGGTAGTGGTCTCTTCTTACTGTTACTGTTATTTTCATAAAGGTTTCCTTCTTTTTTGACTTGTACATAGGTTCGTTGTTTTGTAACTCAATTTCATTACTTTCTTCGACAGAATAGAAACAAAAATCGTTAAATTGTATTTCTATTCTGTTTTTCTTTTCTCTTATTTCTTCCCCCTTTTTTTTTCTCTCTCTCTCTTTCCGTCCTTTTTTTTTTTTTTTGATTCTGTTGACCCGTTACAGAAAGGTTGAACGTTTTCGGATTTCTTTATATGCCACACCAAAGAAAAATTACGACACGAAGTGGAAAAGGGAACGACTCTTTAAGAAAACTGGTGATAAAATTTTTTTTAATTTATATATTGGAACTACCATTTATCAATATTTAACTCATGAAACGACAATTTGGCTTGAAATAAAAGTAAAATAACAATTCTTAAAAAAAAAAAAAGGATAAACTTTCTGATTTGAAAGTTTTTGACCGGTAGGTACTTCGTTAATCTTATACATTCTACGGTTATCGTTGTAGTAAGTAGGTCAAAAGATTCCAAGTTTAAATGGAGTAGGTCACCGATGTAATCCAAGTATACCTACTCTGATTTTTACAGTCGTTCGTAACCGTGGACTTCTGAGTAATATTTTGTTACCGATTTGTTTCACTCAGGTAACCACATTACGGATTTGAGACGGAAACTTTATTTACATTACACACGAAGTCAAAAGTATCGAGAACTTAATTTATAAATGCGATGAATAAGTCTGTATGACTTATTTATCGTCTTACGATTAAGTAATCAAATGGAACTCTTTATGGGTACAATGGGTACAATGGTGACCAATGGGTCAAGAGAGAGTCATGATTGATATTTCCTGAAGGGAAATATTACCCGAATGAACCACCGAGGGAACCTCTTCTTTTGTCGTCGGGTGAGGTCAAAAGAACGGACCTCTCAAGGTACCTGTTTCCTCGGACCGTCCGATATCAGGTACCCTAGCGTTTCTCATCCTGTACTGACTCGTTGTTTGTATGAAACCACCTAGTCACCATTTCTTAAGTGGACGTTACGTCCTCTGGACCCAAGTTAGGAACCCATTCCTTCTTAGAGACCTCTTCCTTTACGGTTGGGTAAGGTCATAAGAACGGACCCTTTAAGGTACCTTTCTCCTCGGACCACCCGATATCAGGTACCTCAGTGTTTTATCTGTGTTGAATCGTTGACTTGTTGTTGATATTTCCTTCGGTTATAATAATAGTTCTTTCAATAACTACTCACATCTCAGTGTCATTCCCTTTAAGTAATGTATTTAAGTTACTAACTTCTGGGATGTACTAGTTGCCCAGTCAAGTCTTTGTGTCAACACGGGTCGGTAGTCTTTTTATTTAAGTATATAGAGGGGTTTAAATTTGACGATGAAATGTCCTATTTACGGATTTATGTTTTCACTAAGAATTTGAATTTCTTACTAAGTCATGTACAGTGGAAATTAATTACTGAAAAGAAATCATTTAAATTCTTGACATATCCACTAAAATGATGAAATGCCTTATTAATGCAACTTATCTAAGTATTTCGATGACAACAAAGATAAGTCAGTGATTCAGTACAGTCTGAGACACTCGGGTACTTGATGTGGTCCGAAGGAACAGGAAGTAATAGAGGGTCTCATACGAGTTAGAGTACAGGTAACTCAGTCACTACGGTAGGTTGGTAGAGTAGGAGACGACGGGAGAAGAGGAGGAGAGTAGTTAGAAAGGGTCGTAGTCCCAGAAAAGGGCACTCAACCAAGAAGTGTAGTCCACCAGTTTCATAACCTCGAAGTCGAAGTTGTAGTCGGGAAGGTTACTTATAAGACCCAACTAAAGGAAATCCTAACTGACCAAACTAGAACGACAGGTTCTCTGAGAGTTCTCAGAAGAGGTCATGGTGTCAAGTTTTCGAAGTTAAGAAACCATGAGTCGACAAAAATACTAGGTTGATAGTGTAGACATGTACTGATGAACTTTTTGGTGTCGAACCTGATATAACTGAAACCAGTCGTTTCACTACAAAGACCAAAATTATGTGACAGATCCAATCATTAGTGATTAATGATCAATTATTGGTGTATATTGAAGTCTAAGGAACACAAGGAGATTATCTTACTTCTTTTCATGTACTAACTTAAGTAATTTTTTTTTACACTGATTTTGTGTTGAACCCACGAGTTTACTTTTTCTTAGATGGACGTTACGGTCTCACCTTCAACGAGTCGGCACAAGTTGAGAAACGCTGGGGTACCTGATATGTCAGGTACCTTAAGAGGTCCGGCCTTATGACCTTACCCATCTGAAAGGGAAGAGGTCCCCTAGAAGGATTGAGTTCCTAACTTGGTTCCAGAGAGAACGTCCGTCTAAGAAATGGTCGACTCGGTGGTCCCTTCGCGTCTCTGAACCCAAGTTATGGACTTAACCCTTCCACGGGACCTCTTCCCTTGCTGACGGAAGAGGTTAAAAGAACGGACCTCTTAAGGTACCTGTCTCCTCGGACTGTCCGATGTCACGTACCCCAACGTTTCTCAACCTATACTAACTCGTTTAAAGTAAAAGTTAAAAAATCTGGAAACAGACGACACATATATGTCTAAGTAACATAATCGTTTCAAGATAAGTGTTAATCGTCGTTTGAGAAGATCTTGACTTGTTCACTTTATAATTGTACGTCCAAAGAACAAATAATTAGTTGATGAGTTAACTTTTCGACAACACGTATTCCGTGATATGATTCGTTATCATTTTATTATTGTTCCCTATTCTGGATTGTAAATAACTCATAAAGTGATATTGTCGTGACGGAATTTGAGAAATACACACTCTCGAGTAGGTTAGGAACGTCTTTAGATCTTTTACACTTTGTGTAGGAAAGAGGACCCCTCATAGTAACTGAAATTTCCTTATCGGGACTATGGAGGAATGTCCAGTAAGGTGGGGTGTAGAAATAGAGATGACTTACGAGTCATCTCTAATAGGATGTCCATTGTAAGAGTCTCAGTAACAATATGATAAGAACTTTGTGGAGAAGAACTGTCAAGATGTTATCAAAAGGATATTTACAGAAATACCGCCTTGTAGAAAGGGACACGTAGGAATGTTAGATGGTAATCCCGGTCAGGAGTCGTCAAAGGGTCCTTTCGTCGTAAAGAATTTCAGATTAAACGTATAGTTACGACACAGACACGTCAGGAGGTCTGATAAAAAAATTTGAATAAAGATTTATCCAAAGGACGACATAATAAAAGTAAAAGATTGTATTTGTATAAATACAGTGTGACTCATGAAAATCCTAATAATAGAATATTAAATGACTTCTATAAACAATGAACAAAGTTTCCACGATAGTATAGATTTAATTTAAGAAGACCTAATATTTCCTCCTTAAACCAATCTCATCTGATCAGGATTTTACCAAAATAAAAAACTGTGTTAGATCTTGTTTGTATCCCAAAGATTAAATCTCCTATTATATACACATATACACAAAAATACTTATACGAAGTATGTATGTATTTATGTACCTGGAAGGATAAAAGTAGGACCCCGAAGTGTCCATCGAGTCTGTCATTTCTTAGACTGATGTTGCGTCCTGTGGGTCCAAGTTAAGGACCCAGTCCTTTTGGGGGACCTCTTCCCTTACTGTCTGTTGGGTAAAGTCATAATAACACACCTCTTAGGATACCTGTACTGATTCGTTGATTGTGTATGTAAAATTGTTATACGAACTTTATACAAGCTTTTCAATATACCTAAGACTGAACCATAGTAAAATTGTAAAATATTTGATAATTATAATAAGTAATGAAAGAAACAACAAATTAATCAAAGTCTTTGAATAACCACTCTCATTAGTTTAGTTTGGGACCGTGATATCGATAAACTTAACTAATTCTATTATGAATTGTTTAATGACCCTTTGAACTACGAATTTATACGACGATGACGATTCAGCGAAGTCAGCACAGGCTAAGACACGCTGGGGTATCTGCCGTCGGGTGGTCCGAGACAGTAGGGACCCTAAGAGGTCCGTTCTTGTGACCTCACCCAACGGTAAAGGAAGAGGTTACGTACTTTCACTTTTCACTTTCACTTCAGCGAGTCAGTACAGACTGAGAGACACTGAGGTACCTGACGTCGGGTGGTCCGAGGAGGCAGGTACCCTAAAAGGTCTGTTATCATGTATCTCCATATTAATTGTACAGTTTCTTAGAATAACGAGGTATTAAATATCTTAATTTTTTCTTCTTGAAAAAAGAAGAAGATACGAAAGAAAAAGGGAATATTGTTTCAAAATGGTTATAAAAGTTTGTGAATAATAGTGTCTATACAAATTTCATAAACCAAAGACATTAATAAAGATGTTTATCACTAACGAAACAAACATTCGTTAATTTTTTTAAATTCGACTACAAGTGTAATAAGATTATTTCTTTATATCTATTTTTACGGTTATCTTTTCTAGACAACAATAGTATCAGTGACTATATTAAGAGGAAACGTTTACATTCTTACCATTTACCCTTTCTCTTTTTTGGTAATTTGGTTAATATTTTATTCACGAGTATAGATATGTTAATTAAACCAAAAGAGGAAAAATATATCATATATTGTAACGTTCATTTTATATTAAAATGTCCAGTCAATGTTTTATTTTACTAAAAAAATTAGATATTAAAATATCTAAACAATGTTATATTTTAGTAGTAATGTAGAACTTGGATTTGAATACCTAAAAGTTCTCAATATATCTATTACAAAGGTTGTCGTGTTATTTTGAATGTCGGAACTTATACAATCAATGTATGAGATCTACTTCTGTTCGTTTAAGGAATTTATCCGTTCAAATAAGACTAAAGTGTTTCGAAGTACGGTACGTATACGAGGAAATGAAAGTGGGACAAGGTAATGGTTTTAATACCTACATAAAGATGACTGTAGTATACAGGGAATATATGTGAACAAGAAATCACGTCAGGGATAGATTTCACAGTGATTCAAGGATCGATGAGAGCATGGACACGGGGAGTAGTCTTAGGTGTGTTCAATGACAGAAATAGTCCAAGGTAGGTTTATATACCTTTGAAAGAAGAGAGAGGTCCCCGGATGTCTATTACTGGACACTCCGTTTAAAAACCGACGGGTCAAACGTACATTTGTCAGTGATGGTAGGAAAATTTATATCAGTCGCCGTCAAAACCGAGATTTTTATAGTACTATCTCGGGTACAGGGGAACGGGGGTTTAGAAGATGTCTTTCCATGCGACTAGACCGAGGATTATGTCCATCTGTACGAGGTATAAGTTACATCTAATATAAATTTTAACACTTTGGGTAGTCCATAACATTTAAGTTTTACGTAAATTTATACGAACTTCATAATTTTCGGGATACGTATAAGTATAATAGTGTCTAGTATAAAGTTAATTTCTTATTTTCTTTTAATATACAAAGACTTCTTCTACCACGGAATTTACTTCTCTTTTCTTACTTCATATAAATTATTATTATATATATTTACTTACGATAAAATATTATGAAACAAGACATAGAAATACATTCTTTACTTTTAAAAGAATTTTCAACAATCGTAATCGTACGAGAATAAGTCGTCACTGGGTTCTAGTAAACTATATTTGTTGTGGATTGTATATTCTTACAAATCTCGTATGGTAAACGATAGTGAATCCATCTTTGTAGTCTTAAGGACCTCAAAAAATCAGAGTTTGATTACATAAAGTTAATTATAAATTCAATTTATTATAATAATATAAAATCTACTCCTTTAACTCTGTAGTAACTCATTATTCCTCAGTTGAACGCCTACCACCTCAGTCCTTCTCTTGGATCCATACAGGTCCCAAATTTGTGATCGACATGTTGTGACAGTGATTAACCTGTTTAGTCGAACCACATCATCTTTTAAAGGTATCACTCTGAATCTTCTATACTTAAAAACAATGTCAAGACTTAGGATGGGTCACTATTAATTACTCAGTAAATGATTGAAAGTCAAGGGAGTCAATAGTACATCCTTGCTAATGTGGACACAAGTGATGAAGTGTCTATACACTTTTATCTCCCCTTGAAGTTTCAGTATACGAAGTACATATGTCTCATCTACTTGACTTTCCCTCCTCTTCCTAAAACCGTCCTTTTCTTCGTCATAAATTCTTTTTTTTCCATCGTACTTTCCAATCATCTTAGGGTGACTCCTTTTACATTCATCTTTAACTTTCTCAACATAAGTATATTGTCAGTTAAATAAATTGTAGACCTGTTCAAGTTCGTGTTCCGAACTTGAGAAGGAACTCAAGTTATACTTTCTCTCATAAAGTTTCTTTACGCAAATCATCCTACTTTCGAAAAAGGGAGATAAAGTTGTCTCGACGAAATTTCGTCACTTCTTCACCGTTTCATTGTAAAGTCCCCCCCTTATTTGTCGTCTTTTTAGGGACTTTCATCGTAAGTCAAGTCAAGTCAAGTAAACGAGTCAGCACAGGCTGAGAAACCCTGGAGTACTTAGCGTCGTGCGGACCGGAGGGACAGGTAGTGGTTGAGGGTCTCAAGTGAGTCTGAGTACAGGTGGCTCAGTCACTACGGTAGGTCGGTAGAGTAGGAGACAGCAGGGGAAGAAGAGGACGGGAGTTAGGGAGGGTCGTAGTTTCAGAAAAGGTTACTCAGGTGAGAAACGTACTCCACCGGTTTCATGACCTCAAAGTCGAAATCGTAGTAAGGAAGGTTTCTTTAGGGTCCCGACTAGAGGAAATCTTACCTAACCAACCTAGGGGAATGTCAGGTTCCCTGAGAGTTCTCAGAAGAGGTTGTGGTGTCAAGTTTTCGTAGTTAAGAAACCACGAGTCGGAAGAAGTGTCAGGTTGAGAGTGTAGGTATGTACTGGTGACCTTTTTGGTATCGGAACTGATCTGCCTGGAATCAGCCGTTTCATTACAGAGATGAAAACTTATACGATAGATCCAACCAGTATTTAAAAGAAGGTTCCTCATTCGTCGAAAATTAAAGTACCGACGTCAGTAGTAGACGTCACTAAAACCTTGGGGGGTTTTATTTCAGACCGTGACAAAGGTGACAAAGGGGTGTTATGACTCCACAATCCTCCTGTAACAATTTTGTGTCCTCGTCCTTTCTTTGTAACATCGACCGTGTGTTTCCAGTTTACCTTTCAACGTCTCATCCACAAGAGAGGTAATTTTTCTCCTTTTCCGGTCTTTCGTGTTCCTAGTTTTACTTAACATAAACTTAATCTAGAGGTTGACTCAGTTTTTAGTCTTTGGAGAAATTCGAACGTACTTCTTTTTCCTCTTTGTGCACTATTTATATGGTCTCATAAAGGACCTTAAGTTCCCTTTTGTAGTTTGTGTTTGTATTGGACCATTTTGTTTATGTATACTTCAATACAATTCTTCTTTCCTCCTATATTTTTAATTTTAAAATGACTTGTTTTTTTTTTACTTTAATCGTTTTGTCTTCTTTTGATAGTGTCCTAAGAGGATGTCGTTAATTATATTAATATTTTTCGTAAACATCAACGTTTGGTTTGCAAATGTATAACTTTTATCTTTGTTTGTTTTTATCCTTCTAATGTTTGACGTCTATTCGTTTCCAACTCCTGTGACATCCCTTTTTTATGTTAGTTGAGTATTAAATACCACTTTGATGACTTAACAGTTCTTATCACGTTGGTCTACGTGTTTTTTATTACCTCGGTTCTCGTACTTTTACTTTGTTTCCTATTTTCCCCGGTCACTTTTAGTGTCTTTTTTTTTAGTGTTGGGAGTTTTCCTTATCTGCTCGATTTAAAGTGTCTCTTTCTGTTTATAATAAGTAGTGAATACACACCTCAGATATTTTATTATGTATAATTGAATAAATGTTTTGTCTTTGTCTGAATCTTTTAAACATCAGTGGTTTACCTTTCCATCCCCTTTTCCTATTTAATCCTCGAAACTTAACCACATATATATATATATATATATATGATAATGTATATTTTATTTATTAGTTGATCCTGGATAACATTTGGTATCTCTTGAGATGAGTTATGAGAATTGTTGAGTATACCCTTTTATTATATTTTCTCTGATATATATATATCTATATTGTCTTAGTTAAACGACATGTAGACTTTAATTGTGTAACATTTAGTTGAGATGAGGTTATATTTTATTTTTAATTACTATTGATTTAAGGTCTTTTAAAAGTACTATTCATTAGAACATTTCGTTCATGGGAGGTTAATTTTTATTTACAATTAGTGAGTCAATACAGTCTAATAAACGCTGGGGTCCCTGACATCAGGGGGTCCGAGGAGACAGGTACCTTAAGAGGTCCGGTCTTATGACCTCATCCATCGTAAAGGAAGAGGTCCCTAGTTTAGACCCAGAGGACGTAACGTCCGTCTAAGAATTGGTAGACTCGGTGGTTCCTTTGAGGCCTTAATACACGAGTAGTTGCTCTACTTAATGCTTCACATACGATGTTGAATACTTTATCGGAAAACGTTTTTTTTTTTTTTTCAATTAGACTTAGATTAGATCGAACATCTGGGTAGAAGGTCATTATCTCCCGTGTCCTTTATTACCTCGTGTTACTTTCTATGGTGTTCCTTTATTAATGTCTGTTTGTTTTTTATAGGATGTTCTTTTATACGGACCAACAGAACACTTTTAAAGTACCTTTTTAAATCACTTCTATAACGAAATTTTATTCTCTGATTTCTTTTTTGTAGTATGTTTCAAAAACTGAGAAAAGGACTCTACACCATCCAGTTCTGTTCTCCACCCCTTACTATAAACCTCCGTTACCCATCTCTTTCTGATCCTACTAGTACTATCACACAAAAAGAAATTTCTAACCAAAAAGTGAAAAAAAAAATGTGTTTAAAGTGTCACGTAACAGGGTACTAGAAACGACAAGAAAATAAGGTGAAGAAGAACTTTTACGAGGTATAAATATGAACTCAGGAACTTATTCTTACAAAGAGTTGTAAAATAAATGTATAAAGTAGTGAGTAGATTTGTAGTAATTTAAGATTATAGTAAAGACAACCACTGATCGATCTGTTTAACATGGGTCATTAAATTATACAAGATAATGGATATCACGTCCTTATTTTTATAGTCCGATTAGATAGAGTACGCAGATAAGATTATTTGATTATTTCCGTTCCGTATATACTTTCTAATACTGTAGACACTTAATTTCATCAATTATATTAAATGAGTCACCAGGATATCTACATACCTGTATATTTAAAGGGAGTGACTCCATCTATGATAAAGTGTTTCTACGGTTGTTCGTTTGATGATGGTGTCTCCCGGTTATACGTTTCAATTATAACAACTTAAACGTTGGGTACTATAAAAAAACTCAAAGTAACATTAAACAACAAGACCAAACTCAGTTATACATGTGTTAGTTTTTTTTTGTTCATTATGACTCGTAGTAAAGGGGTATTCATTTAATTTGTTATTTTGTCTTTATAAAAACCGTTGGGTGATAATTCTGCTACAATAACCGTTACCGTTTTATTGAAGTCTTTTTATTGATGTTAACTTTAAATATAGACGTCATTGTTATGTTTTGTTACGAAAAATTTTTTGGAAACGAGGAAATATCATTTAACTCAATGGTTTTTTAATTTGTCCATATACCTCGGTTAAAAGGACACATACACGTTTTTTCTACCGATATATAGATACTCCGATATATAAACGTTCGGTCACGTAAGATCTTATTGTCTGGTGTCTCGTAGGATATTTTGTCTCCGTATATGTAAAGTCCGAGTAGTAGACCTTAAATTTTGTCGGGATTAAGATTAGTATACGAATACAAGTTTTGTTTGGTTGTTTTATTAATATTATTATGAATTTCTTGTATCATTAAAAAAAGTTTCGATGTCCTTTTTTATAGTTTGAGTACAAACAGGTACTTTTTGCGTACGAACTTGTAGACTCTCCCTAGACCTGAACTTTGTAATTTAACGTCTTGTTCATGAAGACTTATACCTAAAATAAGACTACTGAGATTAATATGTAGTGTTTAGATCCTTATCTTCTACCAATTTGTAACGGAAAAACGTGGGATATCACTAACGGTACATTATGCACTTTATCTAAGAGATTTAAAACACATTTTAACACCAAGGGTCATGGGTCGTTTAGATCACTAAAAGTCACCTCCAGGACCGAATAAACCTCAGTTTTATCATAGACTCCTTAGGTCATAAAATTCCTACGATAATCCTAAAAACAAACAAACAAAGGGTAGAGCTATAAAAACCGTAGGGAAGAAAGGAACCGACGGTGGGATTAGGTGAGAGGTAAGGGTTACCAAAATCCAATATCTCCGTTAATAATAACCTTTCGAGGTCCTTGTTCTTTCTCAATCTTGTAATCATATCGGTAAAACTGTGACTCGTCTTTTCTTGTCTTACCGTAACTGAGTTCTATAAAAACCACCGATCCCGTCTTCGTCTTTCACTAATACCTTAAAACTATCATAAATAAAAGATTGAAATCTAAACGATAAAACCGTTCGGTGTATGTTCTGACTTCATATTCAGTAATCATTTTATGTATATATGATTAGGTCTATATTTTATCACAAAAGGACTCTTAAAATCAACTTTATCTGACCTAACTTGAGGAGTAGGACGGAAGATTACTTTTAAAGACGTATAATAAGGTTATAACGTAAAATTACCGGTGAAAGTAAGACTCAAAGATCGAGAGTGATTAACCTCTTCCTTTACCGTTGGGTGAGGTCACAAGAACGAACCTCTTAGGGTCCCTGCCCCCTCGGACCACCCGACAGCGGAGACCCCAGCGTGTCTCAGCCTGTGCTAACTTCGCTGAATTGTCGTTGTCGAGAGTGATTATAATCTGGAGGGAGTTAAAAAAGAAAGAAAATAAGACATCGTTGATAAACACCTTTTATTAGTTATAAGTAACAACAAAAAACAAAAACTAAACAAAAAAAAAAAGGGGTTTTGTTGTGTACGTTTCGTAAACTGACTTTTGAAATTCCATTTCTTGAACTAATGGCACGTCGTGTTCTTTGTTATTTTTTCACTTATAAATCATTATAACATAAATTTTTAGGTAGTCGATGGTTAATACCGAAAGTGGTCAGTGGAGAATCGTCCTAGAACTAAATAAACCCGACGATCTTAAGGGGAGAGGTCAATTTACGGGAAATTAAAAGGATATATCTACTCAAATAGAAAGGTGAGACGTGAAAAAACCTAGAAGTAATTAAATACACATTCTATTTCACGGTCGGTGTGATCGACATTTACAAACTATAGTGTCTTTTTGTCCCTTTTTTTAATCTTATAGTCACTTAGAAACTGTTTGAGTGGTTTGTGAATCTTTCATAATCACTGAAATTAATGAAAAAAAGTGGGTGAAACGACATTGTTCTTGACAAAACGTGTTCCCTTACTACAACCAGGCCTTTTTATACCGTCCAAAAAGTATCAGAGAGTCTAAGGTGTATGAGTAATGATTTAATCTATAAGGTTTCTAAAATCTCTCATATAGTGGAGTAACACAGGAGTATTTTTAGATCTTTGTCTCCTGGACTAGGGAAAGATTAGGTAGTGTGACTTTTATATGTTTTCATATATTTTACGAAACTCCGTAAATCTTCGGTTTTGAGTACCAAACGTTCCCTGAGACCCTCCATTCTTTCATATAGGAAACCCGGAATTTTAATACAATAAAAATGTGATTCCAGTTTAAGACTTCTCGTCATCTCGGAAATTAAGGTCAAGCGAGTTTGGTGTTCCACTCTTTTCAAAATTGTTGGAGTCTCTGGTGAGCTTTACGTGATTACTTACTATTAAATAAGGGTTGTGAGTCTTTCTCGTCAGTCGAGACTCTGATTCACAATCCTGAAAACATCGAAAACGTTTACGTATACTTTCCACAACAATTAAACACCTAATCTTTATACAGTTGATATAAACTATCTTCGTTCAACCCGATCTCCAGGTCCGTTCCCTTACGGTGGATAATCGTGTGTATACTTTTTACATGTTTATTAATAGTTGTATAAGTGACATTAAGTTCTGAGTAATCACTTGTTCCTTAGTTCAATAACACAAACACTTTTTTTTTAATATGTCAATGTATTTTTATAGTCGTACGTAGAGTATGTGATATCAAAACACTTTAAAATGAAATAAATGTATGTCCACGTATAACCAAACGACACAGAAAAATTTTAAATAAAAATTAATCTCCTATTAACATAATATTGTAACGCGACCAAAGACGGTATGTTGTTGAACTTAGTCGGCATTCATATGTGTATAGGGGAGGAACGGGGTGGTAGGGTAAGGAGTCCGGTAGTGACTCGTAACCCAACTCAAGGGATACAATATGTCGTTGAAGGGTGACCAATAGAGAAAATGTGTGCCATTACAAATATAAAGTTACGATAAGAGAGTTAAGAGGGATGGGAGATGAAGGGGTAAACAGGAGTGTTCAGACAGAGACACAGACGTAGAGACAAAGACGGGACGTTTGTCCAAGTAGACGTGGTAAAAAGATCTAAAGTATATACACGTTATAGACAGAAAGAGAAAGACTTAATGAAGTGAGACATGTCATCCAAGAACCAAGTAGATGGAGTCCAGTTGACTGAGTTTAAATAGAGAAAAATACCGACTCGTTATAAGGTAAAACATATACACGGTATAGAAGAAATAGATAAGTAGATAACTATCTGTAGACCCCAGGTAGATACAGGATAACATTTGTCATGACTTTACTTGTAACCCTATGTACACAGAAAAACTCAATACTAAAAGAGTCTCATATAAGGATCTTCACCTTAACGACCCATTACGTCATCCAAATAAAGATCAAAAATTCCTTAGAGGTATAACGAGAGGTATTACCGACATAGTTAAATATAAGGTTGGTTGTCATGTCCTCCCAAGGGAAAAGAGGTGTGGGAGACGTCGTAAATAACAAACATCTATAAAACTACTACCGGTGAGACTGGTCACACTTCACTATGGAGTAACATCCAAAGTTATCGTAAAGAGGTTATTACTTGATACAACTCTTAGAAAAGTACACAAACAACCGGTAGACACACAAAAAAAGACCTCTTTACAGACAAAAGGTAAGTAAAAAACTTGCCCAACAAACGAAAAGACTATAACTCGATAAACTGGATGAACGTATAAAACCTCTAATTAGGAAACAGTCAAGAAGTAAACGTTAATAAATGAGGATAAGACTCCCTACGGAAAGGTCAAATAAATATCAAAATAAAACGACACGTTTTCGAAAATTCAAATTAATCTAGGATAAAGAAATGAATGACAAAGGTAAAGGTATGAGATCCTCCACTCAGTTTGTAGAACGATGTCAAATACAGGTTGTCACAAGACGGATACAAAAGGAGATACTGAAAATATTAAAGACCGGAATGTAAATCCAGAAATGGATAAAACTCAAATAAAATCATCTGCCATAATCCTTCACAAGATTAAAGTAAGAAAATGGACATCGACAGGTCAAAAGGGTCGTAACGAGTAACTACGAAGAGGGATTGAGTTAGTATAAAGTGGAATTTTTCAAAGGAATCGTCCTTCAGGATTAATTTTTGTTGATAAGGACACCTAGATGTCATTTTATTTGATTAGCTGTACTAAAGTGTTTCGAATAGAAAAAAAGTAACTTCATATCAACTACATGTTATAATACAATCAAAGTCCACCTGTTGTACCACTAAATTGTAAAATTGTGTTTTATCAGGTAGATTTCAATAGTGTATATAACTGATATTAAGGAACACGACATATTATGTAGGAACAGCGAATAGTTAAAACGTGTATAATCAAAGACATAGAATCAAACAAAAGACATAGACCCTCGGATAAATGTAAAACAATATATGTAAGTAAAATAAAAAAATCCAAAGTGTACAGTCACTATAGTATGTGATACATAGAAAGAGACTAAATAAAGTGATTGGTACTATAAGAGATCCAGACAGGTGTTATTACGTTTAACGTATTAAAATAAGAAAAAATACCTACTCAATTTAACGTAACACACACACGTATATAAATATATATATAAGAAAAACACCTACTTATTTTAATGTAGTACACATTTACCGTTAGGTGAGGTCATGATAACGGACCTTTTAGACATCCCTTGATCCAAATTTCTTCCAACTCTTCACGAACGTTTGCTCTGAGAGTTGGTCCCGACTTGTAAGAACGTTTGTTCTACAAGACGGGTCACATCCCTTAATCCAAATTTCTTCCAACTCTTCACGAACGTTTGCTCTGAGAGTTGGTCCCGACTTGTAAAAACGTTTGCTCTACAAGACGGGTCACATCCCTTGATCCAAATTTCTTCCAACTCTTCACGAACGTTTACTCTGAGAGTTGGTCCCGACTTGTAAGAACGTTTACTCTACAAAACGGGTCACATCCCTTGATCCAAATTCCTTCTAACTCTTCACGAGCGTTTGCTCTGACAGTTGGTCCCGACTCGTAAAAACGTTTGCTCTACAAGTCGATTTTTAGGACAAACAAGGGTACCCTTTTCTTGTAACGAACGTGTGTTCCTACAAAGAGACTAAGGAGTTTTCCTTGTCTGGAACCCTGTTTTGCCTAAGATTCAACTATTCCTTCAAGGGGTTTTGTTTCAGAATCGACGTCATTTATTCTTTTCCATTTCCAATAGAGCGGGACGCGGACGCGTGACATATCAGAGACTTAGCATCACGAACCGTCGAACGGACATCCAACAACACGTTCCCTATATTTTATTTCGTCGACATTCTTCGCTCACAATTTTATATTTCTAAATTTGGTGAAACGTCACAACCACAGAGTAAGGCAGCGGCCGTTTTAGGGTACCTGTCCCCTCGGACCATCCGATGTCAGGCACCCCAGCGTTTCTCAACCTGTACTGACTCTCTGAAGTGCAAGTGCAACTGCATATACAAATATACATACACATGTATATAAATATATATATACATACATGTGTATATATAGAGTTGGGAAAAAATTAGGTAAGTAGACGACTACTTGTGAATCCAACGACGGTATATAACCGATCATATCTATTACGACGATACTTGTAGTCCCATATACACATAAAGGTTTGATTCCCAAAATAAAAATTATATATTAATAAAAAACGGAACAAAAAGAAAAGAAACCGGTATGATACACCGTTCACTCTCGAATCAAGGGACTCGTCCCTAAGTTCGGACGTGGGAGACGTCACTTTCGTATCTCAAAATTGGTGACCTGGTGGTATCATCAGGTACCAAAAGTGAAAATTCTGGTACGTAGGTTCTCACCTCAACGACCTAGTATACCATCAAGATAAAGGTCACAAAGCTCTTTGGAGGTAGGATGAAGGTATCACCGACATGGTTAAATATAAGAGTGGTTGTCGAATGATCCAAAGGGAAAAGAGGTATAGGATCGGTCGTGAGAAGAAACATCTTAATATTATCGGTAGACTATCCTGACTCCACCATAGAGTAACATCAAAGCTAAACGTAAAGGGACTACTACAACTCGTGAAAAAGGACACGGACAACAGGTGTACTTACAGAAGAAACCCCTTTTTTTTTTTTTAGACAAGTCCAAGGAACGAGTGAAAAATTAGTTCAACAAACAGAACTAACTATAACTCAACATACTTGATAAATATATATAACCCATAATTGGAGAGTAACCAGTAAATTAAACTTTTATAAAAGAGGATAAGTCAGTCAACAGAAAAAGTAAATCGAATACCAAACGAAACGACACGTTTTTGAAAATTCTAATCCGATATAAACAAATAAAAACAAAAATAAAAATAAATAAATAAACCGGAATCCTCTATCAGGTTTTTCTTTTTCTATGACCATATTTAATTTGTGTTGTCTTAGTTCTCAATATTTAATATTTCGACTAAGTGAAGTAACATGTCTTCTTTGATATGTTATAACATTTCGTTAATATGTTTTACTTACTAATAAGGATCAGTACAAAGAACTAATTTTGAATTTTCTTTTACTTTGATAACTAAATATAATTTCGTGTAAAAAATGAAAACCTTTTTTACTATCTTAAATACTATCTTATCATAAAGTGATAATTTTCATATTAATACTCAAGAAACGTCAGTGTCCCTTTTTTTTGAACACCAATGATTTAAGTCGTTTTTATATGTCTTACACTTTTACTTGAACACGATACGGTTCTATACACACGTCTACCTATTTTTAATCTTGTTTGCGTCCTTTTACTTTTTCTCACCGACAATTCGACGTATATCTACCGCTTGTTAAGAAATATCTGTCTATGTAAAATCTTTTCCTCAGCGATATTTTCTGTTCTGACAAAAATGTAGTTTTTGTATAAAATTTCAATCCAAATGGAACCCAGAACGAAAGTGTATACTCTTTAGTCAAAAATGGGGAATTTTAGAGAGAATTTACGAAACGAATGTACACTTTAATTTATAATTTAAAAAGAGGTAATATACTTCGATAAGTGTAAAAATTGGTTCCCACAAAAGTAAACGTAGATACGAACACTATAGTCGTCGTGAGACCATTAAACGATCATAAAACAGATCAATCGAGAAGTCCCGAAAACTTTTAGGAATAAACTAGAAGGGTACAGTCGTACGAGAATAGTACAGATGACGGTCATCAAAGCCTTAAGGAGTTTCATTCGTATCTTTTGTTCCTACTGATCGGTTCGAAGAGGTGACGAATGTGTTCGCCCGACGACTTCACTGTCTTAATCCTGATTAAATTTACTTTACACACAGGACAGAGTACACTTCCTTCACATTCGAAATTCCTGTAGTATTGTCCGTGTTAATAGATTCCCTTACTGATCGAAATCTAGTGGAACTTCTTACTTCTTCGTGTAAAAATATCACTTTGTTTATCGAATTTGTCAATTCGTGTCCGTTTGATAGTGTCCGAACTACCTATGTGTGTTTGTTGAGTTGTGTATATATAAACATTTTCGTGTTATTTATAGAGATTACTGATTTGATTTGTCACAGTCTGAAATAAAACCCCACGAGGTTTTAGTGACGTCTCTCATTGACGTCGGTACTTTAATTTTCTGCAAATGAGGAACCTTCCTTTCAATATTGGTTGGATCTATCGTATAACTTTTCGTCTCTGTAATGAAACGGTCTTTTCCGGGTAGATCAGTTCCGATACCAAAAGGACACCAGTGCATACCTACGTTCTCAACCTGACACTTCTTTCGACTCGTGGCTTCTTAATTACGAAAACTTGACATCACAACCTCTTGTGAGAACTCTCAGGGGACCTGACGTTCCTGTAGGTTGGTCAGGTAAGACTTCCTATAGTCGGGACCCTAAAGAAACCTTCCTTACTACGATTTCGACTTTGAGGTCATGAAACCGGTGGAGTACGCTTCTCAACTGAGTAACCTTTTCTGAGACTACGACCCTACCTAACCACCCTCCTCCTCGTCCCCTGCTGTCTCCTACTCTACCGATCTACCGTAGTGGCTGAGCAACCTGTACTCAAACTCACTTGAGGTCCTCAACCACTACCTGTCCCTCCGGACCGCACGACGTTAAGTACCCCAGCGTTTCTCAACCTGTACTGACTCGCTGACTTGACTTGACTTATATAAAGTCTTAGGTTTACTTTTAATCGGGGGTCGACTAGTTCAATCAGGGGTCCACCGTATGTATACAGTGAAAACGTAAATAGAAAATTTGGTCTTTTATTTCGTTTATCTGGGTCACTATTATATGACCTATTTAAGGATTAAGAGAAAGAAGGAGAGAGAGTATGTGTGTATGTATGTATGTGAGTCTCTTTATCTTTTCCTGTTACCGTATCCGATTCTCTAATTTTACTTAAAAAAAAAGTTCAATTTTAAAGTGTACGACTACATTGTCAGAAACCATTTTGAGTTACTTACGGTAGGTCGTTTTCTTCATCATGTGTTAAGTGGTGCCGTATAAGTCGATCCTCATGAGGTACCTATAACTGTGAAATACATACGTTTTAGACATCTAAAAATTAAACTTTATATATTTTAATAGAGATAATGTGTTTATTTCCACAGGTACAGTCGTTTGTCGATTCACTCGGTAGTTAAGTTTGGAATAAGACGTTCGTTTGTGTGTACAGGAGTCCATGGTCGACAAAATCCTATAAGGGATGTTTACTGATTAAGGTAACAATTTATAAAACTCGTGGATCCTGTACACCAGTAAAAGGAGACCCGTATGTTGTTACTTAAAAACACATTTTTAATCATTAATCATTACATAAGATAGAGGTCAGTCTTTTCCGTTACCGTGGGGTGAGATCATGAGAACGGATCTTTCAGGGTACCTGACTCGTCGGACCATCCGACGTCAGGTACCCCAACGATTCACAACCTGTGTTGACTCGCTGAAGTGAAAGTGAAAAGTGAAAGTGTGTGTCCTCTTCCTTTACCGTTGGGAGAGGTCACAAGAACGGACCTCTTAGGGTCCCTGCCCCCACAGACCACCCGACGGCAGATGCCCCAATGTGTCACAGTCTGTGCTGACTTCGCTGAATCGTCGTCGTCGTCGTCGTTGATAGAGATTATATGATAGTAACCCAGATAAACGAAGAAGAAGTCTTTTTTTAACGTTTTCCCCCATAACAATTAAGTATTACAAAACCCTTGACGAAAACAAGCCCCTAAAATTTCTATAATTAAATATGATAAATATACTCATGATCTGTAGATGACGTCTTTTAAAACTCAACTACCGTCACAATAGAACGTGTTCAAAATCGATAAGACAAAGGTAGTAAAAAAATTATATTTAGGAAGTATCTCTACAAATCTTTCGTATAGATAAACATATAGTTATGTTTTTATTTCTATATAAATATTATTGTAAACAGATATAAGTATTATTCGTGAATTATTGAGTATTAATAAGAAAAAGAATGACAGTAATCATATGTTACCTTAATGTTTATACACTTGATCGATAATTTTAGTACACATTATTCATAAAGTATATTCAGTATGTCTCTCGATATCCTCTGGTATCGTCACTATCATCTATAATTCACTTACCTCGTGAATTTTCAACACATTCTCTTCTAAAGGTCGGTTCTGTGTCTACGTGTGATTTACGAGTAGTTGTATACTTATTTCTGCACCATACAATGTGTTACCCTATAATGTTCGGTACTCTTACTTTATTACATTAAACGTCGTTGTACCCGTCTGGATCTCTTACTGTACGATTCACTTTATTAAGTCTGTTTCTGTTTATAGTAAACTATAGTGTATTTACACCTTAGTTTTTTCACTACATCTACTTGAATAAATGTTTTATCCTTATCTGAGTGTCTAAATCTTTTGTTTAAATACCAATGGTTTTGACAATCACCATCATCCCCCTCTCTATTTAATCCTTAAACCCTAATTGTATATGTGTAATGTTCAGGGGATGTATCTTTAGAAGTTCAACAATCGAAAGTTTTACCTTTGTACATAAACCATAGGTTGGTATATTCGATCAAGTACACAGACCGTATGCGAACGTGAACGTACGTAGGAGATTTCATAAACACGAAAACACGTGAAAAGACACATCTTGACATATCTCAAGTCATATGTGACAGAAATAAAGTTCGGGTCCTATAGGTCTTCGTTCATCTTTTAACCACCACTACATCGACCATGAGATGACATGAAATGTCCCATTACATGTCATTCTAATTTTGACAAAGTAAATAAAAAACGAAAATCCATATTAAATACAAATTTTATAATATTTGGATAATGTCATGTCCTGTTATATCGATTAACACAATCAACCCATAGATCCAATTGAAACTACCTGAATAATTGTGTAACCTGAATACTTTCGCGAGAACTTTACCTTGAATAAACATACGTTCCTCAAATGGTCTACTATATATGTTATCGTTTTGTTATTCCGGGATGACATGTCGTATCCTTTGATATGAATTATAGAATGTTTTTGGGTATTATCTTTTCTTAGACTTTATGGAAAGACATGTAACCTTTAGATTGTCTTGTTAAATTTAACTGATAATTGTTGTTGACAATTGATAAGTTTAGTTGTTAAATTTTTTTACTTTACAAGGTAAAGAAAGAAATTTTTCTTTTTCTCTTCCAAAGGATCTTATTCACTGAATTCTTTATTTGTATCATTGTTCTTCAATCATTCCATTTACCTCTTCCTCTCCCTCTTCTCTTATTTTTTAAAGAAACTTTTTCTTCTCGTTCTTTGTCATAGAGTTTCAGATTCAATATATTCTATACCATATACTGTATACATTCTCCTAACTCAACTTTCAAATCAAACCAAACATTTTGCTTCACGTCTCATCTGTTTCTCTTTTACATATCTTTTTTTTATACCGAGACAGTACTTAGTGAAACTTCAGACATATTGTACGTTAAATCGTGTGACTTTAAAGGTTTAACGATTTTAGCCAATGTAACAGTCTATTTCCCAAATCTTAGGTTCAAAAGACTTTACTATAACAAAAATTTAACTTTACTCTATTTGTACTATTGAGACATAGAGGTTTTGGTAAAGAAAGTAGAGTTTGACGTGGTGTCTTGGGGATTTGACATGTTTTCGAAAGTCAAGGAGACTTGACTCGTCAGAGGATCGCGTCAGTAGTAGAAAAATCTCAGGCTCTTTTGAGACCAGTCTTAAAGTTATTTCCTGACTATAACTATCGACTCCATAATTTTCACGGTATTCTGACCTTATCCGTTAATAATACTGAAAGTCCTTTTTTTTTTTTCTTTGGGTGTATGGTTTCGATTAGAATTTTAATTAGGGTTATACACAAATTCCTTATAATTTTCTGACAGGTCTTCTCTTAAACATGACTAAGTCATTCTTATTCGATAATGTCAACTTGAGTAAAGAATTTATCCCAATCCTCTAGTCTTCTACTGCTTTTATGTTACCAGGAACCACGACGACGACGACGACGATTCAGCGAAGTCAGCACAGGTTGAGACACACTGGGGTATCTACCGTCAGGTGGTCCGAGGGGACAGGGACCCTAAGAGGTCCGTTCTTGTGACCTCACCCAACGGTAAAGGAAGAGGTCACGTATGTTACCAGGAATTCATACACTATTAGTATTAGCAGACAAATAGTATTTCAATAAACTTTTTAAAAATGGGTTTGTATCATTGACATATACATGTATAACTTGTGACGTCCTGTAAATTTATTAAAAGTCCTCCTGTTATAGATTTTCATGGATTTTTATTTACTAAAATTAGACATCTCTTCGGAGAATACTGTAAATGATTTAAATAGAGGAATCGGATCAAGAAGAGTTGGAACCAATGAGTCCCAGTTTTAAATCTTTCGTATCATTAGTATACATTTGTATAAAACCATTTTATAAATATTTTTGGGTTTAATGTAATCCACTACTTCAGTTCTAGGTTGGTTTCAACGATCCCATCGTCAGTCAACTTTGATTATTTTAATTTATGTTATAACTGGTTTCGGTTCAAAGTGTGAATCGAGTTATTTCGTTCACGAATTCACTCAGGATCTAAGTCGTTGACACGGACAGATTTTATTCTCGTGTTTAAGTTCAACCGTAAAATCATTTTCAGTTAATACAACTTAGACATAATTTTACCTACTTTTAGAATGTACGATTTACTTATAAATCTGACTTTCACTTCTATTAAAATCTTATTATTACGAAAAATACTATTGTTATTACGGATTACGAACGTACGACTACGACGATTTAACAAAGTCAGTACAGGTTTAGACACACTGGAGTATCTACCGTCAGGTGGTCCGAGGTGACAGGGACCCTAAGAGGTCCGTTCTTATGACCTCACCCAACGGTAAAGGAAGAGGTTACGTACTTTCACTTTTCACTTTCATTTCAACGAGTCAGGATAGACTAAGAATCGCTGGGGTACCTGACGTCGGATGGTCCGACGAGGTAGGTACCCTAAAATGTCCGTTCTCATGACCTCACCCCACGGTAACGGAGAGGCATATGAACGTACTCAAGGTGTGATTTTAATTGGATACATTATAAATGTTGAAATACTCGATTAATAATAATAAAAATAGGGGTAAAATGTCCACTCCTCTGTCCGTGTTTCTCTAATTTATTGTCGAGTTTCAGTTTACGATTATTGACTGTCTTGTTAAACTGATGTTTTAATGTTGAGAAGTCATCCTTTTACATAAAAATTTTCAATTCTCCTCGTGAGTCCTTATTGTCCAGTACCTCTATTGTTATAATATACTCCTTAAGTATAAACTTTACTTCTATTTTAAATATCTTCTTTAATGACTACATATATTGACTGAAGTTTAAGATTTATTGAGAGACCCCTTCTTCGACCTGAACAAAGATCCCGGGGTCCTTTTATGAACCTGTGTTTTCTCCATATAAAAATAGAGTTTCTTTTTCTTTGTGAAATTTTATATTAACGATGTATACTACCCAAAAACCAATTACTATGTTTTGACGACTGTATTTTGACGACTTAGTGTCACATGGTTCCTACTCCATATCTATTTACGTAGAAGTCATTACCACTGTTTTAAAACATCACATAAGTTACAAACACTTGTAGGTGTTCACAGAAGGAATCGGAGATTAACCACTCCTACACAAGTAAGTAAACCTTAGACTTTGGAATTATAGTTGTCCGTTGGGTAAAGTTTTCTCTATAAATATAAGAGTTTTTCAGTTAATCGTATGGGATACCGTCTTTCACGTCTCTTTGATGTTTCGGAGAACTACTTTCACTTTCACCTCTCACTTTTTCAACCGAATTTCGAGTTGTAAGTCTTTTGCTTCTAGTATCGTAGGCTAGGGTAGTGAAGTACCCTTTATCTACCTCTTTGTCACCTTTGTCACCGTCTGAAATGAAAGAACCCGAGGTTTTAGTGACGTCAACCACTGACGTCGGTACTTTAATTTTGTGCGAATGAGGAACCTTCTTTTCAATACTGGTTGAATCTATCGTATAAGTTTTCGTCTCTGTAACGAAACGGCTGATTGCAGGCGGATCAGTTCCGATACCAAAAAGGACACCAGTACATACCTACACTCTCAACCTGACACTTCTTCCGACTCGTGGTTTCTTAACTACGAAAACTTGACACCACAACCTCTTCTGAGAACTCTCAGGGAACCTGACGTTCCTCTAGGTTGGTCAGGTAGGACTTCCTCTAGTCGGAACCCTAAAGAAACCTTCCTTACTATATTTTCGACTTTGAGGTCATGAAACCGGTGGAGTACGCTTCTCAACTGAGTAACCTTTTTTGAGACTACGACCCTCCCTAACCCCCGTCCTCCTCTTCCCCTGCTGGCTCCTACTCTACGGACCTACCGTAGTGACTGAGCTACCTGCACTCAGACTCACTTGAGGCCCTCAGCCACTGCCTGTCCCTCCGGACCGCACGACGCTAAGTACCCCAGCGTTTCTTAGCCTGTACTGACTCGCTGACTTGACTTGTAGATTAAAATGAACTAAGTGAAAGTTAAGTCGATTACTTCTATTTCTTAACTACGTCAAAAAATAAAATTTTTAATCGTCCATCTGGGAAGGTATAATATAAAGTGTAGAGTACGATAACTCAATCGTACGTCCTCTGGGTCTATGTTAGGGACCCTAACCCTCTAGGTGACCTCTTCCCTTACCGATAGGTAAGGTCATAAGAACGGACGTCTTAAGGTACCTGTCTCCTCGGAATCGTCGGATGTCAGGTACCCCAGTGTTTCTCGACCTGTACTGATTCACTTGAGGCCCTCAACCACTACCTGTCCCTCCGGACCGCACGACGCTAAGTACCCCAGCGTTTCTCAGTCTGTGCTGACTCACTGACTTGACTTGACCTGAAAAACAGAATACCAGTGTCCGTTACGAGATAGACGAGAAAAATTCTTAAGTTTGAACCTGGTACGGAAGGAGATAGGAATCGACTTCGTTCCGTAGTTCCCTTTCAACACCTACCTCTCCATAACAGAGAGGTCCTAAGAGTCTTTAATGTCACAACGAAAGACGATTTGGTCTAATTCATTTGCCCGTCTTGGACTCTATCTATTTATGACGTATTCTCGTTTTGTATCGGTTTTTAAGTGATCCGTGGGTAATAACTCCTTTATTTATACTTTAGACAAAAATTTTCATATTAAGATCTCCCTTTTATACTCTCAACCATATATAAATATAAGATAAAATATGAAGAGAAAGAGGTAACTTAAAAGAGTGATCGATTTTGAGACTTATAAGTTTTATATAGACATGAATCTTCACTCTCAGACAAAGTTATAGTAACAACCCACTAGTTAAGTTTGGTATTTAGTTATTTCTATTTTAACCGATTTAAATAAGTCGTTAATAAGTGTCCTCTATTAAAAATCCATGGGTACCCAACAGAATTAACTATTGAACAGAATTAACGACACTTCTATAGTACACTCCTTTCGTGGTACTAATACAAGTAAGGTACCTATTCCTTTGATTTCGAGTTTTTTTGAATCTGTTCCATTGTACCTATTCTTCATTACCTCGACCTAAAAAATAGAACTCGTCCGTTTGAGGTCTTAAAACGAACATTGATGATGAAGTATCGTAGAATGATTTTTCGAAACGACACACGTACGTACGAGTCAACGAAGTCAGTACAGACTGAGAGACACTGGGATGATATCTGGTACCGGAGGATCCGAGGAGACAGGTACCCTAAGAGGTCCGTTCTTATGACCTCACTCACGACACGAAAATATTATCTAACAAGAGTATGTATGTCTACAGTCGAATATCATCACTCTGAACGGTAATGATCTCGATTTTTCGTTGTTCGATACTAAAGAAGTCTTCATAAATATACAGTTCCCTTTTATACATACACATACACAAATGTATGTATACATAATAAATACACTTTCACTTCAACGAGTCAACACAGACTGAGAAACACTAGGGTACCTGACATCGGGTGGTCCGAGGAGTCAGGAACCTTAAAAGGTCCGTTTTCATCACCTCACCCAACGGTAAAGGAAGAGGTCCCCTAAAAGGGTTGGGTCCCTAACTTGGGCCCAGAGGGCGTTAAGTCGGTCTACAAAATGGTAGAACATAATACATATATACGATATATTATATGTATACTTACAAAGTCAGTTATACGTGTATACATAAACACATTTTCCCCAATCGTCGATTAACTTTTAGGAGTTTTTTAAAATGGTAGGGGAGGGTCTTTACATCTTGGAGAAACTTTTAAACAGTACTATCATAAAAGCGAAACAAAAGACGTTTCTCTAGAAAAGTTAAAAGATTTAGATAAATTCTTATTGAACCCGAACTAATGTCTCAATAAAGTACAACGAAGATATTACTAAATATAAAATAATTAAATTTTTATAATAAAAGTTCCTATATGAGTAGTGTGTAAATACACACTATAACTTCGAAAATTCTAATATCTCTCTAAGTTATATACCTTCGTGACTTTTATACCTTCCTAAATGTCACACCTCTATAAGTTTTGTACTTTCGTTTCTACAAAAGTCGAACAGAACTCGTTCAAAACTCGTACTTACAATACTCTTGTGAACAACAAAAGTCAGAAACAAGGGTAGACTGAAAAGGAGTCCTGCGTATAAAGAGAAATCGTAGTACCCACAACCCTCTCCATACAGGGTGTAGGTCAAGATCTGTTTACTTATTTGCTACGATTCGATTAGTCAAATACGACAAGAGGACAGTGTTACTAGTACACTAGAGTCAAGTAAATCTCATATAAAACCTGAAAACGACTTTTCAACCATCACATATGTCAGAACAAACTAAGAAACCAACTTGTAATCCACACGTTTACACTGAGGACTTTGATTGTGATGGTAAAAAGATATACTTCTTTCCATCGAACTTCAGTTTAACTCGAGGTAGCTTTTCCTATTGGTTCTTTTAGGGTCTCTAAATCAGTCTAGGAATTAGTTCGTCAGAGAATTTGGATGGGTTTAAGAGATAAAAAGATTAACTCACCTACTTATATTAAGAAAACAAGACAAATTTCGATAAACAATCAAGAATGTGAGAAACGTTGGTTTTCGTGGTATTCACAATTTGTGAGCCCATAGCTTTGGAATGATAAACTTTTTCAAAATCTTTATTTCGACCGAAATAAAATTATATTTAAAGTATTGCGTACAATTTACGGTTTTTTTTTTTTTTCAAATGGTTACGTAAGTTTTAAAAAACTCAAATAGTTCTATATATTGTGACCCAATCNTTAAAGTATTACGTACAATTTACGGTTTTTTTTTTTTCAAATGGTTACGTAAGTTTTAAAAAACTCAAATAGTTCTATATATTGTGACCCAATCGAAGTTTACATGTTATTTTACTAATTATATGTATAAATTACGTTTTATTAACGGTGTTGTTCCAATAATTGTTACGTAAAATTTCCTCTTAAATTACAATAATTATAGACTTTTAGAGTCGGAACTTTATGACAGATTCAACCTAGTTTATGATTAGTCAATTTTTTATTACACTACCCGTAATACGTGTTTCGTGACATAATCTTACTATTTACCTGTACTTTTAATTTTTTTTTACTTTGGAGACTAAGTCAATTAGAGAGTAGACACATCAATGCTTTATTATAAAACTAGAAAGTAACCGTATAAAATATATGGAAATTTTAGGGTTCACCGGAAGGTTTGAAGGGTAAAAGGAGAAAAGGAGCAAAGGTTATAATTTTGAGTAAGTGACTCAAGAATAATAAACACTTTCTTATATGATAAACGACTCTTTCAACATTACTTTTTTGAGTGATTAACAGTACTTTCTTTCTGTTGTTGGTTCTTATTCTGTTCATTTATCTCTCTCTTCGATATACTCAATTCCAAATGAAAACAAAAGGAAATTTAATACTCTTTAATTTTTATGACAAAGGAGAATGTATTTAGTTTAAAAAGGAAAATTTAATTAAGACTGAGTTCGTCGTAAATTTAAAGGTGTTAAAATCCCCTTTTCCTGTTGAAAGTTTAGTGACTCTAATATATTATGTATGGTCAAAATTACAATACCCTAAAACGAGGACGTAAGTAATTGTTTTATAACGTCTCTTCTTCGATAATTACGTCAACTTATTTCTAATTTGTTTTGTGGTTTTTATGGATTTTGTATCCGAGAGACATTCGATGTTACATAACGTCAACATTTTGTGTTTATTCAATTTCTCTTTACACAAAGTTATATGAATTCATTATTTTAAATTAAACTTACTCTACTCGGACTCCAAAGTTTATACGTATTCAAAAATTACCCTGTTACATTGAACAAGACTCTTGTTTCGAAAATAAGTGTAAAATTGAAAAGGAGAGGGTGTTACTTATATATTACGTAAGTTTAGATTAATTTAATCTAAAAGTACCCCTTTGTTAAAAAGTTTTAAGTTTATGTGATCCTATATAGAGATAAGAACAATCTGTCACTTGGAACTCGTCAGATTGATGACTATACGTTGTCGGATGTTCTGTAGTTCCTTCTAAATTAATCTTCGTAGTAAAACTGGGGGACCTACATCCCACCTGGTTCGTACCCTCGAATCGTTTCTAACCTTTTTGTTACACAAACATTCTTCAGATTTTCCATCTATCTATAACACTTTTTGTATACGAAAGTTAAGTTACTGCTCGAAGAGTTATTAACTATTACATTTGGATGACAAATGTACTGAAGTTAAAACATTTTTAACCGGTCTTCTTTACAACTCAGTAAAACAAAATGTCGATATAAAGAACTCTCTCTCTCTGTCTCTCTCTCTCTCTCTCTCTCTCTCTCTCTCTCTCTCTCTCAAATTCCTTTGTTAGGTATCATTTCAAGTGTCAACAAATACCAAAAGACTTAGTCCTTTCTCCAAGGTATGTTATACCATTTTGAGGGGACTTTAGGTTAAGATTCACTAAAGGTCGTCACGTTTGATCTATATAAAAAGTCTCGTATACCACACAGAATCATTTGAACAGATTGAAGGTAAACGTAATAAAATCTAAATAACAAAGAAACCTCTTCTCTTCAATACCGGTACGTTTAGGTTATTAATTAATTCATTAAAAAGTCATAAATAATGTCTCTATATCTACTGTATAAAACTTTAAAAGAAAATTTTTTTAACGATGAACGTTGAAAGGACTACCTTTTAATGTCCCTCACCTTCTTTACACTTAAGATAGTGAAAGTAAGGAAAATCCGTGAAGGTCGTTTAGAATGTTCGTATTTTTTTTTCCTTTTGATGATTAGATCAGGTTCTTTTACTGATTTGTATACAAAAATAGACTAGGAGTGTTATTACACTTCGTAGAAACTAAAAGGGTTGAATCTAGTATTTAATTCTGATACTCCCCAATACAATAAACTTGTACGTTCGTTGTTTAATTTATACCTCGATCGATGAATGTGTCAAGACTTTTATTATGCCTCTTTCATCATATGAGAATGAAGATTGAAGGATAGTAAATGGATACAAAACTTTACATGAAACCGTATCAGAGTTATGAGAAACTACAAAATAATGACGAAAGTCGATTGGTTTTTATAGTTTAGTAATTATAAGTCAGTGAGTCGTTAGAACCGGTCACACTTTTGACCGTGGACACCCTTGACCGGGAATGCAAAATCACTTCAATTAATATGTAACGTAGGGAAACAGTCAAGACACGAACTTAGACGAAGTAAGGAGAAACGAAAGTTGAGAACCTACTGTTTTCGATCAAAACCTCTTATCCTTGGTTTAGGAGAAGAAACTAAAGTACTTAAGACCCATTGATCTTTTGATTTAGATTTATATACCTGTAACTCAGGGAGGGATGTTTGTGTATGAGCCCAGTCTTCGACAAAGATTTTACCGTGAACAAACTAAGAACCAAGTTCTCTAATACTTACCTCTATTGATTCTTCGACTTTATTACCTTTTTAGTGTTGAACAAGTTCTACAAAAGAGAAAGATTCCTAAAAAGGTAGGTTAAGTTGACCACTTTCCGATGTATAGTAAGTTCTTAAAATTCAAAATAAAATATATACATCTAAAAAAAAGAGGGACTTGTAAATGAAGAGAAGTACTGTTATATACGTCTGTATTAACCCTTAAGAGAAAGAAGTAAATCGAGTGACGAGACTATATACGTATTGGCGTATTTCTTAAATGACATATACATATGTAAAATTATATCCAAAAGAAGTTGACTCTTAATTGGTAATAAGTAGAAACCTGTTACTCCTCTTTGTAATACTAAAGGGTTGAACCCCTAGGTCGTTTCCCTGACTCTTAGGGGTCCCTTAAACTGGGTTCGATCCAAAGTTGTAATTCCCTTGGGTCTTAAGGGTCTACATGTTCCATCTAAATCTTTTCCGTCTCCTTGGTCTCAATTTTACCGTTGTAGGTAACCTAGTGTCTTTTTCCTTCTCTTAAAGTTTTCTTGTAGATGAAGACGAAGTAACTGATGTGATTTTCAGAAACTGACACTCCTAGTGTTGTGTGACACCTTTTAAGAAGTTCACTACTTTATGGTCTGGTGGAATTGACGGAGGACATTTTGTCAATACGTCCAGTTCTTCGTTGTCAGTCTCGGTCAGTACCTTGTTCCCTGACGACCAAGTTAAAAACCTTTCCTCATGTAGTTCCGACATATAGCAATGGGAAGAATAAATTGAATATACGTTTCATGTAGTACACTTTACGGTCCGACCTACTTCATATTCGACGTTACTTCTAACGTTCCTTTTTATAGTTATTGGAGTCTATACGTCTACTGTGGTTGAAATACTGTCTTTCGTTTCTCCTTGAATTCTCGGAGAACTACTTTCACTTTCTTCTCTCACTTTTTTTTGACTGTACTTTGGGTTGGAAGTTTTTCGATTCCAGTACCGTAGGTCAGATAGTAAAGTACGGTTTATCTACCCCTTTGTTACGTTTATCTCTCTCTGAAATAAGACCCCCCGAGGTTTTAGTGACGTCTACCAGTGACGTCGGTATTTTAATTTTCTACGAACGAGGAATTTCTTTGCATTACTGTTTGGATCTGTCGTATAATTTTTCATCTATTTAATGAACCGTTTGTTTACATACCTACACTCTCAACCATCTATTTCTTCCGACTCATGGTTTCTTATCTACTACAACTTGACACCACAACCTCCTCTAAGAACTCTCAGACAACCTGACCAGTATACAGGGACCAGTATCGTTTGTGTGAGAAGGTTGGTGTGTTCTTCTGAGATACGTACCTGTAGTGGTCAACAAGTTATGGTTTTAGTCTAAACAATATATAAGAAACGTCAGTTTCTACCTTTTAGAGATATGTAAGTCGTTTTTGTTCTGGTCCTGGACTGACACCGAGTCTGGTATTTGAGGAATTATGGTTTAAGTCTGAATTTAACTTCTTCCATCCCTTTTGGTGATCTGGTGACTCCGTACTGTATTTAGTTTAGGGAATACTAATATATCACCTTCACTGTTTATCTAATTCCCTAATTTAGACTATCTCACGGACTTCTTGATACCTGTCTCCAAGTACTGTGACATGTTGTCCGTCATTAGTTCTAGTAAGGGTTCTTTTTCTTTACGTTTTTTCGTTTTACCGATAACCGTCTCCAGAATGTTTATCGATACTTTTCTTCTTTTCGTTTTTCGTTTCCTCTTTTCTTTCTATATGGGTTACTTATATCTCAATGTTTCTTATCGTTCCTGTCTATTATTTCGGAAGGAGTCACTAGTCACTTTTCTTTACTTCCTTTTGTTATCTCACCCTTTCTGATCTTTAGAGGAGTCCTTTTAATCTCTATGGTTCCCTATAAAGTTCGTTTCTATCCGTGTTATCTCCTCTCTTTAACATACCTGGATTCTCTTCGTCCTCCATAATTCTTCTCCACCGTTCTTATGTGTCTTTTTGATATGTTTTAATAAAAGTACTGCGTCTATTGGTACCACCGCACTAGTGAGTAGATCTCGGCCTGTAGGACTTTACGCTTCACTTCACCAGTAATCCTTCGTAGTGATACTTGTTTCGATCACTTGCACTATCTTAAGGTCAACTCGTTAAAGTGTGGGATTTTCTACTACGACACGTTTATGACGTGAGTTATTCGGTCGTTTAAACCTTATGAGTCGTCACCAGTGTCCTTACCTTTCCAGTCAAAAGTAAGGTTATGATCTCTTTCCGTTACGGTTTCTTACGAGTTTGATGGAGTGTTAACGTGAGTAGAGTGTTCGCTCCTTTCATTACGACTTATAAGAGGTTCGGTCCGAAGTTGTCATGTATTTGTCACTTGAAGATCTACAAGTTAGACCAAAATCTTTTCTGTCTCCTTGGTCTCTAGTTTGACGGTGGTAGACAACCTAGTAGTTTTTTCGTTTTCTCAAGGTATTTTTATAGATGAAGAGAAAATAACTGATACAGTTTCGGAAACTAACACACTTAGTGTTGTTTGACTTTTTAAGAAGTTCTCTACCCTTATAATCTGGTAGAATGAACGGAAGACTTTTTAGATATCGTCCAATTCTTTCTTGTCGATCTTGACCTGGACCTTTTTGTCTGACCAAGGTTATCCCTTTCCTTATACAGTTCCGACATATAACAGAGGGACGAATAAATTGAATATATGTCTCATGTAGTATTCTTTACGGTCCGACCTACTACGTGTTCGACCTTACTTCTAACGGTCTTCTTTATAGTTATTGGAGTCTATACGTCTACTGTGGTGGGAATACCGTCTTTCACTTCTTCTTGATTTCTCGGATAATTACTTTCACTTTCTCCTCCCGTTTTTTAACCGAATTTTGAGTTGTAAGTCTTTTGATCCTAGTACCGTAGAACAGGGTAGTGAAGTACCGTTCGTGACCTTTGTCACTCTCTGATAATAAAATCCGGGGTCTTATTGACGTCTACCACTGACGTCAGTACTTTGATTTTCTACGGACTAGAAAACTTCTTTTCGATTCTAGTTGGATCTGTCGTATAATTTTTCGTGTCTTTAATGAAACGGTTTATTCCAGGTAGATCTTTTTCGATACAAAAAAAGGTAATCGGTCCATACCTACACTCATAGTCTGATATTTCTTTTAGTCGTGACTTCTTTCCTACGAAAACTTAACACCACATCCTCTTCTGAGAACTCTCAGAGAACCTAACGTTCCTCTAAGTTGGTAAGGTAGGATTTCCTTTAGTTAGGACTTATAAGTGACCTTCCTGACTACGACTTCGACTTTGAGATTATGAAACCGGTGGATTACCCTTCTCGACTGAGTAACTTTTTCTGGGACTATGACCCTTTGTAACTTCCGTCCTCCTCTTCCCCTGCTGTCTCCTACTCTATCAAGATACCGTAGTGGTTGAGATACCTGTACTCAACCTCATTCGAGACCCTCAACCACTACCTGTCCCTTCGGACCACACGATGTCAGGTACCCCAGTGTTTCTCAGTATGTTCTCTGACTTCCGTCCTCCTCTTCTCCTGATATCTCCTGTTTTAACAACCTACCGTAGTAACTGAGTTATACGTACTCAAACGGTTCGAAGTCCTTTACCTCGACCTGTCCCTTCGGACCGTTCAACGTCAGGTACCCCAACGTTTCTCAGCCTACACTGATCCGCTGACTTGTTGTCGTTAGTTGTAGTATAAAGGGGTCCATCTGTATAATATCATTTGGTCTTTTTGTTCATCTTCAAGAGTTTCTTTACACCCGTCCTTTATTCATTCTTCTATGTTAACTTCCGTAGGTTCAGACTGTTAGATATTCAACAATGTAAACCTACGTCCTATATAAAGTTATTTATTAGTTACTGATCTAACGACTTAATTACTTTTATATTCTTGAGTTTACAAAAGTGACAATAAACTTCATTATTTTTGATGAGTAAATCGGTTTTTTATATATTTCTGGAATTCCACGAAATTTAATAAAGAGTCAACATCACCGTTGGAAAGGGTCAAAAGTGTGCTGACAGGACTACTATCGGAACTTTTGGGATGTAAGGTCCTTCTTTCGAAGAGTCATCCTGTATTACTTTGTGAACCAGTGGAAAAGTTCGTTAATGATAGTACCGAGAATAAATTATTAATCTAACTCTACTATGTCCCTCTAATTCACTAAACAGATTATAAGATGTTGATTACTTACTGTCTCCGTTCATAACTTGAAGGAATGAGTTTAAGGGTACAAGAATTGGCACTATGATACTTTAGATAGTTCTGAAAAAGAAAAAAGAAAGATTAAACAAATAAAAGTGTTGTACTTTCACTCCTGTGTCTTTGTTACAAATTCTTGTAACACACACTTCGTACACGTGCATATAAACAAAATTTATGTATAAAAACTATCATGTACCGACTTCGTCTCACGAAAGTCGTAAACGTATTTTATAGTAACTGATAAGTTAACAAAAGTTAAACACGGGAGTCCAAATACCTTCAGAAAACAAATAAAATTAATCAGTATTTGAGTACTTAAATCAAGTAATCAAGGAAAAAACGGAAAAGGTAAATCAGACAAAATATTCGAAGAAAGAAGAAGGAAAGAAAGTTAAAATTTTTAGTCCTAACGAACACTTTTCTACAGAATTTTTAATCCATATATATAAGGAAGATAAGGACGAAAGACCTCTCAAAAATGGGGTTACGAGTAGCGTCATGACAAATATTATCGGTCCTGTACCTTCGTTGGATCTACAGGTAGTCGTCTACTTACCTATTCTTTCGACACCATGTATATGTGTTACCTCATAATGAGTCGGTAATCTTTCTTATGTAAACTTAGTCAAGACTACTCCACCTACTTTGACCTCGACTAATATGTCTTACTTCATTCGGTCTTTCTTTTTGTGGTTATGTCATATGATTGTGTATATATACCTTAAATCTTTCTACCATTACTATTGGGACATACGCTCTGTCGTTTTCTCTGTGTCTACATATCTTTTCAGAAAACCTAAGAAACCCTCTCCCTCTCCCACCCTACTAAACCCTCTTACGGTAACTTTGTACATACGATAGTACATTCTTTGCTTAGTGGCCAGATCCAAGCTATGTCCTATGTCCTACGAACCGCGACCACGTGACCCTACTGGGTCTCTCTTTTATACCCCTCCCACCACCCTCCCCCAAGTCCTAACCCTTGAGTACATGTGGGCACCACCTAAGTACAGTTACATACCGTTTTGGTTATGTCATAACATTTCATTTTTATTTTATTTATTGTTTTTTAATCCATATATATTAAGTATAAATGTATTTGGTAGTAAAAGTTAATCTTTAAAACTCCACTAGTTGTTCTACAAATACAAGGTTAGGTCATTGTAAAATCAATTCAGCAAACTCCAAGAACCGTCACAAATTTAGAGAGAAGTAGGAAGATAACAATGTGACTTGACCAGAGGTCAGTCCACTTACTGTTTACAAATCTGGACTTATAATTCATCTTTCATTTTTTATATATAAGGGGTCCCTTTCGTCATAACATAATCACGAACACTATTAAATTATTTCTTGTAATACGTTAAGGTTGACGAATAAGAGTTGATAATACCTTTAAGTTTCGAAGAACTTGTTTTAATTTTTTTGTGTGTGTGTATGTGTTTTAGGTTAAGGATCGTTCTTAGTAAACACTTTATTGTTTCGAAGTGTATGTGAAGCACTCAAATGTAAAGAACGAAACTTCAAGGTTAAATAAAAGTAAAAGGAACGTAAAATTTACGATAACTTGTACTAAACCTTTATGTGACATGACTTATATGGAGTTGTACCTACTGATAAACACTTACACAACGAATTAGTTATTGTAACTAGTAAGACAAACATTTTCACGATTAAGTAACGTATTTTTGTAATAGTTGTTTGTCCACATTAAACAGAAGTTCTTGTCATTACTTTGTTACTATTGTCCTAAGTATCTTTATGGAATAAAGTGAGTAACACAACTATCTATATTAATATGGTTCTTTTCAAGAAAAGTCAGAATCTTGACTTTCAGTAACGTGTTTCTTTTTTCCGTCCGTATGACTGATGATACATATTCGTTGATAAAAATCAAATTACCAAGTTATCTTTCATTTACTACATTTTTATCTTTAACCTCTAATAGTACCGGAAAATTTATTAATGATTAAAATGTATATGTCCCAGTATCTGGATTAATTTTCTACTATCTAATTTATTATCTAAAGGACCAAAGGACAGGACACGAAAAAGTAGTGTCCTACTAAACGTACACAGTCCGGAAAAAAGTAAATTTTTTTCTCATCGACATTCTACATATAACTGGAAAGATTATATAAATAATCTCTGTTTACTGTTCAGAATCTAGTCTATCGACTCCTCCGACTGGATTTTAGTGTACTGTGTAAATCGTTATCTCGACTTTTATTTTGACTAGGGAAAATTGTTAGAATATTCGGTCTATAGTACTTGCCAACGAACAGAAACAGAGGACGTTTCATCTGTAAACTATGTAAGACGGATGATCACATCCTTTCATACTACATTTAGATACCTGACGTGTAAGGTATATTTTTATATTTTTGAACAGGACCTAGTTACTTAAGGACGACACTTAAAGATTCCGTTTAGTTGTGACAAAATTTTCCAATAGATAGGTTAGATTCTTGGTCTTCTGATAGTACCTTTTACCGGGGGTGACGTGTATGTCTTCTATAACATTGATGTATTTCCTTATTTAATTGTTACCCCTCCTTAAATAAAGACTCTTGACGTTTATTTCATCAACTAGTCAGTTAACTATTTCTGTCTCTATCTATACAAACACACTTACGGATACAGAGTTTTCTTGTTTCCTTGTGGTCTTATTATTTTGTTAAGTTTCCTTATCTATTCTCTCGGTTCCTTTTTTGAACTACTTAAGGTTCTTGATTCCATCGCACACTCACGATAACTCGTTATAGGTTGAGACACGTTGGGGTACCCGACCTCAGCTGGTCTTAAGAGGTAGGTACCTTTATAAGTCCGTTCTTATGAACTTACCCAACGGTAGTGGGTGAAGTCCCCTAGAAGACTGAGCCTAGTTTGAATGTAGAGAACACAGAGGACGTTACAGTCCGTCTAAGAAATGGTGACGTGGTGGACCCTTCGGTGAATTCTATCACATCTTCTCATTAAAAATAGTCGTTGTCTCTTCCTTGTGGTCATGATGGACCACAATATCTTTGGTGAATATTCTGTCATAAATTTCTCCATTTCACACTAGTCAAGACAGTTTAAGACAATTTCTCAAAGTCATTCCTCAGTCTCCTCACAGTGTATATAAACTGTTATACCTGTGTTGACCCTTTTGCTGTGACTGTGGGTTAAACTTCTTATTTGGTCACCAATCTTTCACGATTATCCGTTATTTGTGTTGTGTAAACTTTTCAAAACGACACTTCCTTTTTTCTTTTTCTTCGACCTGGAAAATTTTATAGTCCATATTCTTGTACGTAGTTTCATCGACCCTTACTAGGTCATTTATTCTCTAGTCATTGTGTCTTTACTCTGTTAGATGTAATTTTTATATAACCGAAAATATTTACTCATACTATTTAAAATGAAATTACAGTACTTTTATAGTTGGTAGTGAGTAGTTTTTTCAATCAGTTTTGAATGTTGAATATCGTTATTGACTTTTTACAAAGAATAAATATCCGGAAGACTTTTATTGTAACAGGTTTGTGAAGACAGATTTTAGATTGACAGATGAACATATACTGAAACGACAATAAATTTAAGTGTAAGTGAACTTTCCTCGTTTAAATATTTATATTTACAGTTTTTATACCATAGTTTAAAGTTTCTTAGGAGTCTAAAACTCAGAAAAGTTTTAACTTTTTATGTATCGAATTTTTTTGGAAAAATAGAAATAAGTATTCTTATAAAATAATGGAGTTGGAGGAAGTGGGCTAGGAAACAATAAAAATTAATTCACCTTTATACGTGTTGTTTAAAGTCAAAAAGTTTCTGTTTAGATATTTTCGTTCATACACAGAAATTTAACACTCAAACCCCGTAATTGAAGTCCACAGTTTTTATCGTAAGACCTTGGATGTTTCGTCAACAGGCTATGTTTCTTAGGAATTTTTTTACTGAAGAAAGATATTCTATTTTATAATCTTTTTAATATATCTTTTATATTTAGTATTTATAAGAAGTATCAAACCATCTTTCGTTTCTCCTTGATTTCTCAGAGATCTATTCCACTTTCTCCTTTCATTTTTTCGACCAAATTTAGAGTTGTAAGTTTTTTGATTCCAGTACCGTAAGTCAGGATAGTAAAGTACCGTTTATCTACCCCTTGTTTACCTTTGTCACTATCTAAAAGAACCTGAGGTTTTAGTGACATGTGACACTACCTTCGGTACTTTAAGTTTCTATGAACGAGAAACCTTCTTTTCAGTACTGTTTGTAACTGTCACATAATTTTTCGTCACTGCAGTGAAACGTCTTTTTTCAGACATATGAGTCAATACCAAAAAGGTCAACAGTACATACCTATAGTCTCAACCTGACATTTCTGACTCACGGTTTCTTGACTACGAGAACTTAACAGTAGGACTTCTTCTGAGAACTCTGAGGGAACCTGACGTTCCTTTGTTCAGTCAGTTAGGTTTTCCTTTAGTTGGGACTTGTAAGTAACCTACCTAACTACGACTTGGACTTCGAGGTTATAAAACCAGTGGACTACGTGTCTCGGTCGAGTAACCTTTTCTGAGATTAAAACCCTTTCTAACTTCCGCTCTCTTCTTCCCACGTTATCTCCTACTTTGTCAACTTACAATAGTAGATGAGTTACCTGTACTTAAACTCGTTTGAGACCTCTCTCACTTCCTTTCTTTTCGGACCACACGACGTCAGGTACTCCAGTGTTTTTAGTCTATACCGTTGACTTGTTGTTGTTTAAGAAGTATCAAATACTTATGACGACGACCCCAGGTCGGAGTCGTCTCAGGTCCCTATGGGAGTCCTACTTGCCGTAGTCGTTTTCTTTCTTACTGTGTCCCTCTGGTTCGAAGCCACTCGCTTCGGGCATTGAAATAAAAGTTTTTCTCGAAAATATAGGACTGAACATGTATCTCCTTTTACTTTCTACGTTTCAGTACTTCTCAGTCGAGTTTGTAAGGTCGTCCAAACGGGAATAGTTTTGGTGCTAAAAAAGACGTATGGTAAGAGTATTTTTTCCGAAAATACAACACATGTAATAGAAGACTGGAACCTCCGGACAACTGTATAATACTGGGAAAAAACTATTTTCTACTAGTTGGTCTTTTGAACAAAAGGGAACTTCACAAAAAAGAAATTTGGAGATTAGACACAGTCGGAGTCAAGTCAAGTCAAGTCAACGAGTCTGTACAGACTGAGAAACACTGGGGTACTTTGCGTTGTGTGGTCCGGAGGGACAGGTAGTAGTTGAGGTCCTCAAGTGAGTCTAAGTGCAGGTAGCTCAGACACTACGGTAGGTCGGTAGAGTAGGAGCCAACAGGGGAAGAGGAGGACAGGGGTTAGGGAGGGTCGTAGTCTCAGAAAAGGTCACTCAGTGGAGAAGCGTACTCTACCGGTTTCATGACCTCGAAGTCGAAGTCGTAGTCAGGAAGGTTTCTTCAGGGTCACAACTAGAGGAAGTCTTACCTGACCAACCTAGAGGAACGTCAGGTTCCCTGAGAGTTCTCAGAAGAGGTTGTGGTGTCAAGTTTTCGTAGTTAAGAAGCCACGAGTCGGAAGAAGTGTCAGGTTGCGAGTGTAGGTATGTACTGGTGTCCTTTTTGGTATCGGAACTGGACTACCTGGAATCAGCCGTTTCATTACAGGGACGAAAACTTATATGATAGATTCAACCAGTATTGAAAAGAAGGTTCCTCATTTACAGAAAATTAAAGTACCGACGTCAATTGTTGACGTCACTAAAACCTCGGTTTTTTTATTTCAGACTGTGACAAAGATGACAAAGGGGTAGATAAAGGGTACTTCACTACCCTGGTCTACGGTACTAGAAGCAAAAGACTTACAACTCGAAATTCGGTTTTAAAATTGAGAGGAGAAAGTGAAAGTAGTTCTCCGAAAAATCGAGGAGAAGTGAAAGACGGTATTACCACCACAGTAGACGTATAGACTCCACTAACTATAAAGAGGGCCGTTAGAACTAAGGTCGAACACGAAGAAGGTCGGGTCGCAAAGAGTACTACATGAGACGTATCTTCAATTTATTCGTCCCACTGTTATATGTCTGAACTTCATGAGGAAAAGGATGAACCTTGGTCAGACAACAAAGTACAGGTCAAGATTGACAACGAAGGACTGGACGTATGTCTAAAGAGTTCACCGTCAAGTCCACCAGACCATAAGAGTAGAAAAAGTCTTAAAAGGTGTCAAATAACACTAGGTGTGTCAGTTTCCGAAACCTTATCAGTTATTTCGTCTTTCTCTACAAAAAAGACCTTGAGAGAACGAAAAAGGTACTAGGTCATCTACAACCGTTAAACTAGAGACCAAGGAGACGGAAAAGATTTTGGTCGAACTTGTAGTCCTTCAAGTGTCAAGTACATAACGACTTCGGACCGAACCTCTTAAAACTCGTAATGAAATGATCGTACACTCTACTCACGTTAACACACCATCAAACTCGTAAGAAACCGTAACGGAAAGAAACCCTAACCTTACTTGTGACTGGAAAAGGTCAGGACACCGGTGACGACTCAAATGGTTTAAACGACCGTATAACTCACGTCGTGAAAGTGTCGTAGTAGAAAGTCCTAAACTTTGTCGAGTTGACCTTAAGGTAGTGGAGGTGATCGAAACAAATATCACTAAGAAAGATTCCGGGTGAACTGAAGTGTAAGGTTCTACAGACCGAGATCTACTCACTAGTGTAGTAGTACTAATAGACCCAGTACTTCTAGAAATAACATGTCAACAAGGTACATAAGAACGGTGGAGAAGAATTATAGAAGACGAAGACAATCCAGGTATGGTAAAGACAGGAAATAGCTCGGGTAGAAACGTACTTTACCAGGGAACCATAGAGATTAAAAGAACTTCTCTAGAGATCAGAAAGGGTAAGACAACAAAAGGAGATAAAGAAACGTAACTAGAGACTTCTTCCGAAGGAATAGAGAAGAACGATAAGAAACCTTGAGGCGTAAGTCTACGAATAAAGGAAGGAAAAGAGGAAACGAAAAGCGGAGAGAAGAAAAGTGTCGATAAACATTGCGGAGGGGTCTGTCGGTAAAACGAAAAAACGTAAAGAAAAGGTACCCCTACCAGAACTAGGGACAGAGGACATGTTACAGTACTTAGAGTAAGGTATCAAGTAGTCCGTGAGATAGACAGTCTAGATCCGGGAATTTAGATAAAGATAATATGTCACTTTATCTAAAGGTGACATATTAGTATTCCCTAAACTAAATCCAGCATTGACTTACCAGATCACCAAAAGGGATGAAAGAAGTTAAATTCAGACTTAAACCGTTATTCCTCAAGTGCTAGACTCGGTGTCAGTCGAGGACCAGAACAAAAACAACTGAGATATCTCGAAGAGGTAGAAACCGACGTTTCTTATATTAGTTAGACTAAAACCACAACTGATAGACCACTACAGGTACACATCTCAGAAGAGAACACAACAACCTTTTCCCAAAAACGATACTGGTCACGTAAAAGAACCGTTTTGAGATGATCAGAAACGGGACGAAGTAAGGCGTAAGGTTCCGGTTTAAACGGACAATGAGGTCCACAAAGAACTCAATGTAAGAGTACCTCGTTTCCACCTCACCCAATGTTGTTGTTGTTGTTTCATGAATAATCGAGTTTCCAGACTACACCAATTATGGTTCCGATGATGAACAAAAAGAATGTAAGGTTGATATAATTGATTACGTGAGGGTCCGTGTGTTACCTATTCCCTATACCCTTGGACCGTCGTTCGTAACCGAGTTGTTACTTTGTGAAGTGGTCGTAATAAAATTATTTTAAAAAAGTGGGGAGTTTACCGAGATATAAAAAGCTTATGAATTCGAAGGGCACAGTACCAAACACTTGTTAGTATACGTATCAACGTTCTCAGACCTATTTGGACGGTTCGTTCGATCTTACGATTACCCCCCAAACTTAACTTTACGAGGAAAGTACGGGTCCTCTGAATAGTTGATCTCGGGATTCCACTTAAGAGGTCTCTTTCCACTAGCCCCTATCGAGGGACAATTACAGTCTTCTCAACCACTTTCCGTATTATATCGTATGTCATCTGTCTGTCTAAAACCAAACCCATCTACGAGCTCGTCCAGGTCCCTCAGGGAATCTCAGGACTAGGTGGAACGGACAGTCCAGAGGAGGAGTACTGGAACAGTACCCACCCTAGAGGGCACGACCGAGGGCTGTATGACGTTTGAATCGTCTCTAGAGATACTCAGGAATGTTTAAATAAGTAAAGGTATAAAATTCTACTATTTTTTATCCTAAATATACTCAGGTTCTAAATAATGTTCACTATTAGGTGTGTTTGGACGTTCGTATATATTACGAAAGAAACCCCCACTTACGGTAATAGTGAAATTTATTTAAATATTATCAAAAAATAAACCATTCGTAAAAAATTTCTCTTTTTATGTTTGATATTAGTGAAAACTTGAAACTACAAACAGGGAGAATATAACATCAAAAGCAAAGTAAAGAACCTAAGTTAAAGATACCTAATATACACTACTGACCATAACGTCACACAACGTCATATTTAATAAATTATTAGTAAATCTTTATTTTCATTAATATATTTAATATAAGTTCGAGTGCTAAAAAAGATTTTTCTAGTGAAATTACAACTCATCCGAAAAGACAACGTGTAGACTTATATTTTCATCTCTACTAATCTCAATAAATCCGAGATACCTTATAACACCCTTTCTCCAAATCCTTAATAGAATTATGATAGTTTCTACGTTCAAGACACTTATAGAATCTATAAAATCTGGACCATATAACGTGTTTAGGGTACCAAATCCTCCCCGGTACACCGGGTACTTTTAGATGATTATGAGAGGATCGATTTACTACAGTGAGAATTAAAGGTAATACTAAGATATGATTCTTGTAGTTAAAACTTCAACCTCTTACTCGTATCTAAATCCTAAAATTATTGTTTTACTCCGTCATAAAAATATAGTCCTACCCACCACTTTAAATTTAAACAAGTGAGGGTATTACTTGTATAAACATAAAGATGTGATATATTGAAAAACTTAGTATCTTTATGACCTTAAAAGTCTTAACTATTATCCGGTTACTTCTTATGTCACACCTTTCGTAAAAAGTTTAAGTAGTTATTATTACTCGCCTTGAAGAACAATTTTTACGAAGATGGAGTGTGATAGGGTTTAACAGGTAATGGTATACTGGTGGTTAGAGACTGAGATAAAAATCTCTTTAAGAGAAGGTATTATATAATAGTGTAAAAGTTTTAGTCAGTTAAATAAATTGAGTCCTACTGTCACTTGACACTTTAAGGTCTACAAATTCGACTAAAATCTTTTCCGTCTCCTTGGTCTCTAGTATAACTGTTGTAGGCGACCTAGTACCTTTTTCTTTCTCTCAAGGTCTTTTTATAGATACAGACGAAATAACCGATACGGTTTCGGAAACTGACACACTTAGTGTTATTTGACACCTTTTAAGACTTTTTCTACCCTTATGGTCTGGTGGACTGGACAGAGAACTCTTTTGATGTACGTCCAGTCCTTCCTTGTCAATCTTAACCTGAACCTTGTTGTCTGACCAAGGTTTATCCTTTTTCTCATGTAGTTCCGACAGATAACAGTGGGACGAATAAATTGAAGATACGTCTCATGTAGTACTCTTTGCGACCCGACCTTCTTCGTGTTCGACCTTAGTTCTGACGGACCTCTTCATAGTTAGTGGAGTCTATACGTCTACTGTGGTGGGAATATCGTCTTTCACTTCTCCTTAATTTTTCGGAGAACTACTTTCACTTTCCCCTCTCACTTTTTCAACTGAATTTCGAGTTGTAAGTCTTTTGCTTCTAGTACCGTAGACCAGGGTAGTGAAGTACCCTTTATCTACCCCTTTGGTGTCTTTGTCACAGTCTGAAATAAAAAAACCGAGGTTTTAGTGACGTCTACCACTAACGTCGGTACTTTAATTTTCAACGAATGAGGAACCTTCTTTTCAATACTGGTTGGATCTATCGTATAAGTTTTCGTCTCTATAATGGAACGTTGATTCCAGGCAGATCAGTTCCGATACAAAAAAGGTCACCAGTACATACCTACACTCTCAACCTGACACTTCTTTCAACTCGTGGTTTCTTAACTAGGAAAACTTGACACCACAACCTCTTCTGAGAACTCTCAGGGAACCTGACGTTCCTCTAGGTTGGTCAGGTAAGATTTCCTCTAGTCATGACTCACAAGAAACCTTCCTTACTACGACTTCGACTTTGACGTCATGAAACCGGAGGAATACACTTCTCAACTGAGTAACCTTTTCTGGGACTACGAGCCTCCCTAAACCCCGTCCCCTTCTTCCCCTGCTGTCTCATACTCTACCGACTTACCGTAGTGACTAAGTTACTTGTACTCAAACTCACTTGAAGTCCTCAACCACTACCTGTCCCTCCGGACCATACGACACTAAGGATCCCAGTGTTTCTCAGCTTGTGGTGACTCACTGACTTGACTTGAATTGACTTGACTTGACTTGACTTCCATTTAGACTTAATAAAATCGTCATCCATTTTTAAGATCATTGAAAACTTAGGAGTCTAAACAAAAATAATTCCTTAAATAAGATTCTAAGTAAATCAAATATGGACCCATGTATAGAGAATAACTAACCAGGGATCTAAGTTCGGTAAAGGACTCTCCGAGTAGAGATTAATCAAGTATCTAAATAAGAAAGGTCAAAAGGTCGAGGAGGTTAACGTAAAATTAAGAGATTTGACCGAGAATTAAAAAAAGAGAAAAGAGAAAAAGGAGTTAAGTAGTGAATAAAGTAAGTAACGATTGTGAGGTATAGTAATTACGACTGAATTAATAGAAAGGACAATTTATTGGTATTGTCAAGATTTCGACACAGTATACACTATTGAGTTGTTCCTTTGTATAACGTTAAGTTAATCTTTGTTTCTCATTCTAAAAATGGTGTCAAAATTTTAGATCGAATTGATCTTCGATTAAAAAAACAGTACGTATTATTTTTTACTTTTGATGTCATATTGAAAGTAAGAATAACATAAAATAATCAAAGAAGTAGGTTTTAACAAATAAATAGTCGTAAACAAAATTGAATCACCCAATGGGTGACTTAAATCCGAGATTTACTCGACAAATTACAGTCTTTTGCTAGTAATATGTAGTAACTCTAGTTTAAGATTATGAAACGTCATTTTTGAAACCGTTTCTTAAAAACTTTTCTTTTTCGACTCTGTTTAATTCTTAGAAAAAAAAAAATTAGTATTCTTTAAGTGACCCATATTATGTTGATTTGAAGGGTTTATATTTTAAATTCCGTAGGTTTATTTGGGTAATTCTCCGTACAATTAAGTTTCTTCTATTTAATTGGTTTAGAAGTCTTTATCTTATAAAGTGTGATCCTGTTGAAACCAAAGACTCCATAACATTACGTGTCTCGTGTAGTTTGACTATTTGATTAGCAGTTAGGAGGTCTCTTACTTTACCGTTGTGTGACTTCATAAGAAGGAGTCCTTTAGAGTTCCTGTCTCCTTGGATCTCCCGATGTTAGGTACCCCAACGTTTTCAACCCATGATGATGGTGGTGGTGGTGGTATTCAAGTCAAGTCAGTGAGTCAGCACAGGTTGAGAAACACTTGGGTACTTAGCGTCGTGCGGTCGGGAGGGACAGGTAGTGTTAGAGCGCCTCAAGTGAGTTTGAGTGCACGTAGCTCAACCTCTACGGTACGTCGGTAGAGTAGGAGACTGCAGGGGAAAAGGAGGACGGGGGTTAGTGAGGGTCGTAGTCTCAGAGAAGGTTACTCAGTTGAGAAGTGTACTCCTCCGGTTTCATCACCTCAAAGTCGAAATCGTAGTAAGGAAGGTTTCTTGTGGGTCCTAACTAGAGGAAATCTTACCTGACCAACCTAGAGGAAGGTCAGGTTCCCCGAGAGTTCTCAGAAGAGGTTGTGGTGTCAAGTTTTCATAGTTAAGAAACCGCGAGTTGAAAGAAGTGTCAGGTTGAGAAGGTAGGTATGTACTGGTGATCTTTTTGGTATCGGAACTGATCTACCTGGAACCAACCGTTTCATTACAGACACGAAAACTTATACGATAGATCCAACCAGTATTCGAAAGAATGTTCCTCATTCGTAGAAAATTAAAGTCCCGACGTTAGTGGTAGACGTCACTAAACCCTGAGGGGTTTTAATTTCAGACTGTGACAAAGGTGACAAAGGGGTAGATAAAGGGTACTTCACTACCCTGGTCTACGGTACTAGAAGCAAAAGACTTACAACTCGAAATTCGGTTGAAAAAGTGAGAGGAGAAAGTGAAAGTAGTTCTCCGAAAAATTAAGGAGAAGTGAAAGACGGTATTCTCACTACAGTAGACGGATAGACTCCAATACCTATAAAGAGGGTCGTTAGAACTAAGGTCGAACACGAAGAAGGTCGGGTCGCAAAGAGTACTACATGAGTCGTATCTTCAATTTATTCGTTCCACTGTTATATGTCGGAACTACATGAGGAAAAGGATAAACCTTAGTCAGACGACAAGGTACAGGTCCAGATTGACAACGAAGGACTGGACGTATATCAAAAGAGTTCTCCGTCCGGTCCACCAGACCATAAGGGTAGAGAAAGTCTTAAAAGGTGTCAAATAACACTAGGTGTATCAGTTTCCGAAACCGTATCAGTTATTAGAACAGTTTTACAAAATAAATGTATCAATAATATTTATCCGTAACCAGTCGTTTTAGGAACGGATTTTACATGTATCATTTATAGAGTCAAAACACCGGTGTATTATAGAGATAATGTATAATAAAAAGAACAAACGAAATATTGGAAATTGTATATTTCGACCAAAAATAGAGCTTACGACATATTTTCACTCGATGTCCTACCTGTACTGTGTATTAAGTATAAAATGAGCAGGAAGAAGTCTTCCTTCAACTTTTTAGGATGTTCCTTCGTTGATGTGTCTAAATTTTATACCATACAACAACCTGTTGCTCCGACGAAAGAAGTTTTTCATTTACCGTTCCCTGATTTCTCTATTTTGATATACAGTATATACTTGGGACAGACATATTTACTCTAATCTGACGTCAACTAATAATTTTTTTGTTTTTTTTTTGAAATTTTCTGTAAAATCTTATGAAAACGACTAAGATTTCATTCGTAAGCGGTAAATGTTTTCATAACTATAAAATGAAAGGTTATAAGGAATTATAATCGTTTTGTCATACAATAGACTTCATTATAAACGGTATCTAAACTTTCAGATTTGCGGACGACTAATATTCATTGACATTTAAAGAATGTCTGATTCGAACATTTAGACCTTATTAATCCAGTTATAAGATGAACTCCTTAGTCGATTAAATTTGTACATATAGTACGACTATATAAGAGTTAGTGCAACATCTATTTCGAGAATCTTTGTTGTAAATTGAGATACTCGTGTTCATTCATTATCTGAATCATAGTCTTGATGGTTTCTCCATCTTAGATACCCGTCCTAGAAGTCTACTCATTCTAACAAAGGACACTTCTCAGTGTTCCTATATGACCAAGATAGAAGTTGACACACAATTACTGGACTATGTCAATACCCAGTAAACCTACAAAATGTTAGTAGACATACAGAGACAAGAGGGGGATATCGAATTTCCTTCCAGATATAACTATAAATACTTTACTGTACTTAGTTAATAACTTAGTCAGGACGATGGACGTCATAACGAGACACTGTCTCATTGATAGGATTTGGGGTTTGGGTGACATTTGAAGGTAAACTATAGTCTAAATATCGTATTATAGGGATTATTTTTTATGTTGTCACCGTTGTTTCCGTAAATCTGGAGGTTAATTAGGGGGGTCCCTGATTTTGATTCCTTGGAAGTCAATAGAACAGTAACACGAACACTAGTGAGTTCATTAAAGACTTTTTAACAAGTTCCAATCAACCTTAATTACTTGTGACTTTAATGATTTATAGTTGTCAATGTTACGAACGAGTACGGGACAGGAACTATAATCAATTTTAAGAGAGTACTAAGTTTGATTATCGTCTTTCCCTTAGAAACGGCTTACGGTTGGAAGAAAGTCTCAGAGGGTGGGACTTTCTTTTTATTGTTTCCGGAGGGTTACGGTTCTCTTAAGATATGTTGTTTCACGATATATTTAGGTGTATTCCGGTGTCTTTGTTGTTTCGGAAGGAAGTTAGATTCTACTCTCAAAAGTTTAAAGTTCAGTAAGTGGGTCGTGAAAAATTATACTTTATCTTAAATTGTTTTGCACGGAATACAACAATTTTTTTAACAGAACACTTTAAAACGAAATTAATATGTGTGTTTGTACACACGGCCCACCGTTACCGTTAAACAATAATGTAGTCCCATGTCAATTTTTACAAATTTCAAAGATTATTAACTTCCCTATTGTCTTATTATCCTGATTCAGGAAAAAGATGAAAAGATAGGATTCTTCTTCCCTAACTCCCGAATAATTTGGGTGGATTGTTAATTTAACCCCCAATGTTTTAAAAGAAAAGGAGAGTTGTCAACACTTCAATTCCTTTCCGTGTCTTTGGTACAAGAGAAAGTAAACAGTCCTGGTATTTGTTTCAATTATTATTAATAATGGGTTCAACTAAAGAACACCATACATTAAAGATATAATTGTTTGTAAAATCCAACCTGGTAAAAGCATAATAAATGTTCCTAAGAATAATAGGTACATAGTGAAAAAGGTTCTGATCCTCTATATAGATACCATAATACTTTGAACCTTTTGAGATCAAATTAGAATGATAGATTTCAGTATCATTCTTTGTTTTAAGGACCAATTGTTGAGTTCAAAGGGTAAAACAAATATCGTTTTTACTAATTACCAGAAGATTACCCATTTAGTTATGAAACGAATTAACATAAAAAGAGTCTTAATGTATAGAGATCAAGTAATCGAGAAAATTTATTGTCGGACGAAACCTTTTGACGTGTTCTGAATTAATAAAAAAAGAAAATCTCAGAATTATTGAGAAAACAAGAATACACAGAATCAGAAAGAGATTCAGACGTGTTTGTTACTATTTTTATATCCATAGAAGTATATAAAATACGTTACCACAACAACAGTGAGTCAGTACAGACTGAGAAAACTCTGTGACACCTGATATCGGACGGTCCGAGAAGACAGGTACCCTAAAAGATCCGTTCTTACGACTCACCCATCCGTAAGGAAAGAGGTCCCGTATAACAGACTGGGTCCTTAGTTCTCGGTGTAGAGAACGTAATGTCTGTCTAATAAATGGTGACTGTGTGACCCCTACGGGGTTCTTAATTTTTTTTTTTTTTTAAATCTTCTGAGAGACTGACAAGTTTTGAAATGTTATCATTATTCAAATCCTTATCTGGTAAACCACTAATACCTGGTACATAATACCTTAGATTCTTTCACACAGTAGTATAATTTTTTTTTAGAGTATTTGAGTATTTTTTTTTTCTTATGTGAGTACTTCCGACCGTCATACGTTTATTTGATCTTCCGATTACAAGTAGGTAAATTCTTAATAAGTGCCTCAAGATTGAGACACTAACCGAATCTGTTCATCCTTTTTATCCCTTTTGGGGACCCGAGTACCCTTAGCGGAAGATCACCCGTTAAATTTGTTATGTCTTCGAGTAGTTATTTAATGTTTCTATTGAAGTAAATCTCATTCACGATGTTTCTATTGTTTGTCACTGAGGACGATCCCCCTTATTATATTTAAATCGAAGGTCACTATCGGAGTGACTCCTGTCCCACACAATTGACTCAGTGTCAACTTATCGTTCCTCGGATGACACAGTAAGGAATAAAACCCCCCCTCCGAGGTTTTAGTGACGTCTGTCACTGACGTAGGTACTTTAATTTTCTACGAATGATGAACCTTCTTTTCAATACTGGTTGTATCTGTCGTATAATTTTTCGTCTCTGTAATGAAACACTTGTTTCCAGGTAGATCAGTTCCGATACCAAAAAGGTCATCAGTATATACCTACACTCTCAACCTGATACTCCTTTCAACTCACGACTTCTTAACTACGAAAACTTGACGAACTCTCAGGGAACCTGACGTTCTAGGTTGGTCAGGTTGGATTTCCTCTAGTCAGGGTCCACAAATAACCTTCCTGACTACAACTTCGACTTTGAGGTTAGAAAACCGGTAGACTACGTTTCTCGACTGAGTAAACTTTTCTGAGACTACGACCTTTTCTAAATTCCGTCCTCCTTTTCCCCTACTGTCTCCTACTCTACCAACCTACCGTAGTGGTTTAGTTACCTGTACTCAAACCCATTTGAGACCCTCAACCACGACCTGTCCCTCCGGACCGTGCGATGTCTGGTACCCCAACGTTTCTCAGTCTGTGCTAACTCTTTGACTTGACTTGACTTGACGACACAATAAGTCCAACTCCCCTTTCGTCCAGACGTCCGGATTATGTCTTTATAAGAATCACGTTTATTTTTCTTTTCCTCCCATTAGAACGACTACGTACCGTTTACCCTTCCTTTTCTGAGTATTTATAGAATAGTTATAATAGTTGGGTAGATAATGAAAGAAATTTTATAAGAGTCACATCATTTATTTTGAATTGAAAATTTTTTAATTGACCTTAATTTACACTGAGGGACAGGAGGTAAAGTGATCCGACTACTTTTTAAGACAGTAATACCTCCACAGGTCATATAAATCTCCAAGGGTCTCGACCCAAAAGTTCACAAAAGGTGACACAACGGGTGACAGGTTCGGTCGGAACCGGGGAACTCCAGTTCACTGAGTCAAGAAGTTGTACATGTCCCGTACTTATAGAAACTGACCTTTTGGACACGGGTCCTGTGTGCAAGGGACCTGTAGAACGTCCATAGACGACTGTGATCGGGACCCACGGAAATTGAGAAACCTTACGTTGTTTTGTCAGTCCAGATGTAGTGGTAAGTAGACTTTCGTAGTCTCGACGCAGAGGAGGGATCTGAAGTCCCTAGAAGGAAAGAAAGTCCAACAAAGAGTTTCTCGAAAGTCTCAAGAGGAGAACATGTATTTCTTCAGGTATGCTTTATTAGTTGGAAGTTTTCTTTGGTGTTGTTATGATCTCCTATAAGAAGGGACTTAGTTATTATACGTTTTTTGGGTGTTTTTAAAATTTTCTCCCTTAATCTCCTTCCTATGTCTTATGTTTATATATATATATATATATATATATATATATATATGTACATATGTATATATGTTTGTGTATATGTTTGTATACATATATATGTATATATGTGTGTGTATATGTTTGTACGTATGTGTATGTAAAATCCCTTAATTTTATACTGATTAAACACACACAAGAGTAAGCGAATTAGTATAGACTGAGATACGTTAGTTGACATCGGGTGGTCCGAGAAGATAGGTACCCTAAAAAGTCCGTTGTTATGACCTCACCCAACAGTAAAGGAAAACGTCCCCTATAAGGGTTGGTCCCTAACTTGGACACAGAGGATGTAAAGGACGTAACGTCCGTCTAAGAAATGACGACTCGGTGGTGTCTTCACGGTAAACCCTATATCCTTAATCCTATATCCTAAATCCTATATTCTATATCCTTATGATTAAATCCTATATCCTTTTCTACGTTCTCGTCCGAATCACTTTTTGACAAGTTAAAAAACTCATACTTTTATCTCTGCTCTAACAATTTTTACGTCTTAATTCTCGAGTCTAGACTTCTCTATAACACATCCCTTAGTTACGAAGATAAAGACTTAAACTCTATGACATATTAGAATCTTCTTTTGATGAATTTAATACTTTAGGTTTAGACCTTCTTGAAAGATTTCCATTTATATGAATTTGTACGTCTAATCAAATTTTTATTTCGTTACTTTATTAAAAGAACTATATATCTTTTTATTATAGAGAAGAATTGATATTACTGAAACCTTGAGATTTAGGGACTATATTTTTAAGTGTGTCTCTCTGAAGTTCTAATTCTAAGATTTCTCAAATTTATTGTGTACCAAATTTTAACTTTTTAAGGAATTTCGAATTCTAAATTAATCTCGTAATAAGAAAACTAAAGAGTTAATTTTGTTTTGTTCATGTTGTGAATCCTTTCATTATTATAAATCTCGATAGTATCATTCTATCTGGTACTTGAGTTCTTCCCACCTACCTCCTCCTTTCTTGTATTAGGCTTTATTTTAATTTTTACTGTCTCTAGTGTTTTTACCATGGTCACACCTTACCTCTTAGTATAATGTCTAATTTAGTTTCTTCACCGTATTAATCTCAGAATTGGTAACGCATACTTTTTGTGATTTTGTCTACACCTTGAGTTTACATTCTACTCTTTAGTTACAACCTTTGAAGGTCTTGAAAGTTCGTTGTAATTTATAAAGTCAGATATTGACTGTTGTCCTTTTCATTTAATGTTAACGGAATTTAGAAATTAAGAATGTACGCAAGGGTTTGTACTTGGGGGGAGGGTGGAGGGAGGGATATATTTTATTTTAAGAGGTATGGTTTTTTTTTTTAATGTTAACGGAAAATTTTTGATAAAGAGGGAGCTGGGTTTCAATTAAAACTTTGATCTAAACTTTTGTAGGTAGAAGGAGACTACAAAATACTTCCAATAAACCTAAACATAGTCAATGAGAAAATAGATTTTTTTTTTGTTTTTTTGATATAAACAATTGATAAATAGGAAACATAATAATAAATATAGATATTTAACAAGAATAAAAACTTTTTCTACACTCAAGTTTTTAATATATCACTATATTATTGAGTCAACGTTTATAAACCCTTATAGTATTATATGTGAAAAAAGGTTTTTACAAGTTTTAATCCCTTACACCAATATTGACTTAAAAACTTAATATCTTCGGGAAAAATTACTATCTTTCAACAGAACGTTTAATGACAACAGTTTAACGTTACATCAGTAGATTCATAGACAATTGTATATAGAGAGGAGATATATACGTTTATAATTTCTAAGTAAACCAATAATCACTAAGTGAGATCACATGAATCATCGGATAATATGGTTTACCTTAGTGAAGAACGGTTCTACTGTTAGAAATTTTTATGGTAACTAAATATTTTATTTGTCCGGTAACACTTGAACACGAAGTGAATTATAAACAGTCTCGGTACGTACATAAAGAAAGACTTTGTGAAAAAAAAAAAATTAAGGAGAGTTTAAAGACAAAGAAATTTCTAAATGAGTGATGATAGTCGATAACTTAAGTTACGTCAACGAATCAACCCATACTGAGAAATACTGGAGTACCTGTCGTCGTGTGTTCCGGAGGGACAAGTAGTGGTTGAGGGCCTCAAATGGGTTTGAGTACAGGTAACTCAGCCACTACGGTAGGTTGGTAGAGTAGGAGAACAGGGGAATAGCAGGACGGAACTTAGAAAGTTTCGTAGAAAAGTTTACTTAGTCGAGAAGTATAGTTCACCAGTTTGATGACCTCAAAGTTGAAGTTGTAGTCAGGAAGGTTACTTGTGAGTCCTGACTAGAGGGAATCCTACCTAACTAACTTAGAGGAAAGTCAGGTTCTCTGAGTTCTCAGAAGAGGTTGTGGGGTCTCATAGTTAAGAAACCGCGAGTTAAAAGAAGTATCAGGTTGAGAGTGTAGGTATGTACTGATGACTTTTTTGGTATCGAAACTACTCTACCTGGAAACAAGTGTTTCATTGCAGAGACGAAAAATTACACGACAGATCCAACCAGTATTCAAAGGAGGGTTCCTCGTTCTCAGAAAATTAAATTACCGAAATCAGTGGTAGACGTCACTAAAACCTCGGGTTCTTTTATTTCAGACAGTGACAAAGTTGACAAAGTGGTAGATAAACGGTACTTCACTACCCTGGCCTACGGTACTAAAGACTTACAACTCGAAATTCGGTTGAAAAAGTGAGAGGAGAAAGTGAAACTAGTTCTCGAGAAGTCAAGAAACAAAAGACGGTAGTCCCACCACAGTAGACGTATAGACTCCAATAACTATAATGAGGGTCGTTAGAACTAACTTCGAACACGAAATTGGTCGGGTCACAAAGAGTACTACATGAGACGTATCTTCAATTTATTCGTTCCACTGTTATACGTCGGAACTGTATGAAGAAAAGGACGAACCTTGGTCAAACGACAAGGTACAGGTCAAGATTGACAACGAAGAACTGGACGTATGTATAAAGAGTTCTCCGTCAAGTCCACCAGACCATAACGGTAGAGAACTTCTTAAAGGATGTCGAACAACACTAGGTGTGTCAGTTTCCGAAACCGTATCAGTTATTTCGTCTATATCTGCAAAAAGACCTTAAGAGAACGAAAAAGCTACTAGTTCGTCTACAACCGTTAAACTAGAGACGAAGGAGAAAAGGTTTATGTCGAACTTGTAGACCTTCAAGTGTCGCGTTAATAAGAACTTCGAACCGAACCTCTTAAAAATCGTAATGAAATGATCGCAAACTCTACTCACGTTAACACACCATCAAACTCGTAAGAAACCGTCAGAAACCATCAAACTCGTAACGGAAAGAATCCCTGACCTTACTTTTGACTGGAAAAGATCAGGACCCCGGTGACGACTCAAAAGGTTTAATCGATCGTATAACTCACGTCGTGAAAGTGTCGTAGTAGAAAGTCCTAAACTTTGTCGAGTTGACCTTAAGGTAGTGGAGGTGATCGAAACAAACATCACTACGAAAGATTCCGGGTGAACTGAAGTATAAGGTCCTACAGACCGAGATCCACTCACTAGTGTGGTAGCACTAATAGACCCAGCACTTCTACAAAAGACGTGTCAAGAAGACACGTAAGAACGGTGGAGAATTATAGAAGACAAAAACAATCCAGGTATGGTAAAGACAGGAAATAGCTCGGGTAGAAACGTACTTTACAAGAGAACCATAGAGATTAAAAGAACTTCTCTAGAGATCAGAAAGGGTAGGATAACAAAAGGGGATAAAGAAACGTGACTAGTGACTCCTTCCGAAAGAATAGAGAGGAACAATAGGAAACCTTGAGAGGTAAGTTTACCCAGATAGAAAGGAAAAGAGGAAACGGAAAACGAAGAGAAGAAAAGTGTCGATCCACATTCCGGAGGAATCCGTCGGTAAAACGAAAAAACGTAAAGAAAAGGAACCCCTACCAGAACTAGGGACAGAGAACATGTTACAGCACTTGGAGATAGATATCAAGTAGTCCATGAAAAAGATAGTCTAGATCAGGGAATTTAGATAGTCGATAATTTACAACTGTATAGAGTCCGTTGTCACTTTCTAGAGGAACAGGGAGAGAGATCTGAAGAGAGGTTCCTTTTAAATAGGTGTCATCACTATAAAGATACCTATAGAAAAGTCATATACCTGGATCCGGTGTGAAGATTCTGATTCCTGGTTATATTGGTTAACTATAAATTGTAAAGAAACGTAAACAGTTTTTAAGAAGTTTGCGTTACACAGGATTTAATTTTTGTTTTACATGAAGTAAGATTCTTAACTTAGTGAAGTTTACAAGAGATTGAATTATATATCACCGTAATACCCAAATAAAAGGGGTTCTACTTTTGTGTCTTTAGTACAAACTACTTAAAAAGAAATATATTAATTCGTGATCCAGAGAAACTAAAATAAAGACTAGACATAGAGTGTTTAGGTAAGAATATCAGAGACAGAGTTAACAGGTAGACCAACGTCGGAAAGTGTACCAGTTACTTTGGAGTGTAATTACTTTATTATAATTAGAAGATAACCGGGGAGGTTTGTCCTTACGTTCATTACGAATTTTGTCTAGAAAACTTTATCTTTTAAACCATACGGTAGGGTAAAAAAGAAAAAAAAAAAAAAAAAAAACTCAATTACGAAGAGTAACTGAAGATTTTAACTGTAGTTGAACCTCTTCTGTTTCTGTACTATTTATCGTGTAGACAAAGTATTTCGACCGGACCACCTATTTTTGAACTCTTTTCATATCTGACCTATAAGAAAAGAAAAAAAAAAAAAAATTAAAAAATAAAAAAAAAAATTTAAAATTTTAGTAATTAAGAATGTACGCAAGGGTTTGTGCTTGGGGGGAGGGTGGAGGGAGGGGTGTTGTAGAGAGACCCAGTAGGGGTACGTGGTCGGGGTTCGTTCGACGTGGGATGCAGTCTGTACCTGACCGCTAAGTTAAGAATGTACTGTCATATGTACAATATTAAGGGTAAGAGGGTTTAGTAGGGTGGGAGAGGGAGAGGGAGACTCAGGTTTTCAGACCATATGTGTAGACACAGAAAAAAGGACAGAACGTATGTCCCAGCAGTAACGGTAGAAGGATTTAAGGTATAGATACACAATATATTAAGAATAGTCTTAGGAGTCAAAGATATTCTTAGTCGTGGACCAACGGTAAAACTTGGAGAAGGATAGTTAGAGATAAATGGGTTTTAACACTGGTACTAAGAAGAGTGTAGTCTCCTAAACTTATTTAGAAAAAGAATTTAATCTAATAAAGTCGTTAAAAAGGGGAGAGGGAGACGAATCAGTCGAAATCATGATCGGGTAAACTGGAGTCGAGTAACTAGGGTGTCAATTAAATATGAGAGGAACATCGTACGAAAGAATATGTAAGAATGTCTTTTTATAATTACACATTAATTTATCAAACGACTAATAAACTAATTGTCGTCAGAAGTAATGATTTAACGTTCTAAGTGCTTCAGTCTAAGTAATTCATACTAGTAAAAACACAGGTATCGTTTATTGTGTCACGAACGGAGTTGAATTTACGAGTTTGTTACTTATACACTTCCTTATTCTGTAACCTACTTTCTCGTAGTTTAAAGTTGTAATCTTGTTACGTTTACATAAGTAATAAAAACATTTTACAACTACTGAAATTAGAGTGACTCAGAGGATAGGAGATACGTCAATTAGATTAGTGAATTAAAAGAAAGTATAAAATCATGAGTAAATCCATAATACTATACCTTTATATAACTCAGATATTGTATTTTACTGAATTTCGTTTTATGTTTTCGATTTGTAAGACCTAACTGGATGTCCAATAGTGTGACCCACATTATTCGTCTCTTTCTGTTTATAGTATACAATAGTGAACATACACCTTAGATTTTTTACAATGTTTAATTGAATAAATGTTATCTTTGTCTGAGTCTGTATCTTTTATTCGAATACCAAGGATTTCCCTTTTCTCCCCTCACTTTCTGTATTTGTCCTAATTGTACGGTAATATATATTTTAAAATATTTTATTTTAATATATTTTTAAAATATTTTATTTTTTTATTCACAAACATATATCGTGTCCTTCGATATCAGTTATACAACGTTATTGGATTTTACCTTTTCTTAGACTTTTCTATGTACATACACATATTCTCTTAGTGAGACAACACATGAACTTTGATTGCACTATAAGTTATTTTATAACCGATAGTGAGTAATTTTATGTAAATGGTAGAAACGTATGTACTCTCTCATTAAACTACATAATTTTCAACTATCCTATGATGATCGGGAGGGTTTTCCCCTATTTGTCGGACTCTATTATAAAATAAGATAATACTTCTTTTAAAATTATATTTATTGTACGATGTCGAACAAATTTTCTTTTTATTTGTGAACAAATATTTTGTATTTTTTACACAACACATTATATTGATAAAGAAGTCGAAACCTCCAGCCAAAGGTGGTAATATAATAAATGGTAATACTAGAGACCCGGAGAGTGAGGTAGAGACATTCTTTGTTTAGTAAGACGTTTATACAAGACGAGAATAAATATTTTATATATTTCTTCAATACAATATTTCGATTTAATAGATGAGAGTACAATGAAATAATCACTTACCGTAAAAGATGTCACTGTTTTTGTTTTTATAGTCATTCTCTCTTAATTAAACAAGAGTTATACAAAATAAAAGAAACGATGTTTGTTAACATGTGTTACACATCAGGACAAGAAACATTGAGTAAGTTATAGTTTCCTTAGGAACACAACTAAAACTACTTTTTTTTTTAAAAAAAAGGGTTTGTGAATCAAGTCTGTTGAACTGTTTCTCTTTGTACACCATGAAATGATACAAATCATTCATATGTTGAAACCTTCATGAAAACACAGACTTTAATCTGGAGGTTCCTAGTAAGATATATTTTTGAAAGATAATGTTCTTTAGAAATTTTGATAATACGGAAGTACAGGAGTCGACAAGTCACAGTCTCGATTTAACAGATAGGTAAGGAAAAAACAGTCTCCGGAGACACCTGTTGTATTAGAAAAACAGACAGAGGATACTATACTCAAATGAGATGGACTCACGAGGTGATTTGTGTAAATATTATGAATAAGGAACATCTCTGTATTTTGGACCGTTTACGTCTATATAAAATTACTTTATATTGGTTTGGTGAAAAAAAGTCGTCACACAAATCCTGTACCTAAACTCGTGAGGTACAACAAACTATATGTACTCTTCGGATCAGTTTCCACTCCTTTTTGTCTGGCCGACGTCCGATAAAACATCGTAGTACAAATTTCCTGTTGTTGATTTTCGTTTCCCTTGTTGTCCGTCTTCACGTTTTATCATGTGAGTTTATCCTATTGGACTTTTATCAACTTAAGATAAATTTTCTATACCCTTCTTTCATTCCTTTGGTGGCCCCTACCACGACTTCATTTGGACTTCACTTTTGTAATTAAATCTTATCATTTCCTCTTTTAAAGTTCACTAGTCTAAGGTTTTGTGGGGTCCTTTTTCTCTTCGTTCCCCTTCAACTACCGTGTCAGTGTCAAGTATCTTCTTACTTTTCCTTTTTTTTTTGTTTGTCACCAAATGTAACTAGGTTATATTCAAACTCCCGGTCACAATAAAATTTCGACGAAACTGTCTTGACACATTCCATTTTTGTAGGTTCCAGTTTTGTAGGTACACTTTTACAAATGAACGCTACTTGTCAACCTTTTGATAACAAAAGTATTATCAGATACCTATTCGTTTATTTATACGGACTTACTTCTATTCTACCTCCTTTACTTCCATCGTACTAAGGTTCCGTTAGAAATTACTTTACTTTGTCAGAATAAAGATTTTTCAAGTCTTAACTTTCAATTTAATAAAAGATTTTATCTTCAATTTTATTTATATATCTATATTAAAAGAAACAAAGTTCTCGTGCATCTTATAAAACATCTATCATTACGATCTAAAAAACCTTAAGGGTTTGATACAATAAAGTCACTATTTCGTATCTGAAGTATAACTTACCTTATGACACCTAAAGAGATCTACATAAAATCTTGTTTTCATATTATAATAAATTATTGAAAAAGGAATGAGTCATTTTTTATAGTCAATGGTTCATAATATTACTTTTGGTTTTACGATAATAGTCAAGTGTTCTAAGGTATTCATTAAAATAGGAGAATTAAATTTTTTTATTGTTAAATGAAATACAGACATAGTAGAATTTTATTTATAAAGTTTAGAATTAAAATACTATAATGATACGATAACAGTGGATGTCTCTTTCTACTTTAAAATTTAAATATATAATGGATTCCTAGTTTAGAAACGAAGGATTCTGACTATTTAAATAAAGATACCTTGAATGTCTTTATTATTTTATTTGAGATTAGGGTTTAAAAGTATAACGAATGTGTCTTAAATGCAGATCTATACATTGATAGTTAAGTAATTTTGTTGTAATTTTAACTTAAGTATAAAAACATATTCGGTAGAATATAAAATCTATAAAGAGGTACCGAGAGAACGTTGAACGGACAAATGTTTACCCAACACTGAGAGGAAAAAAGGAGTGGTAAGAAGTTCAACCAAACGTATTGTTTATCGAGACGTTGTTATCCGTCTGTATATATGAACGGTGACTTGTCGTTACGGTTTCTTACAAGTTTGATGGTGTGTTAACGGGAGTAGAGTGTACGATCGTTTCATCACGAGTTTTAAGAGGTTCAGTTCGAAGTTATCATGTACTTAGAACTTGAAGATCTACAAGTTCGACCAAATCTTTTCCGTCTCCTTCGTCTCTAGTTCACCGGTGGTAGACAACCTAGTATCCTTTACGTTTACTCAAGGTCTTTTCGTAGATGAAGACGAAATAACTGATACGTTTTTCGACAACTGACACACCGAGTGTTGTTTAACACCTTTTAAAAATTTCTCTACCCTTATGGTCTGGTGGACTTGACGGAGGACTCTTTAGACGTACGTATAGTTCTTCGTTGTCAATCTTGATCTGTACCTTGTTGTCTGACGAAGTTTTAGCCCTTTCCTCATGGAGTTCCGACGTATAACAGTGGACAAATAAATTTAATATACTTCTCATGTAATACTCTTTACGGTCCGACGTCCTTCGTGTTTTACATTAGTTCTAACGGTCCTCTTTATAGTTATTGGGATCTATACGTCTATTATGATGGAAATACCGTCTTTCGTTTTTTCTTGATTTCTCGGACAACTGCTTTCACTTTCGTCTTTCACTTTTTCAACCGAATTTTAAATTGTAAGTCTTTTGAGTCTCGTACCGTAGACCAGGTTAGTGAAGTACCGTTTATCTACCCCTTTGTTACCTTTGTCACTTTCTTAAATTACAAAACCCCGAGGTTTTAGTGACGTCTATCTCTGACATCGGTACTTTAATTTTCTACGAACGAGGAACCTTCCTTTCGATACTAGTTAGATCTATCGTATAATTTTTCGTCTCTGTAAAGAAAATTGTTTCTAGGTAGATCAGTTTCAGTACCCCACACACACACACACACACACACACAAAGGGTAATCAGTACATACTACACTCTCGACCTGATATTTCTTTCGACTCACGGTTTCTTAATTGCGAAAACTTGAGTCCATGACCTCTTCTGAGAACTCTCAGGGAACCTGACGTTCCCCTAGGTTGGTCAGATAGGATTACCTTTAATCAAGACTTATAAGTAACTTTCCTGACTACGACTTCGACTTTGAGGTTAGGAAACCGGTGGACTACGATTCTTGATTGAGTGATCTTTTCTGGGACTACGACCCTGCCTAACTACTGTCCTCTTCCCCTGCTGTCACCTACTCTACCGACCTACCGTAGTGGCTGACATACCCGTACTCAAACTCATTCGAGACCCTAAACCACTACCTGTCGGACCACACAACGTCAGGTACCCCAATGTTTCTCAACCTGTACTGACTCACGTAAGTAGTACGTACGTCTGTGTGTGTGTGTATATGTGTGTGTGTCATCCTTATAATGGAGGGGAATCCTGGTTTTATTGACATCATCATCATCATCACTTTCAATAAGTCAACACAGGCTGAGAACGTTGGGGTACCTGACATCGGACGGTCCGAAGAGACAGGTACCCTAAGAGGTCCGTTCTTATGACCTCAACCAACGGTAAAGGATGAGGTCCCCTAGAAGGACTGGGTCCCTAGTTTGGGTTCAGAGGACGCAACGTCCGTCCAAGAAATGGTTGACTCAATACTCCCTTCGGGGGGGTTTATTGATTCTACTTGTAATTTACGTATTTGTCCTCTCTTCAGGCTCTCGGAGAAGGTGAAGGGAACCACGATTCAGTGAAGTCAGCACAGACCAAGACACCCCGGGATACCTGACATCGGGTGGTCAGAGAAGACAGGTACCCCAAGAGGTCCGTTCTTATGACCTCACCCCACGACACGGGAGGAGGTCCTCCAGAAGGACTACGTCCCCACCTTGGGTGTAGAGGATGTAAAGGATATAAATGTTCGCCTACGAAATGGTGATCATGATGGACCCTTCGGGGTGAAAGGAACCTGTGTGTCGGTTTAATTCCAAAATATTCCACAATGTTCTTTCGGTATGTCTAGACACCTTCTAAAGGAATCTTTTTGATTCCAATTATTAGTAAGAAAACGGAGTCTCTTTTCCCGTCACCTAACAACGGAAGATCAGGTTCGGATCATATTTGTACCAATAAACCTGATAAAATCTTTGAGAGAGACTTTCACAGACTGGAGAAGGAGTCTTCACTAGACTTTAGTCGACTCTTTCACCGATTGATTAACGAACAGACCGTCTCCTTCCATTCACGACATGAAGACCCCAACATTTCTGTTGACTCGTGACAAAGAGATACACACGAATCAACGAGTCAGTACGACTGAGAAACACTAGGGTACCTGACGTCGGACGGTCCGAGAAGACAGGTACCCCTAAGATGTCCACTCTTATAATCTCACCCAACGGTACGAGAGGAGGTCCCCTAGAAGGTTTGGGTCCCTACTTTGGGTCGAGAGGGTGTAACGTCCACCTAAGAAATGGTAGACTCGGTGGTCTCTTCGGTCTCTGTTAACGATAGAAGAGTATTTCGTTTTGACCTATAGAACTCTTTTCTGTTATCTAACGTATGTAAAATTAATTTATCGGAGGGTGAGGGGATGGGGGGGGGGTTTTTTTTTTGGGAGGATCCGTCTTTTTCCTGATAATGTTACTCTCACACGTATCCGATCTAGTGACCACTCAGTCTACACTCCTACGTTTAGGGCAGTGTCTTTTCCCTACGTTGTCATCGTGGCACTCTCACTCTCGACATCGAGAACTCTACTCTTAGTTTTATTAAGTGTTTTTAAAGGGTGTTTTCTTTCCTTTGTGTGTGTGTGTGTGGAAGAACTCTGAGTTTCTCGAATTTCCTTCGAGAAGGAAAGTCGTTCCTTCTTACAAAGATTAGTAAAAGAGGTGAGGAGGAATAAGTCCGTAAAGGTTTCCCCAATTTCAATGTTATAAAATCTCCCTCCCTTCCGTCTTTCTTTCTTGTTTCTGATTCGAAATAGAAAAGAAACGTAACTAGCGACTCCTTCCGAAAGAATAGAAAGGAATGATAAGAAACATTGAGAAGAAAGTCTACGAATATAGTAAGGAAAAGAGGGAACGAAAACCGAAGAGAAGAACAGTGTCGATAAACATTCTAGAGTGGTCTATCAGTAAAACGAAAAAACGTAAAGAATAGGTACCCCTACCAAAACTTGGGACAGAGGACACGTTACAGTGCTTGGAGACAAGTATCAAGTAGTCCGTTAAAAAGATAGTCTAGATCAGGGAATTTAGATAAAGAGTGCGGGTGACATATTAGTATTCCCTAAACTAAAACCAGTATGGACTTACTAGATTCACCAGATTCACCCGGAATCTTTCGTAGTGATACTTGTTTTGATCACCTCCATTACCTTAAGGTCAACTCGACAAAGTTTAGGACTTTCTACTACGACACTTTCACAACGTGAGTTATACGGTCGTTTAAACCTTTTGAGTCGTCACCGGTGTCCTGACCTTTTCCAGTCAAAAATAAGGTTAAGGTTTCTTTCCATTACGATTTCTTACGAGTTTGATGGCTTGTTAACGTGAGTAGAGTGTACGATCATTTCATTACGAGTTTTAAGAGGTTCGGTCCGAAGTCGTTATGCACTTGGTACTTGAAGGACTACAAGTTCGACCAAAATATTATCCGTCTCCTTGTTCTCTAGTTTAACGGTTGTAGACCACCTAGTAACTTTTTCGTTTTCTCAAGGTCTGTTTTTAGATAAGGACGAAATAACTGATACGGTTTCAGAAACTGGCACGTCTAGTGTTATTTGACACCTTTTAAGACTTTGTGTACCCTTATTTTCTGGTGGACTGGACGGAGAACTCTTTGGTTATTAGTCCAGTCCTTCGTTGTCAATCTTCACCTGTACCTTGTTCTCTGACCAAGGTTCATCCTTTTCCTCATGCAGTTCCGACATATAACAGTAGGACGAATAAATTGAAGATACGTCTCATACAGTACTCTTTGCGACCTGACCTTCTTTGTGTTCGATCTTAGTTCTAACGACCCTCTTTATTGTTATTGGAGTCTATACGTCTACTGTGGTGGGAATACCGTCTTTCACTTTCCCTTTATTTTTCGGAGAACTACTTTCACTTCCTTCTCTCTCTTTTCAACCGAATTTCGAGTTGTAAGTATTTTGCTTCTAGTACCGTAGGTCAGGGTAGTGAAGTACCCTTTATCTACCCCTTTGTCACCTTTGTTACAGTCTGAAACAAAAACCCCTGAGGTTTTAATGACGTCTACCACTGACGTCGGTACTTTAATTTTGTGCGAATGAGGAACCTTCTTTTCAACACTGGTTGGATCTATCGTATAAATTTTTGTCTCTGTAATGAAACGACTGATTCCAGACAGATCAGTTCCGATACCAAAAAGGTCACCAGTACCTACACTCTCAATCTGACACTTCTTCCGACTCGCGGCTTCTTATCTACGAAAACTTGACACCACAACCTCTTCCGAGAACTCTCAGCGAACCTGACGTTCCTCTAGGTTGATTAGGTAAGACTTCCTCTATTCGGGACCCTAAAGAAAACTTCTCTACTACGTCTTCGACTTTGAGGTCATCTGACCGGTGGACTACGCTTCTCAACTGAGTGACCTTTTCTGAGACTACGACCCTGCCTAACCCTCGTTCTCCTCTTCCCCTGCTGTCTCCTACTCTACCGACCTACCGTAATGACTGAGCTACCTGTACTCAGACTTACTTGAGGCCCTTAACCACTACCTGTCCCTCCGGATCGCACCACGCCAAGTACCCCAACGTTTCTCAACCTGTGCTGACTCACTGACTTGACTTAACTTTTCTTACCAGATCACCAAAAGGGATGAAAGAAGTTAAATTCAGACTTAAACCATTATTCCTCGAATACTAGACTCGTTGTCAGTCGAGGACCAGAACAAAGAACGATTGACATATCTCGAAGAGGTAGAAACCGACGTTTCTTATCTTAGTTAGACTAAAACAACAACTGGTAGATCACTACAGGTACACATCTCTGAAGAGAACACAACAACCTTCTCCTACAAACGATACTGGTCACGCAAGAGAACCGTTTTGAGATAATCGAAAACAGGACGGAGTAAGGCATAGGGTTCCAGTTTAAACAGACAATAGGATCCACAAAGAACTGAAGGATGAAAACGTAAGGTCAGGGGTTGTTACTTTTCTTATAGAAAAAATCCACAATCAAGATTTTCCAGAACATCCAGAAGTATCTTGGCAAGTTAAAGTCGAAGAAGTCGTAATGACCAACCCCGTATCTGAACCTAATGACACTATAACTTACCAAACGGAACCTTTACTAGTCTCTAGTAAAACAGTAAAAACTCTAACGTAGGTTCATGACGTAAAACCTGAGAAAACAACTGATACTACCGATGAGGTAAAGAAGATTCCCTAAGGACGGGTGTCATCATTTACATTACCAGTGGACTCAATTTAAATGGGTAAGATTAGGTAAAATCACGTGACTAAGGATCTTACAGCTGTAAGTGAGACGGTAGAGGACAAACTGGTGAAGGTCAAACGGAACTAGTACCTGGATTGTAAGGTCCAAGGATACTTTATAACGAGAAGTGTCGTAGTCTGGAACGAAGATTGTGGTCAGTGTAGGTGTTAACCGATAACAAAAACAAAACCAAGGTAGTGAAGTAAGAAAGACTTCAATGAAGACCTCGGTGACGACTCAAAAGGTCATCGTATAACCCGTGGATGGCTGGACCCCTCAAGGAGAAAGTCATAGGATAGTAAAACGGAAAAGTATAACAAGTACTCTATTCTTTCGGAAGGATTGACTAGTCACGTTTCTTTATCTCCTTTTGTTGTCTTACCTTTTCTGATCTCTAGAGAAGGTCTTTTAATCTCTATGGTTCCCTTGTAAAGTACATTTCTACCCGAGCTATTTCCTGTCTTTACCATACCTAGATTGTCTTCGTCTTCTATAATTCTTCTCCACCGTTCTTATGTGTCTTCTTAACATGTCTTTTCTAGAAGTACTGGTTCTTTTAGTACTACCACACTAGTGAGTGTATGTCGGTCTGTAGGACCTTACACTTCAGTTCACCCGGAATCTTTCGTAGTGATACTTGTTTCGATCACCTCCACTACCTTAAGGTCAATTCCAGAAAGTTTAGGACTTTCTACCACGACACTTTTACGACGTGAGTTATACGGTCGTTTAAACCTTTTGAGTCGTCACCGCGGTCCTGATCTTTTCCAGTCAAAAGTAAGGTTAGGGTTTCTTTCCGTTACGGTTTCTTACACGGTTGATGGCGTGTTAACGTGAGTAGAGTGTACGATCATTTCATTACGAGTTTTAAGAGGTTCGGTCCGAAGTCGTTATACACTTGACACTTGAAGGACTACAAGTTCGACCAAAATCGTTTCCATCTCCTTGGTGTTTAGTTTAACAGTTGTAGGCGACCTAGTAGCTTTTTCGTTCTCCAGGTCTTTTAGTAGACAAAGACGAAATAACTGATAAGGTTTCGGAAACTGACACGCCTAGTGTTATTTGACACCTTCTAAGACTCTCTCTACCCTTATGGTCTGGTGGACTGGACGGAGAATTCTTTGGATATACGTCCAGTCCTTCGTTGTCAATCTTGACCCGTACCTTGTTGTCTGACCAAGGTTTATCCTTTTCCTCATACAGTTCCGACAGATGACAGTGGGACGAATAAATTGAAGATACGTCCCATGCGGTACTCTTTGCGACCCGACCTTCTTCGTGTTCGACCTTAGTTCTAACGACCCTCTTTATAGTCAGTGGAGTCTATACGTCTACTGTGGTGGGAATACCGTCTTTCACTTCTCCTTGATTTTTCGGAGAACTACTTTCACTTTCTCCTCTCACTTTTTCAACCGAATTTCGAGTCGTAAGTCTTTTGATTCTAGTCCCGTAGACAGGGTAGTGAAGTACCCTTTATATACTCCTTCGTCACCTTTGTCACACTCTGAAATAAAACCCGCCGAGATTTTAGTGACGTCTACCACTGACGTCGGTACTTTAATTTTCTACGAATGAGGAACGTTCCTTTCAATACTGGTTGGATCTGTCGTATAAGTTTTCGTCTCTGTTGTGAAACGGTTGTTTCCAGGTAGATCAGTTCCGATACCAAAAAGGTCATCAGTACATACCAACATTCTCAACCTGTCACTTCTTTCGACTCGCGGTCTCTTGACTACGAAAACTTGACATTACAACCTCTTCTGAGAACTCTCAGGGAAACTGACGTTCCTCTAGGTCAGTCAGGTAAGAATTCCTCTACTCAGGACCCACAAGTAACCTTCCTGATTTCGATTTCGACTTTGAGGTGACGAAACTGGTGGAGTACACTTCTCAACTGAGTAACCTTTTCTGACTACGACCCTCCCTAATCCCCGTCCTCCTCTTCCCCTGTCGTCTCCTACTCTACCGACCTACCGTAGTGGTTGAGCTACCTGTACTCGAACTCACTTGAGTCCCTCAACCACTACCTGTCCTTCCGGACCGTACTACGTTAAGTACCCCAGTGTTTCTCAACCTGTGACTCACAGACTTGACTTGACTTCAAAATAGAAATTGAATTTGTATAGAGTAGTTGTGTCGTAGGTTAGAGTGGCACCTCCTCTGATCTCTTCCAGTTAAACTTCAATTAATTTTAAGCCATAAATTTTTAATACTGTGTCATGTCCTGTGCGAATAAAAGTTTAATTTTAGTACAAGAACTGAATTTTTTCGTGTTTTTTAAATAATGGACTACCGAAGTTCTTTTAATTACCCAGACAGACAAAATTGGATTCCTATAGTTTACAGATTTAAGATTTGTTGTTTAACATTTCTTAATTACTCTCATTTTATTTTGACATAAAACTATATACTGGACAGAACAAGTAATCAGATATAGAATGTACTTGTGTACTGTAGTTCTTATAAGTCGAAAGTCCATGAATTAAAGAGAGAGGGAAGGAAAAAAGAAACTATTAGAATGAGGTAAGATGGCATATCATATGACAAATTATGTAATTAGATTTATTTGTCAATTAAGTTCGTGAAAGTCACTTTGAAATGTTACTGTTTCTAGTATACGTTTAACGGATCCTTTAGTTTTCGTTGTTTATTAAGGACGAAAACTCGTCGACTATTCTAAACCCATACATCATTTCTAATTGACTTTACGTGTCACACTATTCTCGTTTTTACTTATTATTTATAATTCATTTATCCTACGTTTTTCTCTTTTGAACTAAGGACTCGAAACTTTCGTGACCAATCTAAAGTTTACTCTATTCTCCTCTATTTCTTGTCTTTCCTTTCGTGTCAAGATTCCGGTTTCTTAGACGAACTAGGAGGGGAGATGAAAAATTTGAAATGTGAATCAATTAAAGGTGTCCAAAAATTAACCGGTAAGAATTATAGATTAGGGGAAACAAGTTATATTACAGTATGAAAGGGTGATTTAGGTAGAATGACTTAATATTCAAAACCACAATGAAAAGAGGAGTTTTGGAATTTTACCAGGAAGAGTTTACTGACTGTTAAATGTGAGAAATATCCCCGTAAATCTTGGGGTGTTTTAATCAAAGGAGAGATAGGAAGATTGTAATTCAAGATAACAAAAGGTAGTGTTTCAGTGACTTGTCCTGTTTAGTTAAACTTTCACTTCGTCTCTATTCTTTCTCGACTTGTTTACTTCCCACTTTACACAACACAAACCCCTCTGAAGTGAGGTAGTGGTAGAAAGTCTTAAACTGCAAAAAACACAAGAGGTACCTATAAGAGATCTAAGGAGGAGTTTCTTCACAAAAGTAGAAATTTTGATGACCGTCTTATACTATTTTAATTTTTATATATAGTTTAATTCCATAGTCTAAAAAAAGACAAATAATTACACCTACAAGACAAATACCCGTTACAGTTAAATATTTTTGAGTCATTCGACATATTTAGACACATGAAAAGATATTTATATAATTTGTGGATGTTACGAAGATTCTTAATGATAGTGTACACTTATTTTCATGTGAATCTTCACTACTTTTTTCGACCTCTAGATAAAAATATAATTTTATTTTTTCAAATTTAGGTTGTAGTGAGTAATAGTCTCTTTACGTTTAGTTTTGGTGTTACTTCGTGGTAAAGTGTGATCAGTCTTTCCGACACTAGGTTTTCAGATGTTCGTTATTTATGACCTCTCCTACACCTCTTTTCTCTTGGGAGTATGTGACAATCACCCTTACGTTTGGTCATGTCGGTGATACCTCTTGTCACACCTCTAAGGAAATTTTTGACCTTTATCTTGACGGAATACTGGGTCGTTAGGGTGACGACCCGTATGTGTGGTTCCTCTGGTCTTAACTTTCTCTGTGCACATGGGGTTACAAGTAGTGTCGTGACAAATATTATCGGTCCTTAATCTTCGTTGGATCTACAGGTAGTCGTCTGCTTACCTATTCTTTCGACACCATGTATATGTGTTACCTCATAATGAGTCGGTAATTTTTCTTATGTAAACTTAGTCAAGATTACTCCACCTACTTTGACCTCGGATAATATGTCTCACTTCATTGGGTCTTTCTTTTTGTGATTATGTCATATGATTGCGTATATATACCTTAAATCTTTCTACCATTGCTATTGGGACATACGCTCTGTCGTTTTCTCTGTGTCTACACATCTTTTCAGAAAACCTGAGACACCCTCTCCCTCTCCCACCGTACTAAACCCTCTTACCGTAACTTTGTACGTATTATAGTATATTCTTTACTTAGTGGTCAGATCCAAGCTACGTACTATGTCCCACGAGTCCCGACCACGTGACCCTACTGGGTCTCCCTACCATACCCCTCCCTCCACCCTCCTCCTAAGTCCTAACCCTTGTGTACATGTGGGTACCACCTAAGTACAACTACAAACCGTTTTGGTTATGTTATAACATTTAATGGGAGGTTAATTTTATTTATTTAAATTTAATTTTTTATTTTATTTATTCAAATTTAGTTTAGTTAAATCTCATATAAAATTTTAGTAGTTGAGTTCCTCTTCCTTGTCGGATTCTTTAAGGATTTTACATAGATTCTTATAAAGATTTTTGAATCTTTTATGGTAGGTGTGAATCTTGTCCAAAGTACCGAATTTTACTTTTGGCTGAAACTATTATCAATGTGGAAATTAAAGATTTTATACATAATTAAGGAGTCAGTCCAGGATGAGAAACGCTGGGGTACCTGACATCGGGTGGTCCGAGGAGACAGGTACCCTAAGAGGTCCGTTCTTGTGACCTCACCCAACGGTAAAGGAAGAGATAAGATTTTCTATCGGTTCATATATGGTAATTAAAACACTTCCTTCATTATGAGTTTGTTTTTAGTAGTCCGTATTTTAAAGTTAACGTTAAATTCTGGTAAATTTCGGTAAAATTATAAGACTGTGTTTTGTAAGAAAGGTTTTATGACGTAAAAATGTATGTTTCCGATTCATGTAAAATGTTAATGTTGTTTATTCGTATATAAAGACTTTCTACGATATTACATTCGTAGGTTCTAATTTTTTTGGTTGATTCATTTGACAATTGGTGACAGAAAAGGAACTTGTTTGTGTAATATTTCTCGATTCTATTTTCCATTATGAAAACGATAAATCTAAAATAATAAACTTTACCTTCTGAACAAAGGACGAAAAATCTTTCGATTAATAAATCAGTAGTAATGTTCCTCATGTTATAAGAGACCGTTTGACGTCAGTCCCTAAATCAGGATTTATAAGAGACACACACACACACACACACACACACACACACACACACACATAAACCCTGATTATATGTGATATATATGTCACACATACACACAGACGGCCGTGCGTGAGAATGAGATACTTAATCTGTATTTACTATCCGGGTGTACAGGCTTAAATATAGTAGTGATAGAGTGTCCGTGTATTTTAAGTTATCTAAATCTTGATTTTAGTAGATAAAAGAAAGAAGGAGATGCATGGAGTAAAGTTCTTCACCGTAATGGGAGATAAACCAGTTGACTAAGTTTTAAGACCATCAATGGTTTAAGACCGATAATAGGTATGAAAAATTGTAAGAAATGTCTAGTGTAAAGTAACCGTGGATTAGGGTAGTCCATATGAAACTATTTAAGTGTTTACGTTGAGGGAGAACGGTAGGGGTGCTTGAGTCGAAATAAGGTCCGAAAGTGATAGGAATGAGATCTAACGTCACTGTTGGAGATTGAACCGACGGACGGTTGTCAGTACCGACAAGGAGAAGTTAAGTAAGGGGTCCGACACCTTTTTGGAAATACAAGGGGGTTTATAGTTTTATCTTCAAAACTTTACGGAAATACTGTCGTCTTAGACTAATATAATAGAAGACGAGTTTTAGGGACCCCAGGTACCTTATTTAAGTTTTGAGAAATCCTTCGTATATTGGGAGGAAAGGATATAGAAGTTTAAGAGAACTGTACGGTGGAAAGTGTATAGTACGGTATCGGTATAAGATCAAGATCATTAAGGTATCAAAAGAGACACACACACATAAACATGGACACACAACTCTCTTTACATGTCGTTATCTCTTTCTGTCTCTCTTCCTTTCTACTTCTCTGTCTCTTTCTCCTCTCTTTACTTGTCCGTGTCTGTAGTTTTACAGTCACATCAAAATAGACCGAGTACTCTAAAGACCACTGAATAAAAGAAGAAACACAAAGGAGAATAAAAAGTTTTAAAGTAGTTTCCGGTACAATGGACGTGTTGGACTTCTTTGTTTTAAAACATATATACATATATTTGAATTGTGACGAGTTCTCGACAAAGATTTGACGGAACTTAAAATTAACATTTCAGGTTAAGTGTCTAAATCTCGAGATAAATTTTAGTAAATTTTTAGTTGAAAATAAACGAACCTTTAATAAAATCAACCGATGAACATCTTAAAGTTACAAGAATAAAATGTTAGTTTGTATTAAGTAGTCACCATTTATGACTAAAACTTTGTTTTACACACAATTAGTATCGAACTTTCACTTTCACTTAAGCGAGTCAGACAGGCTGAGAAACGCTGGGGTACCTGACATCGGATGGTCCGAGGAGACAGGTACCCTAAAAGGTCCGTTATTATGACCTTACCTACAGTAAAGGAACTCCCCTAGAAGGGTTGGGTCCCTAGTTTGGGTCCAGAGGGTGTAACATATCTGAGAAATGGCATACTCAGTCGTCCCTTCCCTTAGTATCGAATCATAATGAATAAACATGTATATATCTTCTCAGTAATTTATTTATTAAATAATTTACGGTATATTATATTATCGTCAGATAATAATAAATACGAAATAATTGACCAAAGTAATTATATTATAAAATAGTTTACGTTGACCAATCTTAAATTTTAAGTACAAACTATAAATCGTATAGAATTTATTATTCACGAGATGTTATATGGTATCTTTTTACATGTGTCATCTTCATGTCTAGTTCACATCCTCCTTAAATCAGTTAGGAAACCTGACGTTCCTCTAGTTTGGTCAGTTAGGATTCCCTTTAGTTGTGACTTATAAGTAACCTTCCTGATTGTGACTTTGGTGTTATGAAACCGTTGGACTACCTTTCAATTGGGTGACCTTTTCTGGGACTACCACCCTTTCTAACTCCCGTGCTCCTCTTCCCCACCGTCTCTTACTCTATCAACTTACCATAGTGGTTGAGTTACCCGTACTCAAACTTTTATGGGACCCTATGTCGTCTTTTGTCTCCTCGGACCGAACGACGTCAAGTACCCCAACGTTTCTCAACCTGTGCTGACTCGTTGTCTGATGTAGATCAAAAAAAGAAAGAAAGGAGGGAGGGTGGAAGGGAGAGTAGAAATAAAGAGAAAGTAAAAAGGGAAAGGAAAGAAGAACGAAATGAAGTATAAAAAAAAATTTTTTGTACAAAAAATAAATGTGGTTTTAATTTCCTGTTATAAACGGATCGGTAACAAAGTTTATTTTAAATACTCTAATTTTACAAACGATGGGGATAATTGACGTCTGTTTTATTTTTTGGTCTTTACATGAAGGGAATCTCTTTACAAGAGATTAACCCAAGGGACACGAAACTTCCGACAAAACGAGTGGACGTGTAAGTATAGGAGTGGTCAGTAAGTAAGTACTTTGTTAATTATACGTGGATGATACACTAGTACATACAGGATCAGCGTCTCCTACAAAGTTTTTCCGTATCTTGTGTATCAGGAACTGGAGTCTTCAAAGCAGTCCTGTTTAGTACTTTTGTTTAGTAGTATTACGGTGGACTATACTCGGTTTTCTCTCTATACTTGTAATGTACCACAACTACTCTGAGAAAGTCCAACGGTCCTCTTCTCTCCACGAGACCACTGCACCCACTTACACCACACACCGTTCCTATGTGCTCCTTCACCCTTTCTCGTCCTTCGTCAAAATCGTCGACGGACCGCCTCGACCCTTACAGTGAGTCCTGTATCGTGTAGAGGTCGGAGGACAAAAAGAACTATGACGGAGTCGTCGCCCGTAGACAACGAGGGAGAGATAACGAGACGGTTATATCACTGAGTCGCTGTGACGGAGACGAAGGAGACGAGCAGGGCGGTGTCGGAGAGCCATCAAGAAAGAGATGAGGTAACGAGGACGACACAGTGCCGAGGGTGGCGGACCTCAGTCCCAAAGACCTGAGGAGAGACCCATAGACGGGTAAAGACGGGCTAGAAAGGTGAATCATGAGGGTCATCCAGAGTTTAAGTTTAACACACTTTCTCCGAAACAAACTAACCGGTCAGTAGTAGGTCCTATGTCACTGGTGCGACCCGTCTCAAGGACGTAGTCGGTCAGAGTAACCGATAACCTGTAGGGCTCATGGTGTCGGAGACCCAATTCGTAGTTAAGAACCAAGTTAGACGGTATTGGTTCCTTCGTCCCGAGACTGAATGTAGTACAGTTGGGTACGTATCTCGTGACAGACGTCGTCGAACGCACCGTTCTCCCACACCGAGTCGGACCGTTAGTGTTGACTGAAAAGAGGTCTCGTTACAGGATCACACAACAAACGGTAGAACTCAAACTGATACAGTCGATGTTTATTACGATGTATATTACAGTCTGTTTTACAATATTGTTAATAATTTAACAACCGTGTAAAACTTTTAATGAAATATATACATTTTTAATTTTCGTTAAACTTATGGAGATATTCTTCTTTTATCGACTTATTTAACATAAATATTCTTCTTTATGATATGTCGGAAGGTTTCGTAGTACTAAACCTCTTATATAGTATTGTTTCTTTTTACGAGTGACTATATTACAATTTATTTTTAGTCATGTATATTCAATATATCATAATAATCACTTAATTAATATGTAAGTGGAGACCTTGACTCTTTCTACTTAATTGTTCCTAAGACCTACTACCCCACTACACACTCAAAATACAAGAAAGTATACGTGATAAAATAAAGAGTTACAAAGTTTCCGTTTTTTTTTGGGTATAGAGTTGACATTCTATATATTTTATCGTATTTTCTGGTAGGAAAGAATCATCCATTTTGGGTTTTTAACGAAAATGTTCTTTATGCCCTTCCTAAAGGGACCTCCGTGTCACCTATTCATAGACGGACGGTTACGTCCTCTGTGCTCAAGTCAGGAATTTGACCCTTCTAAAGCGTACGGCGTCTCGTTGATTCGGGTACACGGTGCTGATGACTCGGACTCAAGATCTCGGGTGCTCGGTGTTGATGACTCGGGAACAGGACGTTGATGACTCCGGACACGTGGGATCTCGGACACGAGGTGTCATTCTGTTCGTGGCGTTACTCTTGGGACACGTGACGTGACTTCTCATCCGGGACGAGAGGCTTTCATCTCTTTTGGGTGTTTTTTCATTACTTCTGAGTCGAGTCGGTTTTTATTTATTGAATCAATTTAATTTTATGTATGTATGTATGTATGTATATATATATATATATATATATATATATACTATGAAACCTAGGACGAAGGTCATTTTTTCTCGCTAAAGAAAAGAATAAGTACTGAACATTAACGATTCTTTTGTTTCTATTGTTACTTTAGTTTTCGTATTGTCTTAGTACACCACCACCGATTGGTGTTTACGCTACGACATCATAAAAATTCTCCTACAGACCCAACAGTTGTATATCAGGGACGAATAGGGTTAGGAAATAGGTATCTGGAGTTACCTTAACCCAAAGTCCCCTACGTTTTACCCCTTATCGACCAGACGCTTGTTGACATTAGGGTTCCTTTTTCATGATTGCCTTCTATTACACTTTTTCCCACTTCCGGGTCTTTTCTACTGATTAAGACGGACACTCTCATTCCCTTGTTAAATCTTTCAACACTTGTAGACTACCCTCGGAATTCTTTATAATTAACTTAAAAGTTCCCTCGATCTATTTCCCGTGGAATGAAGATAAGGATTTGTGATTTGATCGACTTTATCTTCTTATCCTATCTACCCTCTGGTTTGATAGTGGAAATGAACTACTTCAACTATGACTTCTTATTCCGAAATACTGACACCCATTCACCCAAAAGTTCAGATTTGGGACTTAATCTAAATAGGTATGTCAGTGTTCCTGACGTAACGGTGTGTCCGAAAGACTCCCTGTCTTTTTGAGACTATTTTGGATGTTATCCTCTTAGTCTCGTCTTGTGTATAAGAGTCGTCCGTCCGAATAAGGGATGGGGTGAGGTCCTTTGGTTTTTTACCTCTCTTCCTCCGACTTTATATGTCCGAGCCACATCGTCCAACTTACCACTGGAAGGTCAAGAACCGGACGTTTTCTATACAGGTGGGTCTTAGGTACTGACACTGGAATAACCTTTTTTGGAAGAAGTGTCTGTATTAATTCCTAAAACTTTACTCTACTCAGGACACCATCCCACCCGGGATTTAGTTTACCGTTCATAGAATTTTCTTATCCCATATCTAAAGTGACCACCAGGTCACCGATTCTGAGGTACTAGGATTACATCTCAAGCTAGGGACTAGTCCCTTAATTTAGGGTTACGACATTGATTGTCATACATACGACGTTGATTTCTAGGGTACACGGTGTTGATTCTGGGTCGTGTCGGTTTGTTCATTTATTTATATAAACGGTTTTATCTCTTTTCCTGTCTTCTATCTCTCCTCTTCCAGTCTTTTATTTCAATATATGAATGTTCGGGTCCTAACGCCCACTGATAGTCTTCGCTCCTCTCCCCGGGACCTGTCCAACAAGGAACCTCGGAGACTTTCCTTGGCTGCGACAGGTGTTGAGCCGAAATCTGGGGACCGGAGGTCTTCACGATTTCTTATTCGAGGAGAACAAAATTCAGGGAGTTCGACACGATAACAATGTTGTTAAGAGTCTCTGATTATTGAGTTAAAGAAGATTTAATTGATAGACACTCTTCTCTCTCCTTCCTCTCTGGTCTAATAAAGGGAACATCTCGAAAGAGGTGTATTTTCCTTTATAATACCCCAGTGTTTCTCAGCCTGTACTGACTCGCTGACTTGACTTGACTTGACTTGTATCAAACTCACGAGCAGTATGGTCGATAACGAAACTCATCAAACTATTTCGAATCTCATCTCCTTACACATTCCGTTCCCTGAAGGTCCGGTTCCCATTTCGAGACGTCCCAAAAGGGTTGTGTGTGTAAAGGATACAAAGATACACTGAAGGTGGGTAAGGTACCCGTAATCCAGGTCGGGACGACCCTAAGTGTTAGTACTCAGGGTGTAGGAGCTTAGTGTTTATCCTCCCGTAAACAAATTAGTATTTTAAAGACATTTATGGTATATTACGAATACTTTTTTGACTCCATAATCAGAGGTCTCTTTATCTTGGTTTCCGTAATTAAATTTACAATTAGACTAGATTTTCTGTAGTAGTGACGTTGTAGATTGGACCATAAACTGGTTTGTTCTCCACACGTTATCGGATCGGTCAACTGTTCATTTTAATTGGAACTGTTTCCCGAAAAGAAGAAAAATATTAAATACCAAAAATTTTAAGACCACTTTACGTATGTTGTATTTTAAATGGTAAAATTATTAAAAATTCACATATCAAGTCACTGTAACTCATGTATGTGTGGCAACACGTCTTAAAAAAAGTAAACCGGTTTGACTTTGGGACACACATAATTCATCACTGAGGGGTAAAGGGGAAGGAGGTCGGGGACTGTTTTCGACAAGGTGCAAGACAGAGACTTAAACTGATAGATTCATGGAGTATGTACATCCGAAAGGATTGAGTCTACCATTTATTAGACGGACGTTACATACTCCGGTCCCAAGTTAGGGACCCAGTCCTTCTAGGGACCTCTTTCCTTACCGTTGGGTGAGGTCTAAGGACGGACCTCTTAGGGTACCTGTCTCCTCGGGTAGAAATATCTGATCATCTTATAGATTTACCTTCCTTATAGACATCGTTTTATAAACGAATCTTCACTATTTGGTATCTTGTTTCATCTCTTAATAGTGACTAAGTAAAACTTATTTCAACTCCCTTTTCTAATTTTCATCCCTAGGAGATACTGGGTAGAGGGTCTCATTACCTTTATTTTCGTTTTTATTTGTTTACCTTGGATTAATTTGAATTTTCGAAAACTTGTTACTTCCTTTGATATTCGTTCCACTTTTCTGTCCGAAGTCTTACCCTCTTTTATGATCGTTTGTTTCTTTGACTGTTTCTTAAGTAGAGTTTTTATATGTTCGTCGAGTCCGTCGAGTTAAGGTCTTTTTATTTACTGGATTAGTTTTTACCCGGTTTCTTGATTTGTGTGTAAAGAGGTTTCTGTATGTCTACCGATTGTTTGTGTACTTTTCTACGAGTTGTAGTGAATAATAGTGTCTTTACGTTTAGTTTTGGTGTTACTCCATGGTAGAGTACGAACAGTCTTACCGATAGTTTTTCAGATGTTTGTCCTCCCCCCAAGTCCCAACCCTTGAGTACATGTGGATACCACCTAAGTACAGTTACATACCGTTTTGGTTATGTCATAACATTTCATTTTATTTACTTAATTAATTTTTACTTTTTTCTTTTTCAGATGTTTGTTATTTAGGACCTCTCCCAGGTCTCTTTTCCTTTGAGAGAGTGTGAAAACCACCCTTACGTTTGGTCATGTCGGTGATACCTCTTGTCACACCTCTGAGGAATTTTTTGACCTTTATCTTGAAGGTATACTGGGTCGTTAGGGTAACGACGCGTATGGGTGGTTCCTTTGGTCTTAACTTTTTCTGAGTACATACGGTTACAAGTACCATCGTGACAAATGTTATCGATCCCGTACTTTCGTTGGATCTACAGGTATCCGTCTACTTACTTATTCTTTCGTATGTGTTACCTTATAATGAGTCGATAATTTTTCTTACATAACTTAGTCACGATTACTCCACCTACTTTGACCTCGGATAATATGTCTCACTTGATTCAGTCTTTCTTTTTGTGGTTATGTCATATAATTACATATATATACCTTAATTTTTTTTACCATTGCTACTGGGATATGCACTCTATCGTTTTCTCTGTGTCTACATTTCTTGTCTGAAAACCTTAGACATCTTCCTCTCCCACCCTACTGAACTCTCTTATTGTAACTTTGTACGTATAATAGTATACACTTTATCTACCGGTCAGGTCCAAGCTACGTACTCTGTCCCGCGAGTCCCGGTCACGTGACCCTACTGGGACTCCCTAACCTACCCCTCCCTTCACCCTCGCCCCAAGTCCTACCCTCTGTCAACATGTGGGTATCGACTAAGTACATTTACGTACCGTTTTGGGTGATGTTATAACGTTTTATTAATCGTAGGTTAATTTTATTTATTTAATTAAATGGTTTTTTTACATCCTCTATTCGACGATTAACTACCTTTAGTTTAATGTCTCTCGAACCTTAAAGTTCGATTATTCGAAAATGTGATAAGATACCGTGTAATATAAAAGTTGAAGACTTACTGTTTTAATTGTAACATAACGTTCTTTGACGTCAAGTATCTTCATTCATATTTTATCAACGTCTTAATACCTCCACTGACTATTATTAATAAGAGATAAATATTTTATGTATTCATAAGACATACGTTAAACGGATTTATATATTATATATGACGAACTCTACGTATATGTGTAACATCATAATTTGTATAATGTATATAATATATTATTGCGTATTGTAGGATTCTTAATCACGAAAGTGTGACCAAAAGTCTGTTCTCTGGCTTAGTCGACCTAATGGATGTTCAAATAGTTCGTTTAAACACTAAATAAACCTTGAGTTTGTGTTTTTATATTTGTCTTTATATCACCCCTCCCACCCATTTTATTGTCGGGTTCGTTATGTTTGAGACCCGATCCTTTTACCGGAATCCTTACCTACTCTTAATTGTCCTGATAACTATCGAAATAAATAAAAAATGTAGGTTTTACGTCTTAATAAAATAAAGATCTTTATTTAAAATAAAGATCTTTATAAAATATCTTTTTATACACCCCTAATTTTTTAACATTATTCTAACTATTTTGTCTTCATCTACTAGTTTGGATATACTTCTTCGAGAGTCGGTTATGTGATTAGTGTGTCTGATTATAGTCACCAAAATTTTTCTCTTACTTCTCTCCCAAACTACTGATTTTCGAACTTCCTCTCTTTCAATTATAGACCTCTTATAAAGAGACTCCTCTTTTACCGTAATGAAAAAAAAATTAACAAAGTTTTAAGAAATTACAGGAAATGAAGGATATAGGTTTATTAGTGGTACAGGACAAATAAAATCAATGATTCGAGTTTATGGTAGTATAAACGGGAAAAAAAAAAANAAACGAGAAAAAAAAAAAAAAAAAAAAAACCGACGTGACACGGAACGTCCCTAGAATCAAGGGGTTAGGCCTTATCTTGGGCCCAGGGGACGTCTTCGTCTAAGAATTTGTGACCGGGTGGTCCCCTCAGGGTTTGTGACAGGAGAAATTCCACTCGTGAATGTCGTCGGGGCACACGAACAAAGGACGCGAAACCATAGGTGTGTCGACGGGGTCACTAGAGATCGAGTCAAATCTAGACACGACCATACCATCGGTGATCGTTTAGGTTTTTAGACGTTCGTTATTTACGACCTCTCCCACACCTCTTTTCCCTTGGGAGGATGTGACAACCACCCTTACGTTTGATCATGTCGGTGATACCTCTTGTCACACCTCTAAGGAATTTTTTAACGTTTATCTTGATGGAATACTGGGTCGTTAGGGTGACGACCCGTATGTGTGGCTCCTTTGGTCTTAACTTTCTCTGTGTACATGGGGTTACAAGTAGCGTCGTGACAAATATTATCGGTCCTGTACCTTTGTTGGATCTACAGGTAGTCGTCTACTTACCTATTCTTTCGACACCATGTATATGTGTCACCTCATAATGAGTCGGCAATTTTTCTTTCTACCGTAATGATTAGAAGTCAAATTTTAAGTTTTTGTTATAGGTCCATCTCCTCAAAAAGTTATACTATAAACTTAAATTTCTTTACCTTCTGTAATTCTAGCTTTCCATACTGTTCAATGATAACACCTGAACCTAAATTCTTCATATTTATGACCCTACCATTAATTTTGATAATATCGGATTATCTCCCTCATATATCGTTTTGTCTATACGGTTTCCGTTTAAGAACCCCTGATAGACTTAAACCTCTTACCCTCTCCCTTACTCTCTCCTTGGACTTTCACCCAATTCCGATTTACCATCATGACTTTGTCTCTATCGTCTTGTAAAAGTTCTTAAAGAATTTAGTACTTTTTCTTTTTTTCCTTAGTGATGTCGTTGAAACCTCTATTTTTTCATACTTCCTCCAAAAAAAATTGGTAAAAGAAATAAAAAAGTGATATTCTATCCCTACATCAGTATAAAAATTACAATATTTTATTATTTAACGATTACTCTTATAATTTTTAAGTTTCTCTCTGTATTCTCTCTTAACCATCTCGTTCTAGAGTCTTCTCTTCACCCACTTTAATTCTCGTGTCAGTTTCACGGAACTAAATTCGTTTACTAATCAAAGTAGAAGACTCTGTTTTTCTAATGTTGATTTCTATGTAGACCTATTTTCTCCTTACGTCTCTGTGAGGACAACTTACCTTAACGACTCTATCCGTCTTAAACCCCTGTATAATTCTCTTCTACCTCAACCTGTCAGTAGTCCATAATATATCCCATCTTTTCTAGGCATTCTCCGTAATACTCTTTGCATCTTTCCCCGTAAGTCTCTACTCGACTCCTTATATTGTCTCATCTCAGGGTCTTAAAGAGAGAGTTCAGTAAGATCGATAAGTTGTACACACACACACACACACACACACACACGGGTCAGTACAGACCGAGAGACACTGGGGTACCTGATGTCGGGTCCGAGAAGACAAGTACATTAAAAGGTCCGTTCTTGTGAGTTCGCCCAACGGTAAAGGAGAAGGTCCTCATGTGGGTATTCAAGATGTTATGCACAGTTGTTGAGAAGCCATTCTTTCAAAAATTTTCATTATGTTGGATTGTATGTTTACGTGTGCTACGTTACGTTTACTCCCAATTTACTTCTTAAAGAGAAAAACTGAGATTAAAAGACGTGACTAACTAACAAAAAAAATTTCGTGGTCCCAGTATTACTGATAGAAAAATAAAAATTAAAAAATGATAAATACATATCTAGTACCAGGGTTTTATAGTAGTCACTATAAAATCTTCCGATAAAGATTTATGTGATCACACATATTAATAACATAAATATTGAGAACGAGTTTATCTAAATCATCAATATCATGTAAATAGTAGATTCTTCAACTCCAACTTATCATAAAACGGTTATAAAAGTATGTATAAAAGTTGAATTGACTAGAAAGTCGTTTGATTAGTGACTTATGTAAAGGATCACAAGTTAAAATCGGAGGTTTAAATAATTTGTAACCCCTAAATTTTTCGTCCTATAGACTGTAGAGTGTTACTAAAATTTATAGTCAACATGTTAATCGGAGTTTTTTGAGTCAGACACTGTCTAAAATGAAATTTTGAGGTTCGTTTCTGGTTATAATTGTTTCCATTAACTACATTAAATAACTAGTGAATGAACTACTGTGTAAAAGTTGATTAACAAGGGTAGGTAAGAGAGTAAATTAAGAGTCCAATTTGAATAATCTATCATTATAAAACAATAGGTCAGACATCTACTCCTTTGATTAAATTTCTACTATTGACGAGTTCCGATTTTCTCCATCTTGGTTAAACTTAGTTCCAGAAACATTCAGGTTTTCACCATATAAAGTGATCTATTTGTGTATTCCTTTATTTTCTATTTCTTTCGATTTACCTCTTTTCTATTACGGACTCTTTTCTATTATAGACTCCAGTTAGTGTATAGATTTTGATGTTCGTTTACTTGTTCGTTTTAAAGGAGTCTATGTCTTTGAGTGTCACGGACTTTTTGTTTCGTAAATTTACAGTCACTTTCTGTTTACGACTCGTAGACTTTCAAGTTGTTCAATGACACTCAAATATTTTTAACGATTTAAGTTAAAATTTATACTTTCGTTTTCTCGAAGAGTCTACTGTGTCACCATCTCTCATACGGACGGTTACGTCCTCACCCAAACTAAAGATCCAGTCCTTCTATGGGTGCTCATTCTTTACCGTTGGTTAATGTCATAGGAACGGACCTTTTAAGACATCGGACCGTCCGATGTCGGGTACGCCATTGTTTCTCAGACTATATTGACTCTTTGTGTCGTCATCGTACTATTTTCGTTTTTCATAATTTGTATATCCGATTGGTTCTAGTACTGAAGGTAAACAAACGAACTTTAACATTAGTAACTTCTAGTGAGGGACGATCAGTAAAAGGTTACGACGAGTAGACTTGTCTTTTCTCTAACTGTCACGCTTGTTTACCTTGGTATAGGTACAAATTCTAAGAAACCTTTTAACGGAAATTGAAAAATAACCTATAGGGCTCAGTGTACTTTGAAATATTCTTCTTGGGTGTACAATTAAACGAAGATCAATAACTTTCACAATCAGTGAAGTCAACACAGGGTGGGAAACGTTGGGATACCTGTAGTCTGAGGGTCCGAGGAGGCAGGTACCTTAGGAGATCCGTTCTTGTCACTTCACCTAACGGTACAGGAAGAGGTCCCCTAGAAGGGTCAAGTCCCTGACTGGTTGTAGAGAATTCAGAGGACATAACCGTCAACCCAAGGAATGGTGATTGTGGTGACCCCATTTTGTTATTCATTTCCACTTAAACGAGTCAGCACAGACTGAGAAACGTTGGGGTACCTGACATCGGATGGTCTAAGGAGATAAATACCCTAAAAGGTCCGTTCTCATGATGTCACCCAACAGTAAAGGAAGAGGTCCCCTAGAGGGGTTGGGTCTCTAACTTGGGTCCAGAGGGCGTAACGTCCGTCTACGAAATGACAGACTCGGTGGTCCCTTCGTTATTCCTATAATAATAATTTTAACGTAACATAACTATTCCTTGACTCTGAAACTCATAAACTTATAGAAGGTGATTTGGTAAGTAGATTCATTCTACCATCCACAACACTCTCCCATAGTCTCCCGTCTGTGTGACTTTGGTATTAGTGTCTTTTGATCAGTCAGATTAGTGTGTCTGGTGTCGGAATAGATTGAGTTATCGGTACGTCACACCCCGGTGGGTTCTACCCGGTCAGTACTACCTCTCCAGGTGACCTCTCTCCTTACTGTTTGGTGAAGTCATAAGAACGGAACTCTTGGGGTACTTGTCATACTTTCCCTTTTTACTATCCTATGACTTTCTCCTTGAGGGGTCCAGGTATCCACGGGTGATACGACGACCTCTAGTCACCTCTTTATTGAGGTCTTTCTTACTTCCTACCTCGGTTTCGTTTTTGTTTCGTGTCGACACCTACATTGACCACACTCTTCGTTCCAGGCTACGACATTCATCGTTATTACGTATCCTGGGAACTTACATTGTAGGTACTTAGTTCCGTTTAACGTTTGTCCTCTACCGTTCTCACTTACCGCTGTAAGATCCTTAGCCGCTTGATTTTACCTGACCTTATCCACTTAAATTGAGTCTACTGGTAATATAGATGATGACACCCGTCCTTAGGGAATCTTCTTTACCTCATCGGTAGTACCAGTTATTTTCTCAGACTTTACGTCATGAACCTACGTTAGAGTTTTTACTGTCTTACTAGAGACAAGTAAAGGTTCCGTTTGTTAAGTTATAGTGTCATTAGGTTCAGATACGGGGTTGGTCATTGTGACTTCTCGACTTCAACTTACCAAGATACTTCTGGATGTTCTGGAAAATCTTGATTGTGCCTACAAGAAAAGTAATATCCCCTGACCTTACGTTTTCATCCTTCAGTTCTCTGTGGACGTCATTGTCCGTTTAAACCGGAACCTCATGCCTTACTTCGTCCCGTTTCCGATTATCTCAAAACGGTTCTTTTACGTGACCAGTATCGTTTGTGGGAGAGGGTTGTTTTATTCTCTTCTAAGATTTGTACCTGTAGTGGTCTACCAGTTGTGACTTTAGTCTGACTAAAATAAGAAACGTCGGTTTCTACCTCTTCGAGATATGTCAGTCGTTTTTGTTCTGGTCCTCGACTGACACCGAGTCTAGTATTCGAGGGATAACGGTTTAAGTCTGAATTTAACTTCTTTCACCCCTTTTGGTGATCTGGTAATTCCGTACTGGATTTAGTTTAGGGAATACTAATATGTCACCTTCAGTCTTTATCCAAATTCCCGGATCTATACTATCTATCTCACGGACTACTTGATACCTCTCTCGAAGTACTATAACATGTCTTCTGTCTCTAGTTCTGGTAGGGGTACCTTTTCTTTACGTTTTTTCGTTTTACCGACAGACCCCTCCGGAATGTTTATCGACACTTTTCTTCTCTTCGCTTTTCGTTTTCTCTTTTCCTTTCTATATTCGTAGACTTACGTCTCAAGGCTTCTTATCGTTCTTCTCTATTCTTTCGGAAGGAGTCATTAGTTACGTTTCTTTATTTCCTTTTGTTGTCTTACCCTTTTTGATGTTCTTTTAATCTCTATGGTTCCCTGGTAAAGTACGTTTCTACCCGAGCTATTTCCTGTCTTTTCTATACCCGGATTCTCTTCGTCTTCTATAATTCTTCTCCACCGTTCTTATGTACCTTCTTGACATTTTTTTTCTAGAAGTGTTGGGTCAATTAGTACTACCACACTAGTGAGTGGATCTCGGTCTGTAGGATCTTATACTTCAGTTCACCCGGAATCTTTCGTAGTGATGTTTGTTTCGATCACCTCCACTACCTTAAGGTTAACTGGATAAAGTTTAAGACTTTCTACTACGACACTTTTACGACGTGAGTGATACAGTCGTTTAAACCTTTTGAGTCGTTACCAGTGTCCTGATCTTTCCAGTCAAAAGTAAGGTTAAGGTTTCTTTCCGTTGCGTTTTCTTACGAGTTTGATGACGTGTTAACCTGAGTAGAGTGTGCGATCATTTCATTACGAGGTTTAAGAGGTTCGGTCCGAAGTCGTTATGTACTTGGTACCTTAAGGTCTACAAGTTCGACCAAAATGTTTTCGTCTCTTTGGTCTCTAGTTTAACGGTTGTAGACGACCTAGTAGTTTTTTCGTTCTCTCAAGGTCTTTTTATAGATGAAGACGAAATAACTGATAAAGTTTCGGAAACTGACACAGCTAGTGTTATTTGACACCTTTTAAGACTTTCTCTACCCTTATGGTCTGGTGGACTGGACGGAGAACTCTTTGGATATACATCCAGTCCTTCGTTGTCAATCTTGACCTGTACTTTGTTGTCTGAACAAGGTTTATCCTTTTACTCATGTAGTTCCGACATATAACAGTGGGACGAATAAATTGAAGATACGTCTCATGTAGTACTCTTTGTGACCCGACCATCTTCGTGTTCGACCTTAGTTCTAACGACTCTCTTAATAGTTATTGGAGGCTACACGTCTACTGTGGTGGGAATATCGTCTTTCACTTCTCCTTGAGTTTTCGGAGAACTACTTTCACTTTCTCCCCTCACTTTTTAAACCGAATTTCGAGTTGTAAGTCTTTTACTTCTAGTACCGTAGACCAGGGTAGTGAAGTACCCTTTATCTACCCCTTTGACCTTTGTCACAGTCTGAAATAAAAACCCCCCAGGTTTTAGTGACGTCTACCACTGACGTCGGGACTTTAATTTTCTACGAATGAGGAACCTTCTTTTCAATACTGGTTGGATCTATCGTAAAACTTTTCGTCTCTGTAATGAAACGGTTGTTTCCAGGTAGATCAATTCCGATACCCAAAAGGACACCAGTATATACCTACACTCTCAACCTGACACTTCTTTCCACTCACGGTTTCTTAACTACGAAAACTTGACACCACAACCTCTTCTGAGAAGTCTCAGGGAACCTGACGTTCCTCTAGGGTGGTCAGGTAGGATTTCCTCTAGTCAGGACCTACAAGAAACCTTCCTTACTACGATTTCGACTTTTAGGTCATGAAACCGGTAGAGTACGCTTCTCAACTGAGTAACCTTTTCTGAGACTACGACCCTCCCTAACCCCCGTCTTCTTCCCCTGCTGGCTCCTACTCTACCGACCTACCGTAGTGTCTGAGCTACCTGCACTCAGACTCACTTGAGACCCTCAACCACTACCTGTCCCTCCGACGACGATGAGTACCCCACTTTTTTTCAACCTGTACTGACTCGCTGACTTGACTTGACTTGACTTTGGTAGGTTCAAAACTTTTAACTTTCGAAGTTAATTATTATATAACAAGACCCAGTCGTAAAAATGAAAGATTACACCCAAATACACACGATTCAACAAAGTCAGTAAAGAGATCCGTTCTTATGACCTTACCCAACGGTACAGGAGGGTGTCCCCTATAAGGGTTGGGTCCTTAGTTTGGACAGAGGGGATTCAGAGGACGTAACCGTCCGTCCAGAAATGATGTTCGCGGTGGACCATCACGAAACGTTTATGTTAAAGGTTTGTCTATAGGACAGAGACAGGGATCTTGTTTCTAAGTGACCTATTCTTACAACCCGATAAGGAAATATGTAAAGTTGATGATGTCATCACAGACCGTACTAGTTAACACACAAATAACTTAACAGGATGGGTGACTATTAAAACGAAGTCGTTTAGGTCCAACCACGATCCTTAGTCCAAAATTATTTACTACATGTCATAAGACTTTCGTTCGTATGACCGTATTGAAAAGAGATACATACGATCTGTGTTTTCATTATGAAGACACGACCCGACTTCACCTCATATCTATCTGTATCTGTTATCTCCTTTTTGACGTCTCCATCTCTTTTTAGACAATTTCTTATAATTCCATTTTGAGGATTAATGGATCTTTCGTGAGAGTATCCTTTAGTAAGTTAGTATATACCATTGGTAGTAAGATCATGAGGAAACGAGTAATAAAAACATAGGAAAATTAAGTCTATTGGGGAAGTATCTAATGTCGGAATTACGTAGTTTTTTCGACGAAACTTTGAGTTGTCATTCTATTTATTTATTTATTCTAGTACCGTAGGTCTTCCCCTTTTTCACCTTCGTCACTGTCTAAAATAAAGGAACCCGAGGTTTTATTGACGTCTACCCCTTCCGTCGGAACTTTAAGTTCTACTAACGAGGAACCTTCCTTTCGATACTATTCGGATTTGTTACATAATATTTCGTCACTGGAGTGAAACGGCTTTTTCCGGACATCTAGGTTTCGATACCAAAAGGTCATCAGTACATGCCTATACTCTCAACTGGTATTTCTTCCGACTCTCGGTTTCTTAACTACGAAAACTTAACACCACGACCTTTTCTGGAACTTTCAAAGAACCTGACGTTCTAGTTTGCTCAGTTAGTATTTCCTTTAGTTGTGAATGATAAGTAACTTTCCTAACTACGACTTCGATGTTATAAAATCGGGGGACCATGTTTCTCGACTGAGTGATCTTTTGTGGGTCTACGACCCTTTCTAACTTCCGTTTCCTTCTTCCCCCCTCGTCTCCTACGACTATCTATCGTAGTGACTGAGTTTCCTGTACTGAAACTCTTTTGAGACCCTCTGTCATCTCCTGTCTCCTCGGACCACACGACGTCATGTACCCCAGCGTTTCTCAACCTGAACTGAGTCGTTGACTTGTTGTTGTTGTTAAGTTTATTCACGACATGTTCGAAAAGGGAGAGAAATAAGAACGGTGAAGAAACCCCCGTTACCCCCAATTCTCTTACACCAACTCTTTTCTACTCTCTGGTCGATTTCTCGTTCTCGACTTCGTCGATAACGGAGTCTCAGGTTTTCTTGAACCGAGGACCTTTCTTTTCTGACGGTTATTACTAATTGTAAAATTTCTTTTCGTTTAAAAGACTGAGGATTATCCTCTTACTTTTGGATCTATGTGTATTCTAAGGTTTGTTCACTTATTTTCGGGTGTAGGTTTTGTAATAAAAAACAAGTTGATAAGAGAATTTTTCTGACCCCCGAAGACTCAACTTTTATACAACAGAATATCTTCAATCCGACTATTCGACCAATATCAAAGTGTTGCACGACCGGTGTCTACTTAAATCGGAGGAAGGTTTTTTCACTCACGTATCCGCCGATCATGTTTGACTGTCCATCCAAGGTTGTACACGGAGAAAAATATAAGAGTACTACATGAATTACGTTTTCCGGTAGTCAGAATGGTAAATGTCCAAACGTTTACCATCGTCCCCCGTCTCCTGACTATGTCTCTCATTCTGAAACCCAAGGAGTTTTACAGGAAGAAGGTGAAAGGGAATTTCCGAAGATATTAAAGTGGTGACACAACTCCCTGTAGAAGTCCTTATTTGGGTGTTAGGTTTTGTAAGGTTTCTAATTTTATTCGATGTTTCCTATTGACTTATCGTCCCGAATCGTTTAGTTCATTACTAAATTCTCTTTGTTCAACTTCAAACTCTTTCTTTGGATCTTTCCATATTTTTATAGTAAACTTAACTTTATTTAATTCTATTTTCTAGTTAGTTGATTGGATCTATATGTGATATCAGGAGTTAAGATATAAAATTTTATCTGGTAATATAGTCTTTGAATCTCTTAAGAGAAAAGTAAAAAATATTTGTTACAATTTTTATTTAATGTTTAACGGTGTCTGTCGTTGTTTCTCTTCAAAACGAGAAAATAAGTTTTCCTACTTTATTAAGATAATCTTCATTACCTTCGTACAGTTTACTCACCTAATCTTAAAATTACAAACGTCTTCAACTTCTTCTGTCTTAATATATGTACACCTACCTTTTACTGATAATCTTGTTTTCCAATGGATAGGTTCTGTTACGTTTTAATATGATTTACTTATATTAACTCCTGTTCCGGTCACTTTTAATCTCCTTTGAGATTAAACATGGTCTCAAAACTTTCTTTACGTCTAAAAAAAAGTTGGTTTATTTTACTAAGTTCCATCCTTGTATTCTAGAACGGATCACCTCCAGGACGTAAAATTTGTTTAACTGTTTCACTGTTCTTCACAAATATAAACGGTATGTCTCAAATCTCCAATTTTCATCTCTCTGGACCCAACTTCGAATAAAGATAGAAAAATATAAAATTCGATCATTAAGTAAACTTTTGACTTTGGACTTGCCCATGTAAATAGTATAAGAGGACTAATCCCCTTTTTTTTTTTTGCAAAATTTTTAAACAGGTCTTTATGTGACCATATGTAAAATATTGAAGCACATATTTGAGTTCTAGATTTATGTAACCTAAACTGTTTACACTATAATTGACCTTATTATGTCTACTTTTCATTCTTATAGTTAACTGTTTTAATCACGTTTTATATTTCTTGAGTAATACAGTATTTTGACCTTCGTCTCATCGGAAGTCCTTACCAACCATATTTTGGACCAACAAAGTTTCTAGAGGAGTTTTTAGTCAGAAAGTAAAAACATCTATGCTTAGTCTAACCCTAATTTTAACGATGACGTCATAAATTACAGTTTAAGACCTTTATACACAGGTGTCTTTCTTAATCTTTTTACATATTGTTAGAAGAATCTAATGAAACCCTAAAAAAAAAGGAAATCTTAGATAATGAACAGTTTACTTATAAATGACTACTAGGTAATATGTGGTTAGTAATGTTTCTGTAATATAAATCCACATTTGAGTTTTTCCACGACTTCCAGTGAAGGACAAACGTTACAAATCTTCGACCGTCCTTGTATTTTGGTTGATCTTATTTATTTTACCATGTAAATGTCAAATGAAGAACTTACTTTATGTAAAAGGTTTCTTTCAAATGTCTTCTGTCGTCTTTGTTTTTTAAAATACTTTAGACATGATATAGTGAGACTTTTTGTATGAAATGTTTCTTTGTAAGTGTAAGTGATTGCATATATGTACACTTAATTTAAAGTATGATATATATATTTTATTAGATTGTAATTTAAGATTTAATTTGTGTGTTATTACTGTTCCTATAACCTCTTTCTTCACACTTATTTCTCCGACTATCTGTTATTGTCAACCTAACCTCTATTCTTATCCTCCTTCGTAAAAGAAAGGAAATCGGTGTTTCTGAATTACAGGTCAAATAGCTTTTTCCTTTACAGAAATACATAGAAATGTGTCTCATATCTATCTTAGATAATCTTTAATATTTAATTAACATTGTTTCTTTTGGAATTGTGTTACTAGTTCTATGTGATAGATCTTACTTAAAAAAATCAGTCTTCCAGAACTAAGTTTAGATTAAAGTTTTACATCCCGTTTGTACTCGTACGGATCAACTATACCCACTTTTAATTAGTTTAATTTACGATTATCGTAAGGAGTCCGTGTGTTGATCGTAAGGTAAAATTTTAATGTGATGAAGGGGTTGGTTGTGAGAGGGTAGGTAATGTTGAAACGACCTATGTGTGATAGGACAGAAAGGAATGACTAGGTAAGAAAAGACTTTACAGTAAGATCGAGAAAAAGTAAAAATCTTAAGGATAACTAATTTTCAGGTTGGGTATTATACGTGAGGTATCTGAAGGAACCATTTGGTTTATTTCACTAACGAGAGAGTCGTACAAGTACTTACAATGATATGATACGTAGTGAAATACCATCTCAATCGACAATTACCACGTAGAATAGAAGATGAAAGGCTTAAAGAACTCTGTTTTAGGTCCTCATTCTGACGTAAAAAAAATGTAAGAAAATTAGAGTATATAATGAGTCCTTCCTCATCTACGAGTTATTTTTATGTAAGTTAATTACTCCTTCTTATTAATACGCTTGTCAATTTCCGGAATACATTTAAAACTGATTCGTTTCTACTTCTTTTCAAGACTTATATAATATACTTTCTCATATTGTTATTTTAGTTTTATCGTCTATTTTAATAGTTTGATTACTTGGATCCATCACTGATCACAAAAATATAGGTTGTTTCAGGAACTCTTGAGGAACTTTTCAATTAGCGAGTCAACTCAGACTGAGAAACACTGGGGTACCTCGGGTGGTCCGAGGAGACCGGTACCTTAAGAGGTCCGTTCTTATGACTTCACCCAACGGTAAGGGAGGAGATCCCCTAGAAGGGTTGGTACCCTAGTTTGGACACAGAAGGCGCAATGTCCGTCTAATAACAGGTAGACTCGGGGGTTCCTTCGGGAAAATATAGGTTACATAAAAATATTAATAAACCAGTATTATGTACTATATTATCTACATAATTACTTCTATTCTTTAATTCGTTACCAACATAAGTGAGAAAATTATTAATGACGAACAAAGATGTAGTAAAATAAATGACACTTTTTTTGACGGATTTTTCATAGTACATAGTAAAATTCTTACACCTTAAGGGAGAACTCAACATTCACAACCGAACCTGTCCTATACCAAAGAGTCAGACACTGTCTCTTTGAATTAGGTGAAGGTCCATGATCTTATAAATTCGAGACTCGAACACCAGGTCCGGAGTAAAGTGGGGACTGATGCGATACCTTTTATACGTCGGTAGATATAAAGGAGTCAGTGAGGAGTCCGAGACTGAGCTTTTATTTAAGAGTACTGAGCGAGACGTGGGTTGGTCTTTTCTGAGAAGAGTCTAGATGATCAGGTACAAATTAAGAGTGAAAGGTGCACTAAAGTTTAATATAAAACATCTATATTCGATGTTCGTTATTTCAGTTTGTTGTTTTCGTAACAGTTACCCAACTTACTTTATAATAACAGATAATAAAATTCACTTAACGTATTTTAAGTGAAATGGATACTTCTTAATTTCCCACGAATTCATAGACACAAATTAAATACAAACAGATGTCTCCTTGATTTCAGACTCGATCGTAAAAGAAGGAAAACAAAATTAATTTATATGTGGGTCGTCTTAAGACATAGAGTACCTAACCTATAGTCTAGAAGTCTTTTGATATCCCGTCACTTTTACATGGAAAGTGGTGATCTCTCTTTATTAACCAAACTAAAAAGAACGGAAGGATCTTGGTATCCTCTATTACAACAAGGAGTATCCTGACCATCCACTTTAAGTTCGTCTGACCTTCTCGACAGGGAAGGTTCGTGTTTCTTCTTTTTATCGTACTCTAGGAGAGAAAAGTGTAAGTCCATTTATCCAGTTAAAAATTGTTAGAGTTAATTAAAATTTTAATTAGTATTTACAGAAACTTTTTGTATCTTATTATGGAAATGTTGTCCCGTAAAGACTGGTGTATAGACTTTAATTTTTGTTCGACCTCAAAATTGAACCAGCCCCCCTGTAGACCTCTTGAACACCACCAAAGTAGAAATATGGACTGAGAGTACTTAATAACACAAGTAGTAAACATAATGTGACTGTACAAAATCAAAACATAGACTATCAATAAATCGTAGTTCGACTAATAGAAAATAGAATTGGAATTCTAGGAACCAGAATAGTATTAATCACTAATAGAATATTTTAGCATAACTAAAAGACTCTGTCAATTACGTGCACTAGAAGTCTTCAACCAAAGGAATGATAAATTGGACGGACTTTAAAATTTTTAATTTTGAGTATGTATCTATAATTTAATTAATGTTGCACTGATGTGTTGTTGTGATCAGGTCTGTTTCATATGTCTTGTAATCTGATCTACAGTTTATTGGGTTATAAATAAGAATTGAATGATTAATAGTCACCGGGGATTTGATCAATAAATCTATGGGTGTATGTACATGTAAAGTGTATGTGTGTATATATTATGTATGTATAATGTGTATGTACAAATGAAAAAATTTATAGTTTTTAATTCATATTTATATATAGGTAATATAGGTATACGACACACATATAAATCAAAACGTAAACTAGTTATTAATGTATTATTTGTCAATGGTCAAAAAGGTTTCGTATCAAAAAGATATCTATAAGACGTTTACTAAGTGTTATCTAAACGAACTTCATGTATTAGTAGTGCTCTCTTCATTCGAGTAACAATGACAAAACTAAATCTTACATTACAAAACTTATGTGTACCTAGTCTTTCACGAAACACGACTAGTTCCTCCCAGTTCTTGCTGATCGAAAAAATACGACACCCAGTCAGAGTTATTCCCTCTGAACCTACTTTTTGTTAGTCGATGTTAACAGGGGAAGACTATATCCTCGGACTATTATCTACCCAATGGTACCTTAAGGATGAGACTCCCTATCAACACCCTCCTCCTGGGGTGCCAAGTCACCGTGTAGATAGGTGACACACACTACTTTAGAAGTTACAAAGTTCCATTCTCTAAACCTTCCTTCAGGTGTACTAGTAATATATAGTTCCGACCCTCACTCCCAATGACTTAAGAGTAGACATCCTTTGATGTGGACGGATTTCTTCTTTGAGGTGTTTACACTTTTAAGTGACTAGAATTTAGTTCTTACTCTTCTTTCCTCTTCTTTTTCATCAAATACAGTCCAAGAAGAAAAAGATTAAATTAGTGATATAGAAATAATATAATAATATATAGAAATAATAACAACAAAAATGAAAAAGAAAAGAGTCTTTGAGTCACGATTTATACTTACTATGTACACGATAGAAGAGCTTAAGGAAATTAAGTCTTAATAAAATATTGGGATATAGGTCTGGTCGGTAAAACGTACAACATACAGGAGTGGGAGGCGGGGGAGTATTAATTCCATGGTCGAGTTTATGTTAAAAGAATGTATCTGGAAGAGACCAGTACACGTGGTATGACAGGTGGGATCGTAAGTGAAGGATAGGTTGTGAGGTAAAGTTAAGTGTACACTATCGTGAAACGTGACTAATAAATGGTCAGAGGAGGTAATGGTATATATAACTATCTCTGGAAAGTCAGTATGGGTTTCTTCTTCGAATTTTTTTTTTTTTTAGGTGACATATCTAAAAATTCATTAAAGGTTTTGTAAAGTCAGACATTATCTTATTTTCAAATTTTAATGAAACGTCAACCAAATCTTTAAAATTAAACTACAATCAGTCAGTCAAGTCAGCGAGTCAGTACAGACTGAGAAACACTGGGGCACTTGGTGTCGTGTGATCCGGAGGGACAGGTAGTGGTTGAGGACTTCAGGTGTGTTTGGGTACAGATAGCTCAACCACTACGGTAGGTCGGTAGAGTAGGAAACAGTAGGGGAAAAAGAGGAAGGGAGTTAGAAAGGGTCGTAGTCCCAGAAAAGTTTACTCAGTCGAGAAGCGTAGTCTACCAGTTTTATAACCTCAAAGTGGAAGTTGTAGTCAGAAAAGTTACTTGTGGGTCCTGACTAAAAATCCTACCTGACCAACTTAGAGGAAAGTCAGGTTCCCTGAGAGTTTTCAGAAGAGGTTGTTGCATCAAGTTTTCGTAGTTAAGAAATCGTGAGTCGAAAGACATATCAGGTTGAGAGTGAAGGTATATACTGATGGCTTTTTTGGTATCGGAACTGATCTACCTGGAAACAACTGTAATCTTTGGATGATTAAATAATATTGAAAAAACACGATAAAAGGTAAGATCAAAAATTTTAACTTATAGATGTCTCTTCGGAGACAAAGTTCAAAATTTTATCAACCGATTTTTTAATTAAGACTTAAATTAGTAGAAGAAAAGAGTTTACTTTTCACTAGGGTATAAATTAAAGAGACTTTAATCTAGGTTCTTTTTAACAACATTGAAAATCGATTCTATTTAAATCTTCTCTGTGGAAAAGTCTTTAGTATTGTTATTATACTTTTATCCTTTTATAGATACAGTAGGGACTTTAACTCTTTTGTTGTAGTAGATATAGAGTCTATAATGTCTCTACAATATACTTTATAGTTTGTCCTGTCTTACTTTAGTTCCATATCAATAGACACATTTCTGTGTAAAGGGGTGACTCCTTCGTGACACTATATGGTTTTATTTAAATTTGAAAGGACTTTTACGTGGGTCTATTGTAAAGTACTATCTATGCTTCGATCCCTAAAATCTTTCTTGTTTGGTATCTGATATGAATCACGTGTAGTAAATTTTGTAGGAAGAGCGGGCACCGTCTAAGTACAGTTACATACCGTTTTGTTTATGTTATAACATTTCATTAATCGGAGGTTAATTTTATTTACTTAAATATAATTTTTTATTTATTTTGTAGGAAGAAATAGAACTTAATGGTCGTAATTTTATTAGGATATAATAAAACTTTCGGATTTTAATTCACCGATATACTTTGGGTCGTTCTTTTATATCGAAAGTGACTCGTATTATCAGAGAGGAAATACTTCGTCTGACATAGTGGTCAATCTTCAGATTCCTTGTTCGGATGGACCGTTGATATCTCTAGATCTCTCCCTGGCCGTCTTTACTATCATTCCGATCAAATATTTTTCAAAGGTTTGTACGGTAATCCTTTTGTAGATGTACCTATTTGTTGAAAAAAAGTTCTATTTGATATATTTATTCTTTAAATTTTTTATATATTTGTTAAGACTTTTTTTACAATATTAGATTTTTATTTGTAATAATGTTTATAGATTCATAATATATATATTAAATTATAAATATACATTTATGATAAAATATATAATGAATTCGTATAAATAATTTCTTTGTACAAAATTTGGATTAAACGAAACGTAACCGAAGGTAAACCTTTTTTGTGTCCTACAAATATTTGTTCCTTTATAAATTTTATTATGTGGTCTGTTTCTATTTCCACTTGACCGACTCTTAGTTTCTTTCACTTTTCTCTTAACCTGTTCGATTATTTCATTTTATTCTCTAAACTTATTTTTATTTCCGTTTCAGTATTGTCTAGTCAAAGTCCAGGTGTTTTAATTATGTCTTATCTTTTGACTTCATGTCATCTAACCCTGTTTAAATGTTTCAAGATGGTCTTATGTCTTTCTTATTTCTAACAATTCTTTATTCTATTTGCTATAACTCGAATTACGTACTATTAAATACTAAGACTTCTTCTCTGACTTTGTTTACTCTGTACTCTTATCTTTCGTTTCTTATTAAATTATCTATCCTTTTCTGTACTCAGGAATCTACTTACATTCCTAGACTAGAGATCCATTTATACTTTCTCACTTCGCTCAAGATTCTTAGAGAGAAAAGTTTTGAACTTTAATTTTACTGGTGTTCTATTATTACAAAAATAGTATCAAGAGTTGGTAACCGGGTGGAGAGGGTTCAACATTAAATCCTTTTAAGATTATTTAAGAAATTCTGAACGTTTAAATTTCTCTTCACCAGGTTACTTATGTCATCGGAAAACGAGAGACACTCTCAGGTTTCATCTACCTCTTCTTTCATTGGCACCGTTGAAGTCTCTGTGATCACCCTTTACTTCTTTGACGTCTTGTGTCCTGTCCAAGTTACCCTCTATGTAAATGTCATGAAAATTCACTAACTAAAAATAAATTTCATTTCACTGAAGACTTGGCTATATGACTTTTTCTTTTTTGTCTCCCGAGACACATAACTAGTATGAGTTGGGTCGTTCACAATCTAAATGTAATTTTACATATCTTGTGTTTTGGGTTGGAAGTTTGAAATTTATTGAGTACTATTCTTTCCTCATTGTCTTAAGTGAGTGTGAGAAAATTTCCTTTACATCCGTCTTAATCAGTTTACGTTGTATTCGTTCTTTTTATAATTATTATTTACCGTTATACGTTTCTATAATGTATACATTCGTTTATCGTAAGTACTTTTAATAATTTTATCTGGGTAAATTTTGAACTTCAGTATTACTTTTTAATTTTCTTTTAAAGAAGTTCTCAGGGAACCTGACGTTCCTCTAGTTTGGTCAGTTAGGACTCCTTTAGTTGGGACTTATAAGTGACCTTCCTGACTACGACTTCCATTTCGAGGTTTCGAAACCGGTGTACTACTCTTCTCGGTTAAGTTACCTTTTCTGGGACTACGACCCCTTCTGACTTCCGTCCTCCTCATCGCCTACTGTCTCCTACTCTACCAATCTACCGTAGTGGTTGATTTACCTATACGCAAACTCGATCGAGACCCTCAACCACTTCCTGTCCGTTCGAACCATACGACGTCAGGTACCGTAGTGTTTCTCAGTCTGTATGGACTCACCTACTTGTTGTCGTTCTCAAGACACGATATCTCGAATTGTCTTGTTACCTAAGTAATTTAATTTCGAATTCTTTTCTATCTCGTTGTTTCGAGTTATATTTAATACTAATGTCTCTTTCCTACATAAATTACGGGGTAACGGTTAAGACTCTATAACCTTCTTTACACGTTTTTCATCTCCGTTCGGAGATCCTTCATTCACCCTGGGGTTTGACTCTCAGTAGTTCCTTTAGTCCCTGAAATCATGAAATCGGAATCTCTTCGTTTAAAAGGGTTTTGGTCTTCCTTATTCCTTTACTTTTTGTGTTTGAACGGCCGGTTGTAGAACTAAAAATCGGGTCACTCTGGTTATGACTCAGTGACTAAATGTCTTGACATTGTGTTGTTTAGACATGAGAAATTTCGGTGATTTAACTAACATTAAACAGTACCGTCGTTATATTCAGATTATGTATTGACTTCTTATAATATGTGTCGGTTTGGCACAGGTCTTTTGTTTACCCGCAGGGGTTTTCACTTTCACCACTCATGTGAGCGGACCACTAAGATTGTTCTGACTTAACCTTTACGTCATGGTTGAAAAGAAGACAAGATTTACAAATTCTTCACCTTGAAAGGTTACGTCTCTAAACTCTTCGTCGACTTATTATATTAACTTTTTTTTCAAATCCTCCTTTCTTTCTTATCCTCCTTAGTCGTACGATAAAAGGGAATAAAACAAAAGATGTCCTTTCCTCAGTCTAGTATGATATATGTTAACTTTTAATACCAAATTTGTAAATGTACATGTGTATGTGTACTAGAAATTCTTGTTACGATAAGATTTTCTGTTTTTGATGAAATCTGTTATTATAGAATTCTTTATTATAAAGTCTTCGAGTTGTGTGAAAGTAAAAAAAAAAATTAAAAATTAAAAAAAATTTAAAATTTTAGAAATTAAGAATGTACGCAAGGGTTTGTACTTGGGGGGAGGGTGGAGGGAGGGNATACCTTTATGTTTTTTGGAGCTTATCGGTTTCGTTAGAACTCTTTCTTCTTACCTTGACCTCCTTCGGGTAAAAAACTAACCCAGCAAATAAAAAGACCTTAACTCGACGTCTTCAACGAACATATAAAAACTCTAATCAACAAACAGTCAACAAAGTTTTATCTTTCGGGTCTCTATTTAGGTGTGTGTATACCTGTGGAATAGAAACTGTTTCCTCCGTTCTTATATGTTACCTCATTTCTGTTAGAGAAATTGTTCACCACGACCCTTTTGACCAGTTGGTGAACATTTTCTTACTTTGATCTAGTGAAAGATTGTGGCGTGTGTTTTTATTTGAGTTTTACCTAATTTCTAGATTTACATTCTAGTCTTTGATATTTTGAGGATCTCCTCTTGTATCCGTTTTGTGAGAGTCTGTATTTAGTGTCGTCCTAGGAGATACTAGGTGGAGGGTCTTAAGACCTTTATTTTCGTTTTTATTTGTTTACCCTAGATTAATTTTAATTTTCGAAGACATGTTGTTTCCTTTTATATTCGTTCCACTTTTCTGTCGGAAGACTTACCCTCTTTTATTATCGTTTACTTTGTTGTGTGAAAGTAAAATCAGTGTACAGGACATTTCCTTTTAATTTATATTAAGATTCATTTAGAATAAATATACTTTAAAAGGAGTAAAATGAAGATGAGAAAAACATAGACGTATCTCTTTACTGACCTAGCTACAACACTTCATTAAGGGTACAAGAAATCTACTACTTAAACTTTATTCTTTAAGTTTTATTGTGTCTCTTGTCTGTGGTCATCTAATGAAATAGTATAATTAATCATTATATTAGTAATGATGTATTTGTAATAAAAGTATAGTAATTTGTATACGAACTTATAAACACAACATACAATTTTGACTTACACGAGTTAATAAGTCAGCATAGGTTAAGAAACGTTGGAGTACCTGACATCGGGTGGTACGAGAAGACGAGTACCATAAAAGGTCCGTTCTTATTTTACAAAACAAGATGATTATAAATTGGGATTGGGATTTAGATAGTAGGATATCTTTGGTTATACTAATTTCTTTAAAGATAAATTGAACAATTATAAAATTAATTTTACAATATACAAACTTGGTCTCTAGTTTAACGGTTGTAGGTGACTTAGTAGTTTTTTCGCTCTCTCAAGGTCTTTTTAGAGATAAAGACGAAATAACTGATACGGTTTCGGAAACTGACACAGTTAGTGTCATTTGACACCTTTTAAGACTTTCTCTACCCTTATGGTCTGGTGGACTGGACGGAGAACTCTTTGGATATACGTCCAGTCCTTCGTTGTCAATCTTGACCTGTACCTTGTTGTCTGAGCAAGGTTTATCCTTTTCCTCATGCAGTTCCGACAGATAACAGTGGGACGAATACATTGAATATACGTCACATACAGTACTCTTTGTGACCTTAGTTCTAACGACCTTCTTTATAGTTATTGGAGTCTTTACGTCTTCTGTGGTGGGAATACCATCTTTCACTTCTCCTTGATTTTTCGGAAAACTACTTTCACTTTCACCTCTTACTTTTTCAACCGAATTTCGAGTTGTAAGTCTTTTGCTTCTGGTACCGTAGACCAGGGTAGTGAAGTACCCTTTACCTACCCCTTTGACACTTTTGTCACAGTCTGAAGCAAAAGTACCCGAGGTTTTAGTGACGTTTACCACTGACCTCGGTACTTTAATTCTCTGCGAATAAGGAACCTTCTTTTCAATACTGGTTGGATCTATCGTATAAATTTTGGTCTCTGTAACGAAACGGTCGTTTCCAGGTAGTTCAGTTCCGATACTAAAAAGGTCACCAGTACATACCTACACTCTTAGTCTGATATTTCTTTCGACTTGTGACTTCTTGACTACGAAAACTTGACACCACAACCTCTTCTGAGAACTCTCAGCGAACCTGACGTTCCCCTAGGTTGGTTAAGTAAGACTTCCTCTAGTCGGGACCCTAAAGAAACCTTCCTTACTACGATTTCGACTTTGAGGTCATGAAAACGGTGGAGGACGTTTCTCAACTGAGTAACCTTTTCTGAGACTACGACCCTCCCTAATCCCCTTCCTCCTCTTCCCCTGCTGGCTCCTACTCTACCGACCTACCGTATTGACTGAGCTACCTGCGTTCAGACTCACTTGAGGCCCTCAACCACTGCCTGTCCCTCCGGACCGCACGACGCTAAGTACCCCAACGTTTCTCAGTCTGTGTTGACTCGCTGACTTGACTTGAAGAACTTGGATTACTTTTATATCGTTTCGTTCTTCAGTGGTAGTTAGATATAACTTTTAGAATTATAAATCCTTTTTACTATTTTCAAAATCATTATTGTTATAATGACAACAACAACAAGTCGTTATTGTTTTATAGATGAAGGAAAGAAAGTTCCTTCAAAGGTATATCAAACACTGATCTCTATTATAAATCGTTTTTATTTTCATTATATTCACTAAAACTCAGTTACATTGATTTTAGTGTAACCGACACAAGTTGTGGGATGAAGACTTTCGTTGTCCTTCTTATCTTAAAGACGACAAAAGGCTATAATTTTGGTAATACTAAAACACTTTACAGGACGTAAAATAGAAAGAACGTCACAAGGATAAGTGCCTACAAACCCTTACTGTAGTCCATTTAGATAAGATTCGTCTTATCATTGTACTTAAAACAATAACTCGGACCAACAAAAGTAATTTGTTTTGAGAAACAGATTTCTAGATAGAAGAATAGACTCTTATATTTGTTTGACCTAATTAAAACACAACAAGGTTTTATTAAAACGAAGTCAACCTTAAGTCTTCTTCTCCGTAGAATGTCTTTTAGTGTAAGACAGGAAGAAGGGAAAATTTAATGTCCGTACAAGACGTGTCCTTGTCTCGTCTATCACTTGTGAGTATGGGGTTCTGGATTTGTCTTGTCGCTTTAGATATTTAGGTCCAGGAATGGGTTATGACAATGTAGATTACTTGTTCGTTTGATTATATAGGTCTCATGTGTGACATTCTGGTAAGTAAGAGTTCAAACCGGAAACGACACATGAATTGAATAAGTCTCTGTCATCTTCTATAATATCGGAAAACTCCCGAAGGGACCACCGAGTCACCATTTCTTAGATGGACGGTTATGTCGTCTACATCCAAGTAAGGAACTCTACTCTTCTAAGGGACCTTTTGTTTTACCACTGGGTGAGGTCATAAGGACGAACTCTTTAGAGTACTTATCTCCTCGACCACCAGATGTCAAGTACTCCAGTACTCTCAGCCTGAGCTGAATCACTGATTTGTCGCCATCGGTGTCGTTCTAAGGTTTTTTACTTCAATTCTGAGAACCTTTAAGTCCCGCTTTATTTTCTTCGAATACGTAGAGAGGTCCGTCTTTGCTTATATGACTTTACTTATATGACTTTACTTATATGACTTTACTTATATGAACACTCTAACACTGTCGTGACTGAGGTATTTCGTCCTTGTTTGAGATAACGATTGTATCTCTCACCCGACAAACCTCCACAGAACTTTTGAATCTCGTCATACTTTATCTTCGATCGTTTACCTTTTAGAACCATCCTGTACCTTTGACTTTTACCACGAATTCTTTATAATCATCGTTTCACCAACTACCGCTGACCTGATAGTGTATCCGGTGTCACTCTAGTGAGGGTAGTTTCGGCTTTTTAATGATTGTCTCTCCTTCTCAATCACTACGTGTAAAGTAAAGTTCTCTAAATAAAATATCTGTACCTCATTTCCGTTCTATAAAATAAATAAATACATACCTCCGGACGAAAAATCAGTATCTTGTGATCCCGTGTGTGGGGATATCATTAAGTTTTACGTAATCACGATTACCATCAACAAAACTGGGTTCGTTCAGTTTCTCAATTAAAATAATTTAATTCAGTAAGTTTCGGTACAGAGAGTCCCTTAATTGTGTATTCGTGATCGATGTACTCTTTTACTTACGATACAGTTACGTCACGGTCTGTCCCCGGTTAATACTAAATCGTATTAACTTGTTTAGGATCCACGTCGGATGGAGGAGTACAAAGTCATACTTAAATAATTTACGTAAAACTAGGGACTTCTGATGATCTTCGGTATAAATTAAACGCACTTGTAATTTAGACACCAACCTGATATATAATTTCGATTTTTATTAAATAAAACACACAAACAAAACGTTACGTAAGAGTGGGAACTGAAAGACGAACAGAACAGATAAAAAGGGTGACTCTCGAGTAAGTAAAAGTACTGAAAAGAATAGTTGAGAAACGACCACTAGACTTTATAGGATACTCAACGAGACCGTCTCAAAAGTCTAATAAACCACCCTTTCGTCTCTAAAAAAGGAGAAGAGAAAAAAACCCTCCCTTAACCCTTATGTTAAAGTGTAGATTCGGTTATATTAGAATTTTAGACGACTATCAACGACAAAAAAGAGAACGACGAAAATTTTAAGAGAGAGGTTGTAAACTGTAAAATTAATATTACACAGAACTACACCAAGAAAAACCTAAGTATCACAAACCTTGACAGACAAGAAGGACCTGGACCTATAGACAAAGGAAGGGGTCCAATGTCTTCTAAAATTTGTAAAAAAAAAGTTTATTCAAAAACTGAGGAAAGAGATAAAAGAGAGGAAGACCCTGAAGATATTACTTTTACGATTATACCAATTACAACAGAGACTTCAGAAAATACGATAGGAGTAAATTTAATAAAAAGAAAAACATAAGGTCAACCCACTAAAGACGTTACAAGAAAAGTCTAGTGACCAGGTAAGAAGAGATAGTAGATGAAAGGACAACTAAAGAAGATCACATGAAGAGTAAAGTCAATGACATAAGAAGTCGAGACTAAAAAAAAAGAGTATCAAAGACTGAGACATAGTAATACTAGAAAAAGATAGGTTCGATGTGATACATAGTGGAGTGTGTAGTTAGTCTTAACAGTAGTAGTTTTTTAGTGTTTGTTATTTACGACCTCTCCTACACCTCTTTTCCCTCTGGAAGATGTGACAACCAACCTTACGTTTAACAATATCGATGATATCTATTTAATAGCTCCAAGGAATTGTTTGATTTTTATCTCGATGGTATACTAGATCGTTAGGTTGAACACCCGTATATAGGTCTCTTTTGGCATTGACTTTCTATGTACGTTGGGTTACAAGTGACGTCGGGAACTGATGAATGTTATCAGTTCTGTACCTTCATTGGACTTAGAGGCAGTTGTCTCCTTACCTTTTTTCCTACACAGTGCACATATGTTACCTTACAATGAGTCGGTAATTTTTCTTATTTTGTTACGGTAAATGTCGTTGTACCTACCTGGATCTCGAATAGTACGACTCACTTCATTCTGTCTATCTCTTTCTCTTTATAACATACAGGGAATATGCGTCTTAGATTTACCACGTTTACTTGGATAAATGTTTTGTCCTCATCTCAGTGTCTATATCTTTTGTTTGAACACCAAGGGTACCCCATTCACCCTCTCCCTATTTAACCCTAACTGTATGTGTGTGACGACATATATCTTATCTATTGATAATTCTTGGTTGACTTATCGTGTCCTTTGATAAGTTATGAGGTATTACTGGATATACTCTTTTCCTGTTTTTTTCTCAATTTGTACACGTACATGTTAACTGAGTAAAACGATATGTTGTCTTTGATTGTGTTGTAACATTTAGTTGATGTACGATTAAAAAAATTTTTATGGTAATTTTTTGTAAAAAGACTCCGAATCAGAACAATAAACAATCCTTTTATAAAAAGAAAAAGGAGTAAAACGAACCAAGAGACACGAACTAAGATACATAATCCGTTTTGAATAAAAAGAGTCAGAACGTCCTCACCTAAACATATCCAGGAAGAATTGATTCGGACGGTATCGAGAACCAGTAGAGAACTTAGAAAGACCAACATATATGGTGCACTAAATAAGAATTATACCGGCATAACAACTTCCACCCGTCTCTGGACAGTCACTGGGTTTACCTCCTTAGAATGAATTGTAAATTAAGTCCGACTAATTTAAGGTCTAAGAGTCCGTCGTCGAAATTTTCACACTTCTATATATGGTAAGACGTTCGGTGTCAGTGTTGAGGACGACCGGACGTCTGGTCTAAAACCTCTACCGGGGATCTACTATCGACATTTTACGCCCGAGGGGAAAGACCCCTTAGAACAACTCGTCATCGTTCCGGTTCGCGTATGTGTCGTATCACAGAGAGACGAATAAAAGGAACCCTCATGACAGAATCCGTGTAGGAGGAGAACTTGGTAGAGCTTTCATTGTCTCCAAAGTAATACGAGTATATCTATTAGTAAAAGTAAAGACGGAATTCTATCTCAAATCTTCTTCGTCTGATGGAAGCGATTCTCCTCTTTGGAGAAACACTACTTTAAGACACAAGTAGTCCGGTTTTTATCCTCTAAGTTTCGAAGAGTCTATACAATTTTTTTTTTACGAGTCTTTAAAGTGTTTGGAGACTCCCACTATAAATTCAACACACATGATTACAAAATTTATCTCTTGTTTTCTCATTATCGTTGGAGAAAATTGACTAAGATTTTGAGACGTATTAACATTCAGTATAACATAAAACCTTCTTTAGTGTAATCCAGATTATCCTTTTTTCCTTCAGTTGGGATTAAAATTGTTCGTGAATTATTTTGTGTCCCGATACTTTTCCGTTTTTTTTTTTTTTTAATGTAATTTAATAGATCTAGACTCTTTTAAAGGTCTGACAACTGAAGTAATATCAACGTCTAAGTCGTTGTATGAATCGTTGTATTCATCAAGGGTGTCGTGTCTTTGCCTTAGTAAAATGTTTTCCGTCTACTCCTTAAGTTTTGGTGAAACCTAAATTATAAAAATAACTTTAAATTAACTTCTTGAATGTCTCACTTCTCATGCACTTCTTCATCACGTATTTCGGTAGAAAAAAAAAAAAAAAATGTTAAATGATTATACCCAAGTAGTCGAAGGATATCGTAGTGTAGTAACACTAAAGGACTACAGGATGTACTGATCCCAGTATATCCAATGTATGGTTGTGTAATAATTAAATTTTATTATTCCAGTTTTCGTTTCTGTTTACCGAGAAAATTTTACTGTTACAGAAGATATAAGTCACAACAAGAATCATTTTATACTGTCGAACGTCGTGAGAAAAGAGGAAGGAAATGATAGATCTGTCAGAGTACGATCAACCCATAAATTCTAAACAATCTTTACCAAATCATTTAATGTACTTCTTTGTTTTACAATATATTGTTTAAGAGTAGTTTTCACAGTACGAGGTAACAGAAGTTTGAAACTTTTCGATTTCGTAATAATCGACTTTTATTTCTCGTACAAAAAGTTCACTTGAATGATATAGACATATTTATATTTATAGACTAGAAACCCCGCCGTGACCTTACTGAAAGTCCTCTATGGGGTGTAGGTTCCCGTTTCTTCGGGGTCTTTGTACTATCTGTGACCTCACCGTCGACGGGTCCTGAGTTCGTCGTCGATACTCCTCGACCTGACTCCTCTATGGGATACAAGTCCCGGTTCCTCTTCGGGGTCTTTCTACCCTCTTCCCTGTTTAGACGTAAATCTTAGTTCGGGATATGGGTGGTCTCTACGAGTTTCCCGAGTTTGTTTGGGATGTCTCTGACTCTGTCTGGACACAAACTCACAGAGGACACCTCCATACCCGGTTGTCACCCGACGACGTCCCCGTCTCAGAGACCCACGTCATCTGGACCCATACCGTATTCGGGAGAACCTGTAATTGGGGTGGTATCTCGACGGTCTTGAATATATCCTGACCCCTTTATCCGAGAACCTCCCCTGTTCGTTTTAGAGACACATGGTCCTGGGTTCTCTTTCCTCGTCACTGGGTGTTCTCTGACTAGGTCTGAACGGGTACTCGTAGATGCTCAGAGGTCGTCTCCGCACCCAACCGTCACCGGACGACGTCCCAACCCAGTGACTCACGTCGTCACATACCTCGGAAAACTTCATCCAACGGTAATAGAAGTAATGGAGGTGGTATCAACCCAAAGTCGAGTCTTTTGTCCCTCCCTTGTGTCGGTACGGGTAGTTTTCTTTTGACCTAATTTCTAAGTGACTCATACCGGGGTGGGTTGTCTTGTTTTGGATCGAAGGGGGAGTCAGTCAGAGAGGGTAGTCCTTCGAAGGAATTTGGGGAATAGGAAGAGGTAGTCTCTCGTCTGTCTGACTTTCGGTGTTAGTGTCTTTGATTAGTTAGACTGGTGTACCTGGTGTCGGAACGGATGGAGTTACTTTGATACTCGGTACGACACATCCCAGTGGCTTCTACCTGTCCAGTACCTCCTCTCAAGACTGTTTTACACCACGTGACCTCTTCCCTTACCGTTTGGTGAAGTCATAAGAACGGAATTCTTGGGGTACTTATCATACTTTTCCGTTTTTCTATCCTGTTACTTTCTACTTACGGGGTCCAACCATCCACGGGTTATACGATGACCTCTAGTCACCTCTTAATTTAGATCTTTCTTACTTCTCTGTCTCGGTTTCGTTTTTGTTACGGGTCAACACCTACACTAGTCTACCTTCATTTTAGGCTACGACATATCTCGTTATAACGTATCCTTAGACCTTACAATCCATATACTTAGTTCCGTTTAACTTTGACCAGTTTTCCTCTATCGTTCTCACTTTTAGCTGTAAAATCCTTAGTGCTTGATTTTACCTGACCTTACTCACTTAAATTGAAGATAGTGGTATTATAGATGATGACACCCGTTCTTAGGTAATCTTTTTTACCTAATCGGTAGTATCAGTTGTTTTCTTAAGCTTTACGTCATAAACCTATGTCAGAGTTTTTACTATCTTACTAGACAAGTAAAGGTTCCAGTTGGTAAGTTATAGTGTCATTAGTTTCAGATATGGGACCGTTCATTACGACTTCTTCGACTTCAACTTACCTGGAAGATCTTGATTGTAGGTTTTTTCTACAGGAAAAGTGATATCCCCTGACCTTCTGTTTTCGTCCTTCATTGTCTATGGACCTCATTGTCCGTCGAAACCGGAACCTCATGTCTTACTTCGTCCCGTTTTAGATCATCTCAAAAGGTTCTCTTGTGTAACTAGTATCGTTTGTGGAAGAAGGTTGTTATGTTCTCTTCTGAGATGTGTACCTGCAGTGGTCTACCAGCTGTGGCTTTAGTCTAACTAATATAAGAAACGTCGGTTTCTACCTCTGTAAAATATCTCGGTGTTTTTGTTCTGATCCTCGACTGACACCGAGTCTAGTATTTGAGGAATAACGGTTTAAGTCTGAATTTAACTTCTTTCATCCCTTTTGGTCATCTGGTAAGTCCATACAGGATTTAATTTACGGAATACTAATATGTCACCTTCACTGTTTATCTAAGTTCCTAAACTAGACTATCTGTCTCACGGACTTCTTGATACCTGCCTCCAAGGACTGTAACATGTCCTCCAGACCTAGTTCTGGTAGGTGTTCTTTTTATTTACGTTTTTCCGTTTTATCAACAGATTCCCCCGGAATGTTTATCGACACTTTTTCTTTTCTTCGTTTTCCGTTTCCTCTTTTCCTTTCTATTTGGGTAGACTTACGTCTCGAAGTTTCTTATCGTTCCTCTCTATTCTTTCCAAAGGAGTCACTAATTACATTTCTTTGTCTCCTTTTGTTATCTTACGTTTTCTGATCTCTAGAGGAGTTCTTTTACTCTCTGTGGTTCCCTTGTAAATAGTACGTTTCTACCCGTGTTATTTCGGGTCTTTACCATACCTATATTGTATTCGTCTTCTATAATTCTTCTACACCGTTCTTATGTGTCTAGATATGTTTTTTCTAGAGTACTGGGTCTATTAGTGTTATCATACTAGTGAGTGGATCTCGGTCTGTAGGACGTTATGCTTCAGTTCCCCCGGAATCCTTCGTAGTGATGTTTGTTTCGATCATCTCTACTACCTTAAAGTCAACTCGATAAAGTTTAGGACTTTCTACTTTCTACTACCTCCCTTTCACGATGTGAGTTATACGGTCGTTTAAATCTTTTGAGTCGTCACCGGTGTCCTGACCTTTTCCAGTCAAAAGTAAGGTTAGGGTTTCTTTCCGATACGTTTTCTTACGAGTTTGATGACGTGTTGACGTGAGTAGAGTGTACGATCGTTTCTTTACGAGTTTTTATAGGTTCGGTCCGAAGTTGTCAAGTTCGACCTAAATCTTTTCCGTCTCCTTAGTGTCTAGTTTAACGGTCGTTTCCCACCTAGTAGCTTTTTCTCTCTCTCAAGGTCTTTTTGTTGATGAAGACGAAATATCTGATATGGTTTCGGAAACTGACACACCTAGTTTTATTTGACACCTTTTAAGAATTTCTCTACCCTTATGGTCTCGTGGACTGGACGGAGGACTCTTTAGACATACGTCCAGTCCTTTGTTGTCAATCTTGACCTGTACCTTGTTGTCTGACCAAATTTTAACCCTTACTAAATACAGTTCCGACGTATAACAATGGGTCGAATAAATTGAATATACGTCTCATGTAATACCTTTTACGACCTCACCTACTTTGCGTTTGGTCTTAGTTCTAAAGACCCTCTTTATTATTGGAGTCTATACGTCTACTGTGGTGTGAATACCGTCTTTTCCTTCTTTTTGATTACTAAGAGAACTACTTTCACGTTCTCCTCTCACGTTTTCTAGTACCGTAGATCAGGGTAATGAAGTACCGTTTATCTACTCCTTTGTTACCCTTGTCACTGTCTGAAATAAAAACCCCCCGAGGTTTTAGTGACGTCTACAATTGAAGTCGGTACTTTAATCTTCTACGAAGAGGAACCTTCTTTTAAATACTGGTTGGATCTGTCGCATAATTTTTCGTTTCTGTAATGAAACGGTCGTTTCCAACCAGATCAGTTTCAAAAACAAAAAGATCATCAGTACATCCCTATACTCTCAACCTGATATTTCTTTCCACTAGCGACTTCATGACTACGAAAACTTGACACAACAACCTCTTCTGAAAACTTTCGGGGAACCTGTCGTTCCTCTAGGTAGGTCAGGTAGGATTTCTTTTAGTCAGGACTTATAAGAAACCATCTTAACTACGATTACGAATTTGAGGTTATGAAACCGGTGGACTACACTTCGTGACTGAGAAACCTTTTCTGGGGTCACGACCCTTACCGACTTCCGCCCTCCTCTTCCGTTACTGTCTCCTACTCTACCAACCTACCGTAGTGGCTGAGATACTTGTACTCGTACTCATTCGACGTCCTCAATCGCTACCTGTCCTTTCGGACCTCACGACGTCAGGTACCCCAGCGTTTCTCAACCTGTGCCGACTCGCTGACTTGACTTGACTAAAAACTCTTTCTAATAAACGTTTCTATAGTCAGTATGAGTGCCATTGAGTGAAACCATTTTATTTATAAATATATACTAAGTTTAAGATATTATTCTCCAATTTTTTGTCTCCATTATTCATTGATTAACAAATTATAAACAAGGTTTTCCTCTTCGTATTCTTTATAGACGACAGGGAGGGGCACCCTTTTAAAATAAAGAAACAGGTCAACCACAGACTGAACCAATCAGTGAATACTACGGAGTAAGATTTCAATACAAAGATGGTCAACACAATCTTCAACGGTTTCCTGAAAGAAACCGGTTCTTTTACACAGTAAAGACTTATTTAACAAATTCTCAGTTATATATAAAAGTTACTATTGAAAAGGAAAAGTTACTCTGTGTGCAACAGGGAATGTCCCCGACAAGAAAGTCTGTTATGTTACTTTACTTCTGTTTCTTTTTGTTTGGTGTCGACTGGGCGTTGTTTGTGTTTTATTAATGAAAATTTTCGGATGATAATGGATTAAGATTCTCTTTGTTCCGATGGGAGAAACGTCTCTTTTGATGTACATTCTCTTTTTTTCCTTTAAACGAACATCTCCTTTTTTAATATGAGTGTGTGTGTAAACATTTTACACCTAAACTTAATTTCATCTGTAAATTTCATCATCGAGGGATCATCATCGTAGGGATCATCGTAGGGATCATCGAGTCGAACATCTCGTCGACGGACGTTACGTCTTCTGGAGCCAAACTAAGGACCCAACCCTTCTAAGGGGCTTTCCACTATCCGATGGGTGAAGTCATAAGGACCCAAAGGGACAACCGTGTCTACCATTTCTTATATGGACGTTACACCCTCTGGACCCAAACTAGGAACTCAACCCTTCTAGGGGATCTCCTTCCGTGCCATTGGTCGCGTTCATAAGAACGGACCTCTTAGAGGTACCTGTCTCCTCGGATCGTCCGATCTCAGGTGGTCCACTGTTTGTCAGTCTGTGTTGACTCGTTGATTCGTGTCGTCTTGTGTCTGTAAATTTCTCAGATTTTAATAGATTTCATCATAGGTAAAACAGAATACAAGTTTGACCGTACTAGTTGTAGTTGACTTTTGAAATCTCCTTCCGTTTGAGTGGAGGGACGGAGTTTAGATCACTTAACATTAGAGACCTTCATTTTGATCCTAAGACATAAAGTTGTTAACAGGTTCATTAAGGATACGTTCGATTTCAAACTCTTTGTGACTAGATTTCACATTCTTGGATGTCGGACAATATGTGTCACTTCATTCAGTCTTTCTCTTTTTGTTTATAGTATTATTATGTATGTACACCTTTGATCTTTTTACCACGACTACTTGGATAAACATCCCATTGCTAGTCTGTATCTAATGTCCGAACACCTGTGTCACCCCCTACCTCTCCCACCCTACTTAACTCTCTCATCGTAACTTTGTATATATGGTGGTTGACATTTTATCTATGGGTCGCCCTTAAACGACATACTCCGTCTCGCGAGTTGGTCCACGGGACACTGTTGGATCTCCCACCCACCACACCCTATCCTCTACCCTGCCTCCAAGTTCCTCCCCGGTATACATGTGGATATCGACTAAGTACGACTACATACCATCTTTAGTTGTGTTGTAACATTTCGTTAATAGGAGGTTAATTTTTATTTAATTTTTTTATTTTGTATCTAGAGTTTTGTAAGTTGGTCTATTAGACACGTGTTTTTCGGGTGAGATCCTTAATGGGAAAAGTACGATATTGTACAGAGAAAAGTAATCATATTAAAAATTGTACCATGATTATAAAAATAACTTTACAGAAATTTGAATCTCAACCGTAAATAAAATGGAAGATAGTGAAAGTAATTGAGTCAAAACCCATCTCAAAATCAAAAATAAGTCAAATAGTCCTTTTCTAAGGATAATTTGAATTCCACTTTTTATTCTAGAATCACTTATATGTATCTTTAAAGGTAAAATGTAATAAAGGTATCTAACACTAAGACAAAAGAGAAAGTTGCAAAATTGTTTATCGAAACTTATGGATGATGTACGATTCAGTACCACGGGAATCATGACTTTTTGTCGTATTCTACCTTCGGAAGGGAAGTGAATGGGTTAGTGAGGGAGTAAGAAATACTCAATGAAAAGTTTACTAGTCTTACTTAAAGGTTTACTTTGAGAATCAGTATACCAGTGTTTCAAAATATAAAAAATACGACAAGTATAGAAACTTTTTGGACTCGACAACAAGACGGACACTGAACCTTTTATTTAAGATTGTCACGTGATTCTTAGGACCGAAAGTATACGTTGTCCCCGTATCTACATGACCAAAGAAACATATAAAGTGAAAGAATTTGTATCATATTTTACATGTAAAGACAATAACTCTGAATGGAAATCTTTTGTACTTTCTAATATGTAAAGGAAGAGTTTCTATCTTTGGTGACGAGTGGACTTAAATAAAAAATTCTTTTATTTTTCACTATAGTATTAGTAAAATACTAATATATTTAACACAAGTACTGTTTTAATTGTAATATCAAAAAGGAGTATATTAAATTTTAGAGTGTCTCTTTTTATTTCCCAACTCTTTCCCGTACTTATCTCTTAAGAGAGTAAGTGAGTAAATAGGAAAGTCACTTGTGTGTTGATAACTAACAGTCGATCAACCATTCATGACATAATCCATTACTCTATTGTTGAATCCGTTTTCTTTGTACTACAGACATGAACATTTTGAGTGTCAAATCATTTGGATACTTTTTCGTGACGGTATTAAATTTTAAACGGAACGTTATTTTATTTTTATTAATTTTCTTATAAATTATTTCTCTTACGATTACCGTAAACTCATAGAATTTATTAATCGTAATACTTAACATTCTTAAGTAGCTGGTCTTTTAGATAACTGTACGGGTGTAGGGACAGTTAAAATACGTTTTGTCAATTTAAGATTTATGAGTACTATTTTTGAGAAATAGAGAGGGAAACTAAAAATCAACCTTGAAAACTACTGAAAACTTATATACGGAATGTCGACAACTACATGAAGGGTTGTTACTAACTCTTTACCGATAAATGAGTCTAAACTCTTTGTTTTATAAACACATCTAAAAATAAAACAAGTAAGTCTGGCAGTACTAACTTCCTCTTGTGAGATATCAGTACTTCTTATAAATTGGTTTGGTAAGAGGTTACGTACCCTTACATGACAGTTGCATATATTCCTTTTATACTGTAGTTTCCTTAATCGTTTTACAGTCCAAATCTACAAGATCCAAACTAATAGTAGACTCTATGAATGTGTAACACTCTGAAACCAGTTGAAAGAGTTGACAAGACCCAAAATCAAAGGAATTGATATTTTATTCTTATTATTTACATAGATTAATCTACAAGATTATACTGTCGACTCCATTTCATGTATTACATGGAACGTGTAAATCAAAAACTATGTATAATCATTAAAAATGATTATAGTCAATACTATTTAAATACATTTTTACGTAGTTTTGTTTTACTTTGTGTGACATGTTCCTCAAAATAAAGGGGTGAAAAGAGGAGATATGAATCAGACGAAAGACGAAATGAATAAAAAGAAAGTTTAGGGAATAACAAAGAAAATTTATAACGGTCCTCCTTACTGTTTATCTGGAATTTATTCGTTAGACTTTTAGAAATTCATAAGTTTATTTAGGTTTAATAGTTTCTGATAAGTATAACTTTTAAGTGTTACCTCCTCCCTGATAACTTAAATGAGACAATCGGTAATTATAAACATAATGACAGTTGTATAAAGGTTAACATAATTCTTCACAAAATAAGTTATTAAACCAAGTCATTAGAAGTGAGGTTCCTTACCGTGTTGTGATCTTGAAGTACGGTACTTTGACAGAACGACGACAACAAGTCAGTGAGCCAGGACAGGCTGATGAACGTTGGGGTACCTGACGTCGTGTGGTCCGAAGGGACAGCAAGTGGTAGAGGGTCTCGAACGAGTTTAAGCACAGGTAAAAGTAGGTTGATATAATAGGAGACAGCAGGAGAAGAGGAGGACAGAAGTCAGAAAGGGTCTTAGTTCCAGAAAAGATGACTCATCCAAGAAACGTAGTCCACCGGTTTCATAACCTCGAAGTCGAAGTCGTAGACAGGAAGGTTACTTATAAGTCCTAACTAAAGGAAATCCTAACTGACCACACTTGAGAAACGTCAGGTTCTATGAGAGTTTCCAGAAGCGGTTGTGGTGTCAAATTTTCGTAGTTAAGAAGTCACGAGTCGGAAGAAATACCAGGGAGAGAGTGTGGGTATGTACTGATGACCTTTTTGGTATCGAAACTGACATACCTGGGAACGACCTTTGAGAAATAATGATTAACTTATATTATGAGGTATTCAAATATTGCTAGTACTTAGGATCAGACGAACTTTATCATACGTATAATAAGTATATTAGATTAATGGATGGTCATTATAACACTAAACATGTTATTTAACTACCATTAAAAGGTATACTCACACGAAACACGATTCAACGAAGTCAGCACAGACTGAGAAACACTGGGATACCTGACATCGGAAGGTCCGAGGAGAAATGTACCCTAAGAACTCCATTTTTATGACCTCACCCAACGGAACGGGAGGAGGTCCCCTAGAAGGGCGGGGTTCCTAGATTAGGTATCGAGAATGTAAAGAACGTAACAGTCCGCCCAAGAAATGGTAATCACGGTGGACCCTTCGGGTGGAATGTATATGTATAATTTATTACATTATAAAATTATTATCTTTTGTTAAATTCTACATTAATAGAAGAAACTTCTAGTTGACAGATTTGTGTATATGTAAGTTCTCCCATTGATAAAGTAACATATTCTCGTGTTCTCGTTACTTCATCTATGAAAATCACATCTTTATAAATCAGTTCAGCCTCTTAGTCTAAGTACTTTTGACGTAACTTAATAAAAATTATACCTTTTGCATCATTATGGTAAGAAAGAAGGAGGGTCGGAGAAACCAAAACTTAGAAGTATTAAATTTCTTTACATAAGTAAATAAACACGTTCCATGTCTTACTATGACTCTTATAATTTAAGTTTTAATTGTAAAGGATAGAAATCTTTCCATGTAGGGTCAGGGTCCATACCTCACATAGGATTAGGGTTCTGAATTGATTAGAATGACCAAAGATAAATAAAATAAAATTTCCAAATCCCGATAATAGACTGAAGTTGACCTTTATTTTAGTATCTTAAAATCTTGTAAACACGATTCAGTGAAGTCAATACAGAGTGAGACACACTGGGATACCTGACATTAGACGGTCTGAGGAGACAGGTACCTTAAAAGGTCTATTCATATGATCTCATCCAACGGTAAAGGAGGAGGTCCTCTAGAAGGTCTGGGTCCCTAGTTTGGGTGGAGAAAGACGTAACCGTCTGTCCAAAAAAAAAAAAAAAAAAAAAATTGGTGATCACGGAGGACCGTTCGGGGAGTCTTGTATGTCTTTGACATTGTTAGAGACTGAGGGTTGACGAAGAAGACTCTCTCCTCTTTTATTCACGGTATCTTTACACTTTAATAAACGGGTTTCAGTTTTTCGGATGTTTCGAGGTCCGAAAAGGATATCTGTATAAATGAAAAATTCGAACCGATACTAGTAAAGGAATTGGTAATCTTCCTAAATTCGATACTTGTATGTTAGTCGTATGAACACAAGATCATGAGTAAACCAAATGATAATAGAAAAATCGGAATTCCTTTATCGGATAACGGAATCAGTCAAATGAAGTCTCTAAATATAACTATCTCTCCCAGTTTCCCTTTTCACTTACACTCCTGTAAACATCATATTCTTTTTTCTTTTCAGTGACATTTTTTTTTTTTTTCTCTTTTTTTCAGTGACATCTTCGTTCATCACTGAAATAGTTTTATTACTTGACCCAAATGTTTTATGTAACTGTTTTTCTACGAAGGTTCTATTGTAGGAATCGCCAAGTAGTGTTTATTGTAAATCGGACAAATTAATATCACTGAAGTCTTTGAAGTCTTTTTTCATGTCAAGAAAATTGTACTCATTGATACCCTCGTAAACGGAATTATCTTTGTCGTAAACTAGGACCTGATGAGAGTTGGCTGTTTCCTATTTGAATATTTATCGTTTCTAAATTCAACTCATAAAATCCCTCTCGCGAGATATATTTAGGACTGTATGAAATTTACATTTGATAGTTCAATCAATCTCCAATGTTCCTTTGTGAGTAGAGATAGTCATGTACCACTATTGAGTCGAAAGTTTGTCGTGAGTACTTTCTTGTTATATTAGGATAATATTTACCCACTGTTTAGGGTTTGGAAAGACTAGAGATATTGGATCGTCTCTTTTTCTTTTTAGAAAAGTTGTATAAAAAAATAAGTTCTCGAGTGTGAACTGACGGTGGGACTAACCTATGATGGTATCTTCAAGTAGACTATCTATAGAATCATGTTTCGGTCCGAATCTTCCAGATCTTCCACATGTTCATAATTAAAGTATCGTAAAGTAAAAGTTAAGGAGAACATATTTTCATGTGATTGGGTCGTGACTGTCTTCATCTCAATGTAATTCTGTCATGTACTCGTCCTAAGTTTATTGGGGAGACTGTCCTCTTTAGTGACAAACCAAGTTTCATAAACACCTTGCGTAAAGTGAACTTGTAATTGTATTCCACTCCCTGTCTTTACAGAAATAATTCCTTCTCTTTACGATACTAGTATACGTACACATAACTATCTTTGACACAGTATTTATGACTTTCATGTCTCAAGAGTGTAAATAATGTCACATAAACGTAAATCTAGAACCAAGAAAATAATTCATAAACTAGTTGACTGTTCGAAAGTAGATGAGAACCGGAGTCAAAGAAATGTACTTGTCATGTCCACTCTTACCATATTCGTGGAGTAATAAACTACCCCCCGATTTGTTCTTTGTGTACGTATCACGAGGTGTTTGTCAACCACGAGTCATGTCCAATTCATAATACTATTTCGACAAGTTGTTAAAGTTCACTTTCCTTCTTAGTGACAAAGATAAGTCTTCAAGAAAAAGCTAAACTGACTGAAACTCACACACATACACAAAAGGAGGATTAGAAATCTCTTTTCCCCTCTTTTAGTTTGTGTTGTTCGTCTCTCCCCTTTTTCTTTATTTTGAAATCCACTGAGTCCTCGTGATTGTGTCAAGTTCCTCTATATACATCCTCCTCCTTCAGTCATCAGTTTGATTACATGGGAACCTCTTCCGGACCAGTGACCTGGTGTCTCTCCTGAATGTGTTCTGGCTGGAGACGACAAGTCTTTGTCTTCATGTACTCTTGAAAATATGTCAATAGACGAATAGAAATCGTATGTAAAACCTTCTTATGTGAGATATCAGTCAGTATACGAACGTACTTTCCTCTAACTCATTATTCATGTAAAAAGAAAGTTATTACTGTGATATCTGTTAAGATTCAATATTTGGTAAAGATTCAATATCCAAAAGGATAACCATAGTTAGGGAAAGACAAACTAACTAGAGTATGACGAGAGGAAGATCAAATAATGTAAGGGGAAGATTAGTGATATTAAGTTTGTCCGGAAAGGTAAGGAGTTTGGTCGAAGATTCGGACATGTGAAAAGATACGTTATGTTATTTTAGAGGTGAGGAGGGGTGTAAGGGTACCAACTGAGGATTAGTAGTAAATCGTCAAATTCATTCCCTGGGAGTATCTTTTAAAGGACTGAAATATTACATTAAAAGGGAAGGGACATGTTAGGTCTTTCTAAGACGAAACGCAAGAACAAAAGTAGTGATACACTTTACTAGTATTGATATATCCTTGTACAATAGTGAACTAAGGAACAAAAGTGGTGTGATGAACTAGTGTCAACAAGAATCAGTGAGTCAGTACGGGTTGAGAAACGTTGGGGTACCTGACATCGGACGGGTCGACGAGACAGGTACCCCTAAGAGGGTCGTTCTTATGACCTCACCCAACGGTACGGGAGGAGGCCCTTAGAAGGGTTGAGTCCCTAGCTTGAGTCCAGAGGACGTAACAGCCATCTAAGAAATGACAGACTCGGTAGTCCCTTCGGTGTGTCAACAAGTCATTCCTAGTTAATTATTTAACAGTTTGTTTACTTTTTTTCGTTGTTTAAATTTTTTTTTAACTAGACTGTCTCTACTCGTTTCTTATTTGTCTAATATAACAAGAGAAGGGACGCAATAGAAATCTATTTGAGGATGTAACACTTCTCAAGACCAAGGTTAGTTCCAGGGTCTAGTATGGACAACATTAAGTGGTAAATCAGAGATTGGGTACTTGGCAATTGAAAGAAATCTATAACGTTAAGGGAAAGGTAATAAAGACATAACACCATACGGTACTTTAACTATCATTGGTATATTTATTTATTTGTTATGGGAGTTTATTGGTGGTTTGTGCCCATAAAAACATGAATATTATGATGATGAACTCCAATCTAGACTTAAAACAGTAATAAAAATAAACATAAAAAGTTCAGTAATTTATTCGACTTGTCAATAAGGAAATAAACAATCCTTAAACCAAAGTGGGTTATCTATTCCACTCGGGACTAAAAGAAGGTGTCAAGGACTGTCGACTGAACTTCTCGTAAACACCCTTTTACTTCCGATCCTATAGTTCTCCTTCCATCTGTCCAAGAATCCGAACTTCAAGAAATAGAAGGATTGATAAGGGTAGAAGGGTTCCCGATCTAAAGGAAAAAGGAGGTGAGGGAAAAGGAGGTCAGTACTTCAATTTCGGAACAGGAAGGAGGGGTCCGATTGAATGCATATAATAGGAAAATAAAAGGTCACGAGGATTACCTCTATGAGTTCGGTTTTCTTGATTTTAACATAGGTGATCAATATATATAAGGAATAGAATAAAATTAGGATGAAATAAGAATAAAAGTAAGGTAAAAATTTACTAGAAAGTAAAAAATTGTAAATATGTAAATACATAGAGTAATGGATTTATAAGAACTTGAAATTTAAAATTTATATTATAACTCAAAATCTACTAAATAATTGAACTTATAATATAGAGGAAATATTATTATTATACAAAATTTAAACACAAGATCTGTAAAGTTATAAAATAAGTTTGTATAATTATAAATATTTTTTGTCTCAATACAGTCTTTTGACATATAGATATGTATGTCTATACCTATAGACATAGATTTTATATATATATCAAAATATAAATAAGTTTATGGACACCCATATTAAAATAAGAAATTGTTATTAACAGAAAATAGGACAATATAAGAAATATCAGATAAAATTCGAAACTGGTAGGTGAATAACGAGAAAAATAAGGTTATATAGGATATATAAGGTTGAATATGTACGTGTGTGTGTTTGTTTCGAGTTTATCATGTGTAAGTGTCTACTATATATAAACATATATAGGAACAACAAATCAATATATATAAACTTTGTTTATGAGTAAAATAGTGTACCAATAATTAAAATAGTGTTTCATAATAGTGTGTTTACACTTTTACTTCTCGAATAGGGGATGTAACATAACGAGAGTATTCATACAAGATCTTTCCAGTAAGTACCCTTGGACTTAAGTAAAACCCTTCGTACTCTAATTACAAGAAATTCATGGTATAACCCGATAGGACCACCCAGTCTAACATTTCTTAGACGGAAGATACGTCCTCTGGACCCAAACTAGGAACCAGTCCTTCTAGGGGACCTCTTCCCTTACCTTTGAGTGAGGTCATAAGAAAGGACCTCTTAGAGTACCTGTCTCCTAGGACCACCCGATGTCAGGTACCCCAGCGTTCTCAACCTGTACTGACTAACGGTTTGTGAAAGTGAAAGTTGGGGGTATAACCTACCTAAATTGGAGTGTTTTAGGAGTCAAAATGTGTTCAAGTACGAAAAAGGAGATCAATATATGTTCTAATTAAAACATTATTTACAAACTGAGGATCTTGTCGGATACTCTTGAAAACTCGATCCCTTGTATTTAGTGTGATTAGGTGTCTCATCTCCTCGAAGGTTTTCCATCAATTTAGAACGGGAAACTTTGGTACACGATCTCGATGTCTTTTAATAACGAAAGACACCGATGACGACTGTTTTCCAGTAACCTTATATCCGTATTTCTGTTGTGACCTAAAGGGGTTTCAATTTTCGGAGAATTCTCAATACACGTCCCTGAAGACTTTTCACACCGACCTCCGTTACGTTCGTGTGAGCATTTTCCTCCGGTGTCATGAAACCTTTAGAAAGATAAGTGTGTATATTATCATTTCATTAAAAGGTAATATTTAAAACATAACGGTGAGAATGACATATATAAAATAAAAACGAAATTATGATTTTCAAAGAGTTTTTGTCGTAAACATCAAAGTAAAAATAGACGGTGCTTGAGTAAGATACGTATTTAATATCACCCACGATTTAATAGTAGACTATTTACTTACTTAGTATCATGTGATAATAAACTTAAAATTAGTTGATGTCAACGGATGAGTCGTGGTTTGAGAGGATTTGCTCCGTGTCCTATACTTTTTCCTTCCCCCAGTGTATATATTCTCTACTTACTAAACTTTAATTTTTAAGTTTCAATGTATCTCCCAAATACAGAGACTCGTCGACACACTCTGGGAACTTTGATAATCTATTAAACGAATCCAGAGTTTAAGAAAGAACATAAAAATTATTATTTACTATGTTGAGATATAAATTTTCCCGATATGTCTCCTATATTCTTACATAATTATATACTTTGTGAATCGATAAGTGTACATGTGCAGACGATTTACAAAAACCTATATGACATTCGTGAATTATTTACTATAAATTAAAAAACAAGTATGTTAATATTACCATTATAACGTATACTTAAATTTCATTAAAACGTCAAACTTTACTATTGATGTTATTTTCTTCTAATTTCTTCTCTCGTTATTATTAGTACTTTGATAACGAGTTTAAAGTAAGACATTTCGTTTACAAAAGACTCAAATCATCGTATGTTATTTCACTTTTTCTTAATCCATTTAATCTTGTTACATAAGTAAATAAGGTATAAAGGTCAGAAATCGAGATAACGTGTAATATAGTGGTGTCTCAAATTACATTATTATTTATCTTATGGGTATTTCACTTCGTAATCATCAGAGTAGACTAATGATCTCTATGGTTCAAAAACCTTTAAAGGAAAAGTTAAAAGAGTTGGTAATGTCGTAATTTATATGGGTCAGTTAGTTAGACGTATTCCTCTCCATTGTATTCATGACCGTAGATACTTATAATGAGATAAGTTCCATACACGTTCATAAATAACTAAAGTAATGAGTTTATCGTCAAAAGGATACGACTGAACCGAACGTTACAAGATTTCGGGAACCTAAACTTTAGACTTTCGGGTCGGGATAATTCCCGACGAATAATAGACGTATTGGTTCCTGTTATAATAGGTGTGACCATTTGACTTTACGTTTGGTTTTATAGCAAGTCCAAATATAAATTTCTAGTTTCTCTATTACGACATTTTCTTGGTTGACAATGAATTTATAATAAAACTATACACATGTCTATTTTATCTCATACTTTTAAATCTTTTATGTCTATTAAATATAAAGAGACTTAAGGTGTATGTAAACATGTTTTTATGGTCGTTCTTACATAAATTACTTATTTAAACTTTTCTTTTTACCCTTTATCCCCTTCATTTTTTTTTTATTCCTTAACACCCTATTTTGAAAAATCTTTGTTCCAAAACCTTCGGTTCTCGAAAAATTACCTGATTCTTATAAATTATTGTCCAAAACAAAGAAATTATTTTATTGTTATCGGTTATAAACACCTGTTTCATGATTATATAAATACACGGATTAGAGACACTAGGGATTTTGTTGGATCACTTTGGGTGATAGTACTTGGAGTATTAATACTCGGGGTATAATCAAAATATTATGGATTCCAAGTTTCATAAATAAATTTAACTGGTTCTCGTATACTTTTCTTAGTGGTTAAGTTTGATCAGATACACTGTTGTTTCAGGTCATCAGGTAAATACTAAATGATTAAAGGTCTACAAGTTCGACCAAAATCTTTTTCCGTCTCCTTGGTGTCTAGTTTAACGGTTGTAGAAGACCTAGTAACTTATTCGTTCTCTCAAGGTCTTTTTGTAGATAAAGACGAAATAACTGATACGATTTCGGAAACTGACACAGCTAGTGTCATTTGACACCTTTTAAGACTCTCTCTACCCTTGTGGTCTGGTGGACTGGACGGAGAACTCTTTGGATATACGTCCAGTCCCTCATTATCAATCTTGACCTGTACCTTGTTGTCTGACCAAGGTTTATCTTTTTTCCTCATGTAGTTCGACATATGACAGTGGGACGAATAAATTGAAGATACGTCTCATGTAGTACTCTTTACGACCCGACCTTCTTTGTGTTCGACCTTAGTTCTAACGGTCCTCTTTATAGTTATTGGAGTCTATCCGTCTACTGTGGTGGGAATGTCGTCTTTCACTTCTCCTTGATTTTTCGGAGAACTACTTTCACTTCTTCTCACTTTTTCAACCGAATTTCGAGTTGCAAGTCTTTTACTTCTAGTACCGTAAATCAGGGTAGGGAAGTACCCTTTATCTACCCGTTTGTCACCTTTGTCACAGTCTGAAATAAAAAGTTTTAGTGACGTCTACCACTGACGTCGGTACTTTAATTTTCTGTGAATGAGGAACCTTCTTTTCAATACTGGTTGGATCTGACGTATAAGTTTTCGTCTCTGTAATGAAACTGTTGTTTCCAGGCAGATCAGTTCCGATACCAAAAGGGTCACCAGTACATACCTACACTCTCAACCAGACACTTCTTTCGACTCACGGTTTCTCAACTACGAAAACTTGACACCACAACCTCTTCTGAGAACTCTCAGGGAACCTGACGTTCCTCTACTTTGGTCAAGTAAGACTTCCTCTAGTCGGGACCCTAAAGAAACCTTCCTTACTACGACTTCGACTTTGAGGTCATGAAACCGGCGGAGTACACTTCTCGACTGAGTGACCTTTTCTGAGACTATGACTCTCCCTAACCCCCGTCCTCCTCTTCCCCTGTTGTCTCCTACTCTACCGACCTACCGTAGTGACTGAGCTACCTGTACTTAGACTCACTTGAGGTCGTCAACCACTACCTGTCTCCGGACCGCACGACGCTAAGTACCCCAACGTTTCTCAGCCTGTGTCTGACTCGCTGACTTGACTCGACTGACTATAACCATATATATAAAGAAATAATTCATTCTTCAATATCATTATACGTTAGGATTATGAAAAGACTTCTTATGAAATATGTTGAGTTCTCTAGATCCACACAATACTTATGTCAGGAAAGAGGATCAGGCATTTGACTAATAACATTCACTATGGTGTCAAACTTGTAAGGATTAAGAAGGTCGGGAAGGAAAGTGTAAAGTTGAGTACGTTATATAAACTTGTACAGTACAACCATCATTCTTATATTAAAGTTTTGTTGTGACTCTTGTCATGAGTTATCTTAAAATAACACAGTTACAAAGAGAACATGATCAACGTTTCGTAGATTCTTAATTCTATCTTTCCTAATGAGAAAAAGACATTTTACATTTACCCACACATACAAAGAGAAGTTCTCTCGTATAAAGAACATAAAGTTTTTAATTAACCGTCCAAATGACTTTTCGTCTTTGTTGTCTACACATATCTGTAATATTTAGTGTATTTTTCACAATTTTACTTGAACAAATAAATTAAAATATTGTAGTGTTCAGTTCGAGGGGTATTTCGACGTGTTTAATAAAGATGTAAGAGTATATGAAGTATTAGACAGTGAGTTTATTTTTTCAGTACAAAGACCTTGGAGTCTTTATAATCTTCTATTTCTTGACTATTTTCATCCGTAAAAAGTGTGTGTTTTATAAACAACTAAACTTATTAAGTACAAAACGATCTTTGTTCAGTCCTACAAAATTATAAATTTATAAAATTCGAAGTGTATAAAATCCACTACTTTAGGTCTAAATTCCGTACGTTGCACCACTGGTGTGGTACACGATCAAAGAGAGAATGGTTGAAAGACTTTGACATACTACGTTCGTCTCCACGTGAAACTCCTTTGTGATTCTCATACCATCCCGTGGTATTTGTATATTCCCTTGTTTTACCGTTGGCGGAGGTGACACAAACGGACCCTTTTAAGATACCAGTCTCCTCGGACCACCCCATGTCTGGTAGCTCAGTGTCAACGTGTACTGATTTCGATGCGTCGTATGTACGTGTACACATAATGTCTTGCTACGAACTTTCCTCTCTGAGGTAGTCTCTAGGAAAAACTGAGAAAGTTTCTGTACTTTGTACTCATCAGTGGACCCTCAATAATTTTTTATTTTGAAGTCTACTAACATAAATAAAAAGTTTTCCTGAATTACCCTATTAGAAAGAAAACTCTCAATGTTTTGATGGATGACAACCCATCTGTTTACGTAACAGACAAAGTTTATAGTTCAAACGTTCGTATGTGTCCGTGTAAGTCTTAGTGGAGACACACATGTGTGTGTGTGTCGACTTAGTATATTTGGAGTGGTATGTTGTCTCCCTTTTTTTATTCAAGTCATAGTAAACCAATTAAACATGAATCAAAGAGTTACAAATAAAGGATTTTATCTTGGAAAGGGTGACTTATTTATGGATCATTATAATTTTATGTTGAATTTCGACAATTCTCGTATAAAAAGAGGTTTTGTACGATACTAGACTTTCTGGACCCTACAGTTTTCGTTTAGTTCGTGTTATGTCAATACTCGAAAATAAATGAAGACTAAGACAAGTAATTGTCTAAATACTATTAAAAATATGATGGTTAAATATAGACACTTTGTTTACTTTTGTTTCTGTAAAATTGACACTCTTTTTTTATTGTTTCCACGATTTAATAAGAGTAAACTCTATGGTGTTCGTGTAACGAATAAAAGCCTACTGAAAAATTGTCCGAGAGTTTAGTAAGAGTGTTATTTGTCTTTAAAAAATTTATAGAGTTCTATATAAAAGGAGACAATAGTCAGAAAAGGGACGTATTACCGTTTTATAGAGCTATTATTTACTTTTATAAATCGTCGGATTATAAATCGTCGACGGGTATCCGTTGGGTTTTCGACCCAATCGACATAGATAGGGATCCTATCTATCGACATAGATAGATCCCTATCGACATAGATAGGGATATCTATGTTCATCCTCTGTCGTTAGTTTTTTCTTTTTATTAAAATTCTGCATTCAGTCTAATACAGTATGGGGACTAAAGACAAAAGAACGACATAAATTTATTTAAGTCTAACAGGTATAGGTGATGATTTTAAGAGATGGTGAGACTTGTGGAGAAGACAGTAGGTTGAGATAAAAGTAATTGGAGATCGGTGTAACCGGACTTAACAGGGAGTTTATACAGTTCTAATAAAAGGGAAACGGAGACTGGCCTCTCGTATTACGGGTAAAAAGAGGGTTCAGAACTATTCCGCCTGTAGTTTAGTAGGTCTAAAATTGAGGTTATAGTGAAAGAATGTTGCCGGTGAAACTATGAGTTACGATTCCATTGGGATCACGAAAGGTTAATGTAAGAGATTATACATAGGAATACCAAAAAGAAAAAAGTTTTCTAATGAACGACATAGACAAGTAAACAATAATCGACAAAGTGGTAACAGAAAATTTGGAGTTCTTTCGGAGACACAGATCGTTGATCTTCTCAAGGACCAAGAATATCCATAGAGTTTTTATCATTTATTTTTTTATCATTTAAGAACCGGACGAAAATTGTTTTTTTTAACTTCGAATTAATCTTGTAAACCTAATCAAAGAAATATCAGATCCGATTAATCAAAAGATAACGACAAAGTCGGGAAAGGAAAATAAAAATTAGTAATATAAGAGATCTAATAAGTTCGTATATAATAAAGTCTAATTCTTATTGAACTGGTTTAGTTTCAAATTTTGTAAGAATAATATTAACAATAAGTTAAATATAATGAAAAATAAATTATTAATTTATAATAATTAAAAAAACGTCCTCCCTTCTAGTGAGGACTTTTAGTGTATACTTAGAATAAGTTTTTGTCATAAATATTACTATATAGTCAAAAGTAAATGTAAACAGTCGTTTCAAAAATTCAAAATGAATATACGTTAAATGGATAGTGTTTTAGTAGTAAAATAATACTTAGTCGTACTTCTAGTAAAATTTCTTTACAAGAGGAATTCTCACAGGAAGTTATATAGAAAGAAACTAGACTGATCTCCACACTGTAAAGTAAAATTTAAAATTGACTTAGTAGTAAAGAACCTAATAAGTGAAGACGAAAGAAGTAAAGATTAATGTATTACCTAAGGAGAGAGAAAAAAAATTGGTTTGAAAAGAGACAATAGAAACCTAAAATATAAAAGATTCAAGAAGTATACGTACATCCTATATAAAACAAAAATAAAATTTTGATCCGTACAAGACTGATCTCTATTGTGATACGTATTAAAGAATACGTTACAAGAGAGAAAGTAAAATATTTACAACCATAAGTAGAAAACTAAAAGGAAAAAAGGAATTTTGATTTAAAGTAAATTGAAAATATGTAAAGTACTCAAAAACAAAGAATAAATAATCAAATAAAATTTAAAATACTGTAAAAGAGACACTATTTATAAAATTTATAGAATATCTATCACCTATTCATCCATATTAGAGAGATCTTATTTCCTCCTACATATACACACGTACATTTACACTCTTATTTTACAATTCGACGTGTAAAGGGTAACGGAATCATATACTCCTTTTCGGGGTAGACCCCTGTTAATTATTGTTCATGGTTTTAAGTCTTCATGATTTGTATAAAACCCGAACCGTTTTCTAAACAACCCAAAAGACATTGTAGAATGTCTTTATAGGTTGGTATCAGTTTCCATCGTAGTAGGTTATTAAATCAAAGGGAAGAGGTAAAGTGGGGATTCGAACATGTAAAACTATGTTAATAAGTTGATGTGGAGACGGATACCCGTATAAACGGTGACTCTCTTAGTTATGTTTGGGATTTGAGTGACACACTACCTCGTTACTCCGAAGTTTTCGACAACGGTTCATTTTCTCGTGACTCTTTTTTATGTTTTTTTTATTAACAAAATTCCGGTTGACTTTCACGATCTGAGTTTTCTCTAAGACACTTCTACCTCTCCCGAAAGAGATTTTATAGGAGTCATTTATGTTCTGATCCAGTGTTAAATTAATCTTTTTATTTGTAGTCTCCAGTATATTTATTTTCAGACTACAAATGTACCAACGTCATATAGTCATAAGTAAAGAACAAAATCACCTAGAAAACCATCAACACATATTCTTGTGTAACAAATATTTTTATAAGAGACTTAATAAGATCTCACTTCCTTGTAACATACTATAGAAGAATTTACCAAGTAATTTCTTTCTACGAGAAACGTGACAAAATTCATCAAAAAAAAAAAAAAAAAATTGGCAAACACACGAAAGTTAAAATTAAAATTCAGGATTGAATTGAGTTAAGATTGAAGTTCAAGAAGGTTTTTGTTCCGGGGTCCTTTGGGGTCCAAGTCGTACGCGGGCCCGAACCAGGCGGCGACAGAACATGAGTAACCATTCACAAGTCAGTGGTTGTCATGTCGGGTCCTCTCTACGCCGTCTTCTCCTGAAGGAGGAGGCACCGTACTCGGAAACGACCAAAGCCTCCACCTGCCACCGGTGGTGTCCCTGGGAAGGAACCTTGACTCCACCCTACGTCACGTCCGACCCTTGTAGTGACACAAAGGGGACCGGGAAAGGAGGTCAAAGACTTCTATATAAGATCGTCTTTTGTTAGAAGGGACTTCTATGACTCACTGTTCGGGTATTTTGTTGTTGTGTCCGAAGGTCACGTGATAAAAGTCCATGCGACCCAAATCAAGTCGACGGCCTACTCGACTAACTACGCAAGTGGAGCTATCGGACCACTCGGGTGAAGGAACTCCTTCGGGTGAGATAAGAACCATCGTACTGCCCGGTGACTCTCAACCTTTCCCGTATCCTTGGAACTCTAGCGGTCCTTTAAGAAGGGGCCCTTCCGTTAAAGTACTTACTCCAGAAGGTTCGTTTACTGTAGTTTGAAAGGGTCCACGAGGAGTTATTGACACAACAGACAGTCTCCCTACTGGAACAAGAACTGGAACCGAACAGGTGCAAAGTTCTACTCAAGGGCTTGTCTGAAGTCTAAACCTTTAGGGGTCCAGTGTATTCCAAGGTGCTATGCTTCGCAGAAATACCAAAGTCCCCAGTGAAAGTGTTTCTGTGGTGACTTTTATAATAAGTCCGCTTCAGACCGTTACCAGGAAACGTGGTCACTTGAGTGGGGTAATTAGGAAAGTTACGCATGTTGTTTCCGGTTCCTTACAAACAGACCGTGAAGGTTCGGTACGCCAAAGTGAAAATCGGTAGACTCAGCGTGAGACAGGACATCAACGACGGTCCTTAGTACATGTTTGGTAAGATCAGCGAATTTGAACTAAACAAAAGGAAAGGAGACGAGGAAGGAAACGTTTTCGCGGACAAAACGGACCCACCGAAACTCCCGGACTATTCGGAAGGAGAAAAAGTTCTCTAAGAGACCTTGGTTTCCCTAGAAAGAAGAACCAAGTGCGCGTCAAGGTTGGGGGTCCCGGCTCTCTGCGGAGAGATGCAAATGAGCTGGTATCTCTGCAGATGAGATCGAGTTCCGCCCCGCCCGCCCGCCCCGCCGGACCCGGCAGAACCGTCATCATTTGACGACTCCAAAACGATCGGAACTAAGGGCGGTTTTCAATGTGTTTCGAAGGAAGCGTGAAGAACCTTCGAAAAGCCTCGGCACAGTAGAAGTCTTAGGTCAGGAAAGGTAAGGTTCACATGAGGATTCATCAAAATTTAGTAAATCATTTAATTTCCAAAATGGTTGGTTTTCGTTTCTTTACGAGTTTTAGAAAGTACCATCCGAAGTTGTCATACACTTGGTTCTTGAAAGTCTACATGTTCGACCTAAGTCTTTTCCGTTTCCTCGGTCTCTAGTTTAACGGTTAGAAGATCTAGTATCTTTTACGTTCCCTTAAGGTCTTTTCTAGATGAAGACGGAGTAACTGATCAGATTTCCGAAACTAACACACCTAGTGGTGTCTGACACCTTTTAAGAAGTTCTCTACCCTTATGATCTGATAGTATGGAAGGAGGACACATTGGATATACGTCCAGTGAGACGAATAAATTGAATATACGTCTCATGTGTACACTTTACGGTCCGATCTACTTTGTGTTCGACCTTAGTTTTAAAGGTCCTCTTTATAGTTATTTGAGTCTACACGTCTGTGTTGGTATTACCGTCTATCGCTTCTCCTTAATTCGGAGAACTACTTCCACTCTCTTCTCTTACATTTTGGACCAAGTTTCGAGTTGTAAATTTTTTGATTCCAGTACCGTAGACCAGGGTAGTGAAGTACCGTTTATCCACCCCTTTTTTACCTTTGTCACCGTCTGAAATAAAAGAACCCGAGGTTTTAGTGACACCTAACACTGACTTCGGTACTTCAATTTACTACGAACGAGTAACCTTCTTTTCGATATTGTTTGTACCCGTCGTATAATTTTTCGTCTCTTTGACAAACACCTTTTTCCAGGTAAACGGGTTTCGATACATACTCCTTTAATTGTTCTACCGTGGTCAGTCCGAGAGAGCGAGGTGTGCGAGTACGGGAGAACGAGACTTCCACTTCAGCGAGTCAGCACAGGCTGAGAAATGCTGGGGCACCTGACATTGGATGATCCGAAGAGGCAGGTATCCTAAGAGGTCCGTTCTTATGACCTCACCTAACGGTAAAGGAAGAGGTCCCCTAGAAGGGCTGAGTCCCGAGCTTGAGCCCAGAGGTCGTAACCTCCGTCTGCGAAATTGGAGACTCTGTGGTTCCTTCACCATTCGTTACTAAAACGTTCCAACAAATTACAGACTCTAGTAAATGTCTTGACGTACACACGTAGTGCTTCTTGAGTGAACTAGTACCGGATGAACCACCCAATACGGACATACTCAAAGTGGTACTTTCGGGAACGACGACGATGTGACTACGATGTAACCTTGTCGTAGTACTTATACAATATACTCCGATACAATACCGATATAATAACGACGACGATGTCGTCGATATAGTCGGTCCTCTCTCCAGTACAATATCGACGATACGATCGGTCCTTTCTTATTTACATAACCGTCAAGGATGTTGAGGACTTCAGAAGTAGGTCGGAGAATCGGTCACGGAACGGATGGAACGTAAGTTACTTGTCATGTGTGTTATTCTATATCAGTCCGTTAACCGTGACTTTGTCCTAGTCATTGTGTGACACCAAAAGGTCATCAGAACATACCTATACTCTCAACCTGGTATTTTTACCGACTCAAGACTTCTTGATTACGAAAACTTGACACCACGACCTCTTCTGAGAGCTCAGAAAACCTGTCGTTCCTCTAGTTTACTCAGTTAAGATTTCCTTTAGTTGGGACTTATAAGTGAGCTTCTTGACTACGACTTCAACTTCGAGGTTATGACACCGTTGTACTGCGTTTGTCGGTTGAGTAATCTTTTCTAAGATTACGACCCTTTCTAACTTCCGTTCTCCTCTTCCCCCGTTGTCTCCTACTCTACCAACCTACCGTAGTCACTGAGGTACCTGTACTGAAACTCGTTTAAGACCCTCTATCAATTCCTGTCCTTTCGGACCACACGACGTCAGGTATCCTGACATCTCAGTCTGTGTTGACTCACTGACTTACTGTTGTTGATTGGTTTTTGTTCGATAACAAAGTTCACTAACTTTATAACAAACCCCAGGGCACGTTATATACATTCATTTAAGAAACTCACGATTAAGGTAATTTTATATGAATAGTTTTCTTACGTTTAATAAAATCTATCACACGTACTCTGAAACCTCCTTATGGAAATCACAAGAGGAAACTAGACATCATAGAAGTAAATATTTTATCATTTTATAATTATGAAACATATGTATACTTTCATATGTGACCAAATTACAGGACTTGTTATCCACTTCTGTCAATTAGTCTAAAAGACTACCCTTAATCGACTAGTTACGGAACTTCCATTAAACTCCCTTTCTTGTATATATACGTATTTATTTCCTTGTCTTCCATTTTTACAGTCTAAGAACCGTCTGATTAATCTACTCAATCAGACTCTATGTAATTCAACAGTCCCCAATAAAAATCACTCTATGCTACCTTCTCTCTCTACTTGTCCTTGACAAATACGTCTCATACTTGTGATGATTAACCTTTTACAAAATCATTTCCTTACCGTAAAAATAAGACGACGTACATCCGAACAAACTTAATAACACTCGAACTGATTACGTCTCTGTCAATCTCGGTCAATACCATTCATCTATAGTCCCTCTACTTTCGTCCACCATTACCGAGAGTTTCCCTTTTCTTTTCCATTTAAAAGTTAGGATGTTACCGGGTTGATCTTCTATGACTACTAATTTGAGTACGTATTCATCTGGTGTTGTCCTATAGACTTCGGGACCTTTAGTCGTATATCAGGTAGTCAGGTCTTTATGAAATGTCAATTTCCTTTTTTACTTCTGTCCTAATTAAGGGGGACGGTATAGATTTAAATTTTTAGACTATTTCATGTACTCAATTGATCTAATTTAAATCCTTTATTTTCTACATGTACATAGATGTATATGTTTACATACGCTTGAGAAAGTCGAGTGACATTACTATGTAAAGTAATAGTAATGTACTTATTTACGAATCCGTATTTAATTATTTTAACAATGTCTTCGTACGTAAAACTTTACTAAAACACATCTATCACTCTATGAGTTCTTCTATGGTTACTTTATCCTTATTATATTTTAACCTTAAATATATATCTGTATAAGTCCACATATACAAATATATAGGTGATATACAAACAATGTACAGATATCATCAATTATATATTTGTGTGTTCTTTGAATTTCTTATGTGTGTATTTACATATTATATATCTGGTTTTCTTGAGATTACAAAAAAGACAGGTTATAGAGTTTCCCTTACTAAAAGATAAATCTTCAGTTGAACAATTATAAGTAAAGTCAAACTTAAAATATATAAATTTATATATTTTGTACATAAAAACTTATATATACGTTTAGTATTTATTAAATAATTCGAACACAAAACTTTTTATACAAATCCCCTTAACTACTAAGAAGTCAATTTTTTATAATAAAATGAGACTAATCTATAAACAGGATCCTTTTGTTTACATTTCTCTAATTCCTGGAACCTATTCCAATATACTGACTTTACAATTAAGAGTCCAGAAAAAAATCAAATTAAGATCAACTGAAGAAGTTTCTGGTTTTAGAGAGAAGTAAAATATTTTAAACTTACAAAATCATAATTTCATGTAATAAAACTTTGATATTAGTTAATTTATTATAAACTTGGATTAATTTTTATTAAGTACTTTCTCTTTGTCTATGATGGGTTACTCTGAATTTCAGTTGAGAACAGTAAAAAATTATAATTGTCATCCAATTTACTGTGATTAATAGGATTATTTATTTTGTTTTGTCTTCTTTTTTATGTAAAAGAAGTATAAGTGGACTTCATTACAATGGTGTAACTAAAAAAAGGTTCACAGATCGTTTTCAATGTTAATTTTTGTTTCACTTTGTATGTCGACGTTAGACTTTATACTTTTAGTGGGATACCGAGATCTTAGAAAAAAAAAAAAAAAACATAAAAGTGTCCTAACTTCTAAAACTTATTTTATTTGTTTAGGATAGGGAATTTATATTAACCTTATATAATTATATCATAATATATATGATATATTAATATATGTTGTGGTTTAACTTTTGTTCACCCTCAGATGGTTGGATTGAAGTGATCCAAAGACACTTTTTTGTTATTTTCTTATAAGTTTGTTTTGGAAACCTTTTGTGTCATTAAAATGACATCTAAGACGTCTTGTCTTGATGTTCGACTCGCGACCAGATATTACCTCTTCGATAATCGAGTAGTTGCTTGTTACAGGGTACGGAAATTTTCTCTAGTCAAGGGACTTTCATATAAAAAAAGAGTCTTTATATTACAATAATGTCGTCTAATATGTTTACATTATATTTTGTAAAGAAAGAAGTGTCGTGTTCAGTTTCATTGATAGGTTTCAAAATTATTTTTCACAATACACGAGTCAGTACAGTATGAAAAACGCTGGGGTACCTAACATCGGGAGGTACAAAGAGACAGCTTCCTTAAGAGGATCGTTCTTATGACCTCACCCAAAGTTACCACCTGCCACTCATTTAGGATATAAACTATTACATTCCGTAATTGAATAATCTCCCATTTTAGTATTCCCATATAACGATAATTTCCGTAATTTTTTAGTCATTAAATAAAATCTTTTTATTGATTATTAGAGACGTTCGTCTAATACATTCATTGTGACTCCAGATATTATAAGACTTAATAAAACCGAATTAAGTAAACTTTTTATAAAGGTCATGTTTTTCGTTTACGATGTCCTTACTATTTAGAAAGTAATCAACGGTATCTTTTCGTAGTCGAAAATTTTAAAAAATAGTCAACAGCCTCAGACCCATGGGTAGAATTTTTTTTATTTATTTTTCTTCTTCCCGTTGTAAGTAAAATCTTCTTTTATCTCCAATTCCCATTTAAGGACATTATTATTTCAGTATGTAAAACCAACGGTGAATTGTCTTTTCTGACTGAAGAATACAGGATCTCCCGGTCCTAGTGTCGCAGGAAGTCTAAACGGGACCTCGACTTAGAGATAAATTTGTGTTCTCATTTTAACAACACTGACATCCATTGTCGAATTTCCCCGTGTAATTTCACTATATTTACAGGAAGGTATTTGACATCCTCAACTCTTGATAAGTGGAAGTTCCTCTCTGAGAGTAAAAATACATGAACTCCACCCTCAGGAAGGAATAAGGTAATGATGTTGGTCCAGAAACTGGAATGTGTCGTATAATTTTTCGTCCCTGTAATGAAACGGTTGTTTCAAGGTATAATAGTTTCGATACCAAAAAGACATCAGTACATACCTATACTCTCAACCTGGTATTTCTTCCGACTACCGACGTCTTAACTATGAAAACTCGGTACCACAACTTCTGAGAACTCTCAGGGAACCTGACGTTCCTCTAGTTTAGTTAGTTAGGATTTCCTTTAGTTAGGACTTATCAGTAACCTTCCTGACTACGACTTCGACTTCGAGGTCAAACCGGTGGACTACGTTTCTTGACTGAATAACCTTTTCTGGGGTTTCGACTCTTTCTAACTTCCGTCCTCTTCTTCCCCTGTTGTCTTCTACTCTACCAACCTACTGTAGTGACTAAGTTACCTGTACTCAGACTCGTTCTCAAGTGCTCAAGTGGTCCTTGACCACTTGTTGTCTCTTCGGACCACACGACGTCAGGTACCCCAACGTTTCTCGACCTGTGCTGACTCGTTGACTTGTCGTTGTTAGTTGTTTTTGTGTTACACCTTTAGTGTCTCTTACTTTGTAAGTTTCTTAGACTTCTTTGTGTCTCCAGTCATAAAAGATGTAATAAAGTTGATATATGACGTACGTTTTAACACTTAATCTAATGAAACCTTTTGTGATGTAGATATTGGGAAAGAGTTTATCAGTCTGTCATTCCATGTCACACACGAGTCAGTCGAAGTCAGTACAGATTGAGAAACGTCACAAGACCTGACATCGTGTGGTCTGAGGAGACAGGTACCCTAAGAGGTCCACTCTTATGACCTCACCCAACGGTACAGGAAGACATTTCGTAGATATTATTTCTTCGGAAAAGTAAGTAAAATTTAGAAAGAGAGAAAAAACCGATTATATGAGAAAATATCACCTTTATGGATGATCGTTATGTGTCGACGAAAGGTACCTTATTGAGGACTCTATTTGTATCTACTATAAAAGAAATGTTACATATCATAATTAAAAAAGATGATACCAGAGTATTGAAAACTTTTATCGGTGAACGTCACCGATGAAAATTTCTTATTTTACCATAATTTTATAAAGGAGTTTTTCTCAGTATCGTCCTGTCCTATAACATTATTTTGTATAATTGGGGACTAGTATAAAATCTACCTATTTTTATTAACTACTAGAATATAAAATATATGTGCTTGTAACAATTAACGTAACTTATGACTGTCTAGAATACAATAACATTAAGATTCCTCTGTAAGATTCTACAGTAATTTCACTCCTCGTCTGTCCTTTTTTATAACGAATCAAAAGGTAAAATATATCAAACAATTATTGTAGATTATGTTAAAGGATATCACGAGGGTATGTCTTTCAGAATGTCACGTGAAAATTTTTGACGATTACGATATCTCCAGATTTCATTTAATTAGGAATACCCATTACTGAATTCATCTAATTCGTGAGACACTACGTATAAAAAATCTCAATTTTATTTAACGTTTACCATGTTAATGATTTCGTTTGTATTGAAGTAAAATTAACTGTCGAAGTTCACGACTTAAAAAATCAAAGGGATGAATATACTTTATTCTTTAATATTCTTTATAAATACGATGAAAAACATGACCGAGTGTCTGACTAAATGAGTGAGTCCTTAAAACAGTTAATGAAAATGATGTATAAAGAATTCTCTATTATTCGTCGTTTAACCTCTTCCTTTACCGTTGGGTGAGGTCATAATAACGGACCTCTTAGGGTCCCTACCCCCTCGGACCACCCGACGGCAGATACCCCAGTGTCTCAGCCTGTGCTGACTTCACTGAATCGTCGTCGTCGTCGTTATTCGTTGTTTTTGTTTAAATTAAGAATTTTAAGAACAAAGTGAAATAGTAAATTAATGGATTAAAAGAATAATGAGAACTTTATTACTTAGTTTAGTCATAATTTTTTTTTGTTGCTTCTTTGTTTCTTTGCTCCTCGTTCTCTTTACTTTCGGATTACCTGTCAGATAGAGTGGTGATCCCCAGTAACAGTTACGTACTCTCTGTTCAGTATTAGTTGAAAAGTCAAATCAAATAGTCCATTATTAAACTATGATTTTGTACTTTTATTAAAATACAGTAATATGGAAGGGGGTAAAGATTTCGAAATACAAAATTATACTGAGTAGTCTGATGTCAATTTATTTTTAAAGGTAACGTATAGTAAAGACCATTTCGTGTCTATGACTTTTCCCTTACACACATTGGTCACATCGTATTAAAAAGGAACGTAATTATAATTTAGGTTTTCTCTAACGTGTAAGTTTTTTATTTTTATCTGAATCGATGTATATTTATTTATGTAGGGGGTGTATATTGTGGTCACCGACATTGTTAGTAATTGTATAAGTCCCTATCACTTGGACTCAGAAGAGTCCCAAGACATCCTTGGGATAATGATTGAAGGACATTTCTCCATCAACACTTTTAAGTAAATTGAAAGTCTTTTGACCTTCTTTTGTACGGTACGAAATTCTTTATTAAGATTACAGTCTATATCGAATTTTTCGTTTAGACTTAAGATTTAGGAGACAGAAAGGTATTATGTCTTAGATCTCGTGTAAGGTGAGACGTCTTTTCTACTCATCAGAGATTTTTCTATACTTCATCTCGTCCTATACCTTCTCAGTGTAGGTTTTAATTAGACGATATGTAATATAACTTATCTTTTATCACAAAGAACTTGAATTTCAACTATGTCTGTGAGATATGAAATTTTTGACTAGAAGTAATAAAATGCTCTTTGTCTCGAGAACCATTATACACTTGAACGTTGTAGGATCTATACTACTAATAAGTCGTAGTGATAGTCTTCGTTTCGTTCTACTAATTTCTCCTTTTTTCTTCACGAATCTTTTATTATCTCCGTAACAGATCACTAAGTACTGTTTCCTAAAATGCTTCTCCTTCTTGACCTTCCGTTATTTTTTAGTAACGTACTAAAAATATATATCCAATGTGACTATGGTGTAGATACATAATGAATTGTTTGCGTATACATTCTAGGTGACCCGAAGGGACCACAGAATCATCATTTCTTAGTCGGACTTTAATTCCTCTACACTTCTACACACAATCTAGTGACCCAGCCCTTATAGGGGACTTTTTCCTTTACCGTTGGGTAAGGTCATTAGTACGGACCCTTTAGGGTACCTGTCTCCCCGGACCACCCGATGTCAGGGACCCCAACGTTTTCAGTCTGTGCTGACTCCCTGATTTGTCGTTGACATAATTCTTGTCGAGTATATTACTTAAATTGGAAGTGTGTTTAGAGTCCTTCAATAGTATTGGGAGTAAAGGTCTACTCCTTTAACTCTATGTCTCAAATACATTAAACACCCTACGGTGTACGACAATTCACAATCTTTGTTCTAAGTTGAAGTTCTTAAGAATTGTCGATAACATACGAGGGAAGAAATATGTCTTTCGGACTGTATTTACCGGTAAGTAATATGTTTAGATACATACATAAGGAGTAAGGAGTATAAAGTTTAAGTACTAACAGGTTTTGTGTGTGTTTACTTTTTACAAATAATACCTCTAGACATCTGTAAATCCCTTTGTCACGACTAGTCTCTTTAACCTAACAGATAGTATTCGTCGACTACGATTGTATCTCAATGTTTTTAAAACTTGATTTACCTATCTTACTATTCTTTTGTTATTCTTAAAATTAACATTATATGGAGTAGTGAATAACTTAATAATGATGTTATATAAGTAGTAAACTAAGTTATACTAAGTTAGTGTTTTCCGTAGTTGAAAACTTACTACATAGAGATAATATTATATATTTTTTATCTTATGTAGAATGAATATAGGGGACCATTATAATTACATCGAATTGTCTTAGTCCAAACATGATAGGTATTATAACCAAACGAATGACACTTTTAAAAAAGGTATTCTTTTCAAAGAAAAGGATGACTATTTTACCCTTCGTCCTCTTCCTTTTATTTGCACTTACGATTTTCTATGTCTACTAATAATAATGGAAACAGTAATAGTTGAAGTAAGTCAATGAGTAACGTCATCTATATGTGTTTAGTGAAGTCCTTGCTTAGGTTTTACTTTACATTTGGTTTATTGTTTCTATTAATTAGTAAAAGGTATTTATAAGACGTTACTGAACGGTCCATTTTAAGTATAAGGAGTTAAATGTTGAGAAACTCGTTACAAAAGACAGGAATTACTGAATGTTGTCGTTTTTTAATTCTAAGTTATGTTAAAAGGGGTTTAAATAATATACGGTCTATTCATAAATCCTCGTAAATATATATTTTATGTTACTATTTGTCTATGATATGAGGTATTCTTTAAAAATAGAATAATCCTAGATAAAATACCAAATTAAGTTATACATCAAAGTTTACTCTTTGAAAGTACGTTTTCTTAAAATCAGTGAAGAATCCGTATCCAAAATCTCAAGAACTTCGTTGAAAAGGAGTAAATAGTTTGTTCAACTATTCAAATAAAATCTATAATACATATATAAAATCCTTTACATCTGTGACTCACAATTCACAAATAAGTGTCTATACTAAACCACAAAAAGTAAGTCAATAATAGTATGAGAACCCTAGGTGTCGGAAATTCAAAGAAGGGAAAACATTTTCGTCATCCTTTAGTTCTAGACCCCATTCCCTCCACCCTGTTTCTTGATATTAAGTACCGTTGAGTATTTTCTCTTTGATGGATGACAGTAACAACATAATACATAGAAAAAGGATTCTTAATTTTCAGAGAAATCGGACTCTTAAACTCATGAAACGATTAATGACAACAAGTCAAAAGATTAAAAAAAATTAACCACTGATTATTACTCTAATGTTAACACGAATATCCAGTAAGGAAAATAGGTCATTCTAAGTAGTAAACATAAATTATTTATAGTGAGGAGATGTCACTGTGTTCCTTTCTTATCAGATATCGTTTCAGACAGAAACGATGGTTTGGATTATATTTTTATACCCCAACACTTAACCACATAAATGGTGATAGAATTTTCAAAATTTTGTATACCTATAATTTTAACTCGAGAACAAATATTTCAAACTAATGGTCTCAAAGAAGACAATTTTTTTCACGATATTGTCACAAATATATTAAAATATTAAAAAGGTAAGATAATCATAAATGTGAAATAAGGTAACTGTTTCGGTATGGTTTACACAGGAGTGATAGAAACATCATCTAGATGTAAACAGAATCTCAATGAATACGTCAATAAATATGATGTATTCAAACTAAACAATTATAATTTATGATAAAGGTAAAATTCATGTATTATATTTTACCATGTACACGTACGATTCAGAGAAGTCATTACAGGTCGAGAAACGTTGGGATACCTGGTATCGGGTAGTCCGAGGAGAGAGGTTCCCAAAGAGGTCCGTTCTTATGACTTCACCCAACGGTACGGGAGGAAGTTATTTTACTATATGTATATAAATAAGAGTATATCAGCTAAATGATTATACTTCAAAGAATCAATGAAAATATAGGAAAATTACAATCAAAATAAATACAACATAAATTATCTTAAAACATGTAGTATTGTAAAATGTTACAAGAAGTAACATCTTGCTTAAAGATAGTGATATTTAGTGTTTTACCCGCCCCCCCCCGCCACGATTCTACCACCTCCTTATCCTGTCCCTCTGGTGAAAGAGGGGGAGTTTAAGTAGTTTTCTTGTAAACTTGCGACTCATTTAAGGTGTTTTGTTGAAGACTTACGGTCGTCTCCTGTAGTCCACGGGTCTTTTCGTCGGGTAACGGAAGTTTTCCTCCATCCTTTTTTATATTTTCTATTTTTCTCTCTGTTTTCTCCATCCCTGTCTCGAGGTAGGGACTTACCCTCAGAAATTTTTCTCTCTTCAAAGGTTTGTGGTCCTTTGTGAGAGTGACGGTTCAGACACCGTTCGGAACCTTAGTGTCTCCCTTTGTATTGCCCCTCCTTTTTTGTTTATTTATTAATTTTGGGTGTCTAATACACGGGTTCCCATTAGGGGGGTCACCTCTTCGTCGTGTCTCTCCGAACGTAGGGGGTGATCGTTCGTCCCCTACCCGTCCCTCCACGCCCGACGTAACGAATCTCATTCCTGACCCGGCCTTACGGGGATCTCGTTAGACTCACTTGATTGAACCCTGTCGTTTGGTCTGACACCCTATCGATGGTACGTTTTTCGGGATTGGATTCTGTGGTAGTCCGGTCTAGTGTCTTGTTTCCTGACTAGGGTCGATCGACCGACGTTCGGTCGGGTAAGGGGAGGTCACTGTCCGTCCGCTCCCGTCGGTCTCGACCTTCACCCATTAGAGCCGGGGTCTCTCCGTAATAGATGGTTTGACGTTCGTCCAAAACAACGATTGGTTCTGAAGAACCCTAAGACCTGCCAGTTGTAGGAGGACTCTTCCACACGGCCAACATGTACGTCTTTTGGTTCGTCGTCCCTACCCTCTCCGCTGTTCAGTGTCGTTAGTGTGAGTGGTTTGTGGATCAGTGGACTCGACGAGCCTGGACCCTTCCCGTGTTTTGCGTCCAGGTTGGCTTAAACACGGAAACTCCTCATGGGCTCATGGACTTGGCCTCGTCGAATCTGGACCCTTCACGTATGTTGAGTTCCGACCGGAGTCTGTCAAGGACCGTCTCGTTGGATCTCGGATTCGTCACATCTGTCCCTTTCGTGTGTACGGCACTCGTCCCCGTTTGGGTCACGTCGGCTCTTTTACCCTCGTGTGCGGTCACAATAAACAAACGTCACAGGGAGGGAGGGGTGTCGTGCTGACTTGTTCACTCGGATTTTTACACAGGTAGTGACGGGGGAACACAGTCCCACCTTTAATCGGTGACTTCTCTGGTCGTTTGTCTTCTTCGATTTTGTCTCCCTTGGAGGAACCTTCACTGTCTACGTTACCTAATTTTGGGACATCAATCATGGTTGATGTATCCTTCCCCGGATATCTAGAATTCTTTAAATTCGGTCTAGTTCCTTGATAGGTTTTTACTTGACTGGGGTGTGACGGGTGTTGTTGTTGTCTCTTTCAGTATCTATATACATATGATAGTAAGAAATTAAAAAAAAAAGTAAAATTCAGGAGATAATGAGGAAATAATGAGGAAACCCCGAAGGGACCCCGAGTCTCCAATTTCGCAGACGGAGGTTACACCCTCTGGGCCCAAGCTAGGGACACAGCCCTTCTAGGGGACCTCTTCCTTTACCGTTAGGTGAGGTCATAAGAACGGACCTCTTAGGATACCTGCCTCTTCGGATCATCCAATGTCAGGTGCCCCAGCGTTTCTCAGCCTGTGCTGACTCGCTGAAGTGGAAGTGGATAATGAGGAAATTAAAAGTAAAAATATTAGATGATAATGAAACTTTTTTTTTTTTTCTCACTGGGATAAAAAATTTCGTTTGAAGTATATATATATATATATAAAATATTAAAAACACTGAAAAAATTATAACTTTAAAATTTTTAGGTTGAAGATGAAATCTAAAAATTAGAAAGAAAAAACCATAAACAATAGTTAAAACATGGAAACTCTTAGGTTAGAAGTCATGGGTTTAAATGGACCCTCACTCTAATGACCGAACTGACGAGAGAGGGGGAAACCTGAGAGGAAAAAGAGGTGGTCCAACGGAGATAGAGAAGGAAGGGGGAAGAGAAGAGTTGGGTTGAGACACTTAGAGAAACATACAAGGCCTACCACTTCTAGTGAATCCCTTGACTAATGACCGTCCTAGACAGAGACAGGAAAACTAAGGGGGGAAACAGGAGGACCGGTGGAGACAGAGGAAGGAGGGAGAAGAGAAGAGAAATATTGAGACACTTGTAGAGATTCGTCAGGTCTGACACCTCACGAGTATTCCTTCACTAATGATCGATCGAACGAGAGAAGAGAAAACTAAAGTGGGGTAGAGTAAGACCAGTGGAGATAGAGAAAGGAGGGAGAAGAGTAGAGGTACATTGAGACACTTGGAGAGACCACAGGGAGTGACATCTCTTTGAAAAGTAGAAATTGGATCTACAAAATAGTTACCACGACATATCTACCTCTTCAGAACTCCGAATACATTTTTGGTCTGACTTTTGGTCTTCGTCCTCCGAATTCAGGTTTAGGACTCTTGTGGTCTGTTGAGGACTGAGGTCCCTTGTAATTAACTCTCCTCGAGTAGTTTACGGAGGTATGGATGTAACTTTGTTTCGTGGTGGGTTCCCGGTCGTTCAAGGTCTCGTTCTGTATGGTACGTTTAAGAGGTCGTTGTGTCCTTGTATCGGGACTCGAAGTTACATGTCCGACGGGTTTCAGTGAGGTTTGGGTGACTGTAGAGTATTAAGTAATGACCTGTGAAGTAACGTAAGATCTCTCTTCTTTAGGTCGAGGTTGTTGGTCTTTTTACTGTGTTCGAAGGGATTGGTCCTTTAGAACTGTCCGCTGGGTATGTTGGGGTAGGTGTCACTCCTTTGAAGTGTTATTTCTTTTGAGGTGTTTGACTGTCTTATATCTTTCCGGTGAGGTTTGTGTCGTTATATTTGTTCTACTTCTCTGTCTCCTTATGGGTCGTCCATTTCCTTGTCCTATTTACGGGTGGTTTGGTTTGTTTTCTCCTTCTCTGTCCCTTAGATGGACCTTTTCTTAAGACTTATTACTATCTCTTTTACTAGGTTTTAGAACTTTTGTTTTACCTTAGTGTCTATTTATAGGACCTCTAACTCTTCTACGTCGTTTCCAAATTGTTTCTGGATCTTCTTTACTTTTTCTCAGTTATATATTACTTATTAAGTTATTCACTGTATTTTTTGTGAGACCTCTCTTGTTTATCATCTTATTACCTCCGTCTTCTATCCTAATCACTCCATCTTCTAACTTACCATCTTTTTTCACTTAGTCTCTCCTTTTTTCTGTTTACTTAATTTTCTTTACTCCTGTTAGAGTTTCTGGAGACCCTGTTACAATTTGAGGGGTTGTAAGCTTTTATCCTCAGGGTCTTCTTCTTCTGTTTTTCTTTCTGGTACTCTTTTATGAACTCCTCTATTATCGACTTCTGCAGGGATTTTACCCCTTCCTTTATTAGTGGGTTCAAGTTCTTTAGGTCTCTCAGAGTTTGCCTATTTGGGTTCCGCTTTGTGGAGTTCTGTGTATAATTAGCTTAATTGTTTCTAGTTTGTGTTTCTTGTTTATAATTTTCGTCGTTTCCTTTTTGTTGTTTATTGTGTGTTACGACGATTCAGTGAAGTCAGCATAGGCTGAGACACGCTGGGGTATCTGTCGTTGGATGGTCCGATGGGACAGGGACCCTAAGAGGTCCGTTCTTGGGACCTCACCCAACGGTAAAGGAAGAGGTTACGTACTTTCACTTTTAACTTTCATTTCAGCGAGTCAGCACAGGCTGGGAGTCGTTAGGGCACCTGACGTCGGAAGGTCCGAGGAGGTAGGTACTCTAAAAGGTCCATTCTCATGACCTCACCCAACGGTAACGGAAGAGGTAATTGTGTGTTACCCTAAGGATATTCCTATTGTCGACTAGAAAGTTATCTTTTAAAAGTCCGGTCCTCCCTTACCGTCCTGTATGAATTTCACTACTTTCTTTTATTGGATGTTAGGTGCAATGATATGGGTCGTTCCTAGAGTAAGTTTATACTTCCTCTTTAGTTTTCGAAGTGTCTGTTCGCTTTCGACTCTCTTAAGTCGTGGTGGTTTGGTCGAGAGGTTGTTTACGATTTCCTAGAAGAGATCTGTCCTTTGTGTTTTTTCCTACATATTTGAGCTTCGGTTTTGTTATTTCATTTATCGTTGTCCTAGTATGAATAGTTATTAATGGAATTTGTATTTACCCAACTTACGGGGGTTGGTTTTCTGTTTCTGACCGACTTTCCTATGTTTTTGTTCTAGGGATATATATAACAGATTTTCTCTGGGTCGATTTTTGTTCCCTGTGTATGTCTGACTTTCACTTCCCGACTTTTTCTCTAAGGTACGTTTATCTCTGGTTTTCTTTCGTCCTCATCGTTATGAGTATAGTCTATTTTATCTGAAGTTTTGTTTCCGACACTTTTCTCCGTTTCTTCCTGTGATGTATTACTAGTTTCCTAGTTAGGTTCTTCTTCTATATTGTTAATATTTATATATACGTGGGTTGTGTCCTCGTGGAGTTATACATTCTGTTTACGATTGTTCATACTTCCCCCTTTAATTGTCTTTGTGTTATTATCAAGTCAAGTCAAGTCAACGAGTCAGCACAGACTGAGAAACGTTCGGGTACTTAACGTCGTGCGGTCCGGAGGGACAGGTAGTGGTTGAGGGCCTCAAGTGAGTTTGAGTACAGGTAACTCAGCCACTACGGTAAGTCGGTAGAGTAGGAGACAGCGGGGGAAGAGGAGGACGGGGGTTAGGGAGGGTCCTAGTCCCAGAAAAGGTTACTCAGTTGAGAAGAGTACTCCACCGGTTTCATGACCTCAAAGTCGAAGTCGTAGTCAGGAAAGTTACTTGTGGGTCCTGACTAGAGGAAATCCTACCTGACCAACCTAGAGGAACGTCAGGTTCCCTGAGACTTCTCAGGAGAGGTTATGGTGTCAAGTTTTCGTAGTTAAGAAGTCGTGAGTCGAAAGAAGTGTCAGGTTGTGAGTGTAGGTATGTACTGGTGACCCTTTTGGTGTCGGAACTGATCTACCTGGAAACAACCGTTATTTATAGAGACGTAAACTTATCAGATAGATCAAACCAGTATTGAAGGGAGGTTCCTCATTCGCAGAAAATTAAAGTACCGACGTTATCACCCTCTGAAATTATAGGGTGAGTGTGGATACCTATCTAGTCGATTTGTCTTTTGATTGTTCCTTTGTGTTTGAAATTTAGTATGTTATCTGGTCAATCTGGATTAACTATAGATATTCTATAAAGTGTGGTTTTGTTACTTAAAGTGGAAAAAGAGTTCGTGTGTGTCTTGGAAGGAGTCCTATTTAGTGTAGGACCTGGTATTTAGATCGGAACCATTTAAATTTTTTTTTTTTTTTAATTTAGTAAGGTTCGTAGAAAAGACTGGTGTCACGTCATTCTAATCTAGAGTTAATGTCCTCTTTTGACTAATTTTTAAGGTTATATACCTCCGACTTTTTGTGTGACGACTTATTGGTTGTTTAGTGTCTTCTTTAGTTTTTTCTTTAGTTTTATACGTATCTTTGCTTGTTTTTACTATTGTGTTGTTGGGTTTCCAAGTATCGTTATGTCTGTATGGAGTTCTTTGTTCTTTTTTCAGTTTATTTATTGGATTGAGATGTGGATTTCGTTGATCTTTTCCTTCTTTACTTCTTGGGATCCCAATCCTCTTCCTTTCTTTAGAATTTTTAATCCCGTCTTTATTTACGTTTTCTTTGTTTTCTCTGGTATCGTTTTAGTTGTTTCGGTTTTTGATCAAGAAACTCTCCTATTTATTTTGACTTTTTGGTAATCGGTCTGAGTAGTTCTTTGTTTCCTTCTTTTTAGTTTAGTTATTTTAATCTTTACTTTTACCTCTCTAGTGTTGTCTGTTGTGTCTTAATGTTTCCTAGTATTCTCTGATGACAGTCATTAATATACGGTTATTTTACCTGTTGCACCTTCTTTACCTGTTTAAGAATCTTTTCATGTTATAAGGTTTTGACTTGGTCCTTCTGTCTCTTTTAGAATTATCTGAGTAGTGTTCGTACCTTTAACTTTGACATTAGTCTTTAGAAGGTCGTTTGTTTTCGGGTCCACGTCTGCCGAAGTGTCGACTTAAGATGGTTTTTAAATCTCTTATCGATTGTTGATAGGAGGAGTTTGAGAAGGTCTTTTAACGTCTCCTTCCATTTGAAGGTTTGAGTAAGATACTCCGGTGGTAGTGGGATTATGGTTTTGGACTGTTTCTACAGTGTCTTTTTCTTTTGATATCCGGTTATAGTGACTACTTGTATCTACGTTTTTAGGAATTGTTTTAAGATCGTTAGTCGTAGGTTGTCGTGTGATTTTGTTGGTTTGTAGTACTGGTTCACCCGAAATAGGGTCCCTACGTTCCTAAGAAGTTATAGACGTTTAGTTAGTTACATTATGTGGTGTAATTGTTTAACTTTTTATTTTCTGTATACTAATAGAGTTATCTACGTCTCTTTCGGAAACTGTTTTAAGTTATAGGTAAATACTATTTTTGAGAAGTCTTTCGTCCTTATTTCCTTGTATGGAGTTGTATTATTTCCGATATATACTGTTTGGGTGTCGTTTGTAATAGGAGTTACCACTTTTTAACTTTCGTAAAGGGGATTTCAGTCCTTGATCTGTTCCCACGGACGAAAGTGGTAATGATAAGTTGTATCAAAACTTTCAAAACCGGTCTCGTTAGTCTCCTCTTTTTCTTTATTTTCCTTAGGTTTGACCTTTTCTTCTTCTTTTTGCAAGTGACAAACGTCTTCTGTACTGGGAGATGTATCTTTTGGGATTTCTGAGGTGGTCTTTTAATGATCTCGATTAGTCATTTATATCATTTCACTGTCCTATATTTTAGTTGTGTGTATTTAGGGAACGTAAGGATATGTGATTATTTCTCTTTTATCTTTCTCTTTAGTTCCTTTATTAGGGTAAGTGGTAACGTTACTTTTCTTATTTTGTAATCCTTATATAGATGGATAAAAACCCCCCGAGGTTTTAGTAACGTCTACCACTGACGTCGGTACTTTAATTTTCTGCGAATGAAGAACTTTCTTTTCGATACTGGTTGGATCTATCGTATAAGTTTTCGTCTCTGTGATGAAACGGTTGTTTCCAGGTAGATCAGTTCCGATACCAAAAAGGTCACCAGTACACACCTACACTCGCAACCTGACACTTCTTTCGACTCGCGACTTCTTAAGTATGAAAACTTGCNAAAAACCCCCCGAGGTTTTAGTAACGTCTACCACTGACGTCGGTACTTTAATTTTCTGCGAATGAAGAACTTTCTTTTCGATACTGGTTGGATCTATCGTATAAGTTTTCGTCTCTGTAATGAAACGGTTACTTCCAAGCCGATCAGTCCCGATACCAAAAAGGACACCAGTACACACCTACACTCGCAACCTGACACTTCTTTCGACTCGCGACTTCTTAAGTATGAAAACTTGCCATCACAACCTCTTCTGAGGACTCCCAGGGAACCTGACGTTCCTCTAGATTGTCCAGGTAAGACTTCTAGTCGGGACCCACAAGAAACCTCCTTTACTACGATTTCGACTTCGAGGTCATGAAACCGGTGGAGTATACTTCTCAACTGAGTGACCTTTTGAGAGACTACGACCCTCCCTAACCCCCGTCCTCTTCTTCCCCCGCTGTCTCCTACTCTACCAACTTACCGTAGTGACTGAGCTACCTACACTCAAACTCACTTGAGGCCCTCAACCACTACCTGTCCCTCCGGACCGCACGACGTTAAGTGCCCCAGCGTTTCTCAACCTGTGTTGACTCGCTGACTTGACTTCACTTGACTTTCTTTGTTTTCTGTATATATCTTTTGATATTTCGTAACGACTTTCTTTAGTTTCTCCTGTGATTATCCACCTCTTTATATGACACAGGTACCTAGCCTTCTTAGTTATATCACTTTTACTCATATGATGGGTTTCGTTAGATATCTAAGTCACGTTAGGGATAGTTCGATGGTTACCATAAAAAGTGTCTCGATCTTGTTTATTAAAGTGTTAAACATACCTTTATGTTTTATGGAGCTTATCGGTTTTGTCAGAACTCTTTCTTCTTACCTTGACCTCCTTAGTTGGACGGACTGAATTCCGAGACGATGTTTCGGTGTCAGTAGTTCTGTCATACCATGACCGTGTTTCTGTCTGTATATCTAGTTACCTTGTTTTATCTTTCGGGTCTCTATTTAGGTGTGTGGATACCTGTGGAATAGAAACTGTTTCCTCCGTTCTTATATGTTACCTCATTTCTGTTAGAGAAATTGTTCACTACGACCCTTTTGACCAGTTGGTGAACATTTTCTTACTTTGATCTTGTGAAAGATTGTGGTGTGTGTCTTTGTTTGAGTTTTACCTAATTTATAGATTTACATTCTGGTCTTTGATATTTTGAGGATCTCCTCTTGTATCCGTTTTGTGAGAGGCTGTATTTAGTGTCGTCCTAGGAGATACTGGGTGGTGGGTCTTATGACCTTTATTTTCGTCTTTATTTTTTTTACCCTGGATTAATTTTAATTTTCGAAGATGTGTTGTTTCCTTGGAGATTCGTTCCACTTTTATGTCGGAAGTCTATCTTTTTTTATTATCGTCAACTTCGTTTACTGTTTCTTAATTAGAGTTTTTATATGTTCGTTAAGGACGTCGAGTTAAGGTCTTTTTATTTGCTGGGTTAGTTTTTTACCCGGTTTCTTGATTTGTCTGTAAACAGGTTTCTTCTGTATGTCTACCGATTCTTTGTGTCCTTTTCTACGAGTTTAGTGAGTAATTGTCTCTTTACGTTTAGTTTTGGTGTTACTCCATGATAAAGTGTGGTCAGTCTTACCGACACTAGGTCTTCAGATATTCGTTATTTATAACCTCTCTCACATCTCTTTTCCCTTGGGAGAATGTGACAACCACCCTTACGTTTGATCATATTGGTGATACCTCTTGTCACATCTCTAAGTAATTTTTTGACCTTTATCTTGACGGAATACTGGGTCGTTAGGGTGACGACCCGTCCGTGTGGTTCCCTTGGTCTTAACTTTCTCCGTAAACATGGGGTTACAAGTAGTGTCGTGACAAATATTATCGGTTCTGTACCTTTATTGGATCTACAGGTAGTCGTCTACTTATCTATTCTTTCGACACCATGTATATGTGTTACCTCATAATGAGTCGGTAATTTTTCTTACGTAAACTCAGTCAAGATTACTCCACCTACTTTGACTTCGGATAATATTCTTACTTCATTCGGTCTTTCTTTTTGTGGTTATGTCATATGATTGTGTATATATACCTTAAATCTTTCTACCATTACTATTGGGACATACACTCTGTCGTTTTCTCTGTGTCTACATATCTTGTCAGAAAACCTGAGACACCCTCTCCCGTTCCCACCTTACTTAACCCTCTTACAGTAACTTTGAACATATTATAGTGTACACTTTGCTTAACGGTCAGACCCAAGCTACGTACTACGTCCTACTAGTCCGGACCACGTGACCCTACTGGGTCTCCCTACCATACCCCTCCCTCCTCACTCCCCCCAAGTCCTACCCCTTGTACACAAGTGAGCACACCTAAGTACAACTACACACCGTTTTGGTTATGTTACAACATTTCATTAATTAGAGGTTAATTTTATTTATTTAAATATAAATTTTTATTTAGTGTTTTATTAAATATAAATTTAGATATGTAAAAACTTCAAAATAAACTCTCAAACGTAATAGTTAAGTTGTTAACATAAGTTAAATACAAAGTATACCTATAAGTCTAAAAAAATGAAATTTATAAATTTGATTTTTGTTAGACAAAAAGAACCTACGAGTGATTTTTAATAGACAGAGTTGATACTTATAGAATCGACAACTGAAACGTAAAATAAAAAAATGAATATTTTAATGATATATAAGATATATATTATATATTTTATTTTATTTTTATATTTTCAGTAAAAATCTTAAACATACGGTTTCCGGTTCCTAATTAAAAGGGATTATCATTTACGATAAATTTTTATTCCATAAAATATTTTGTTTATTGGGTTAAATTTTTTACCCATCTTGACTCATCTGAAAAAGAGTTTCTCCTTTAGGTCTATCGATTATCCGTGTACTTTTCAACGACTGGTATTACTTCCGACTCAAGACTTTTTGACTACGGATCAATACCACGATCTCTTCTGAGAAATCTTAGCGAACCTAACGTTCACCTAGTTTGGTCAACTGGAATTTCGTTTAGTTGGGACTTATAAGTGACCTCCATGACTACGACCTCGACTTCGAGATTATAAAACCACTGGACTACTCTTCTTGGGTAAATGACTTTTTCTGGGACTACGACCCTTTCTGACTTACGTTTCGTTCTTCTCTACCGTCTACTCCATCAACCTACCGTAGTGACTGAGTTACCTTTACTTAAAGTCGTTTGAGACCCTCTACCACTTCCTTCCCATCTGACCACACGATGACAACTACCCCAGTCTCAGTCTGTACTGAATTACTGACTTGTTGTTGTTTAAGGATTAGTAGTGTCTTTACGTTAGGTTTTGGTGTTACTCTATTGTGTGGTCAGTTTTATCGATAGTACTAAATTCCTTTTTTTTTTTTTTTTCTCTCTCTCTCTCTTTTTCTGATTTACAGACACTCGTACATCTCTTTTACTTTGGGAGTACGTTACCACCACCATTACACTTGACTACGTAGGTAATACCTTTTAACACCGTCAAAGATTTTTTTTTTTGTTTTGATTTTTGTCTTGATTGTCTCCTGTGTCGTTAAAGTAAGGACCCATATATATAGGTTTTTTTTTATAATTAAACTTTTATATATGTGTGGGGTCACAAGTGTTGTCGTAATTAATGTTATCGGTTCTGTACATTTACTCAATTCACAGGTAGTTATGTAATTACCTATTTCTTATAACTTATGATGAGTCGGTATCTTCTCTTGTTAAGTTCTTATAACATGTTGTACTTCGATGTTTTAAAAACATATAAAACATTTTATAATTGTTGTAAAACATTTTCGATATTTTATCGAAATTTTTAATATGTATTCAACTTTTTTTTGTTTATTTACGATTGACTATTTTATAATTCTACTTACGGTACTTATAGTACAGTGTAAACGAAAACAACATCCTATGAAAAACACCGGGATTTATGAATTCATAAATCATAATCATAACTAGACGATGAAAGGTATGTTTCCTACCTACTTAAGAGATGTCTGTTAGATCGACAAATCCTTTTGAAGTGACTTTAAAATTCGTCCTCTGTAAAAATAAAAGGTTTCGAGTATTGTTTTACGGGTGATGGACACTTATAAAATAGATGATTTTCTTTTCTTTCACTTCAGTGAGTCAGACAGGTTGAGAACGTGGGGGTACCTGGCATCGGATGGTTCGAGGAGTCAGGTACCCTAAAAGGTCCGTTCTTATGACCTCACCCAACGGTAAAGGAAGAGGTCCTCTAAAAGGGTTGTGTCTCTAACTTAGGTCCAGAGGACGTGACATCCGTCTACGAAATGGTAGACTCGGTGGTCCCTTCAGGTATAATAGATGATTCTTAGATGATTTGTCTTATCCCCAGAAGAAAACAAAATACAAATAGATGTGTACCTTGTCCTCTAAATTATAACCCATTATTCTTTGTCAGACAGAAAAAAAAAAAAAAAGGGGAACTTTATGATAGTTGGGGACTTTCTACTGAAATAACTTACCTGTAAGAGATTTCCTATATATTTATCCTTTAGGATCCTAGAGACCCATTTACGACTAAGTATTTTCGACCATTTAAAAGTCCTTAAGACGTTCAAACCATAATTTTGGACCAATCAAACTTTAGTCGGTACCACCCTTATAAATATGGTACATATAGTAATTGACGATGTTTACTCCTGATCGGGGCTACTAATTATACAGGTGTGTTTTGGGTCTTTTCTCATTTCTAAAAACAACAGTCTGTTTTTTAATTTGATGGTTTTTGATGTTTGTTCGACATACTATTTCTCTGGACCATATTTGTACTTGTATATAAGATGTGTGTTAAAAAATTTCGGAAGAGTTGATATTGCACTAACTACTTTCATGTTGTTTTTGTATGATTAAGGGAGGTGTTTTAGTTTTGTAGGGTCTCAGAGGCGGATAATAATTAGATATAGGTTCCGATCCTAAAGAAACACTTAAAGAAAACCAGTCCATACCTAAATCGAGTAATACGAATCAACTAGTTAAATTAAATGAGGTTATTTAAGTTATTTCTACTACGTCCTTTATCTTTTATAATCATGCACGTAAACCATTTCTTCTCTTCCAATTTAGTGTATCTTATTAGAGGTCAGAATTCTATCTAACTAACGAAAATTTGTATCTTTGGTGGATAGGACAGAAGACGTATCTTAAAACTCAGTTGCAGTGACTGAGTTCAAAGAAGGGATCTTTTTATTGGGAAATGTCTATATAAGGTACCGGTGGAGAGACACCACACATTCTTTCCTAATAGAAAATCTCCGACGTCGGGAAATCTTTATTCGTATGAACAACAATCATACTTAAACTTCCGGACCTCTAAAGGAACTAACGACTAATTTATGTCCAGATTAATAGTCATAACCAAAGAGATTCTCAATTCACAGTTTTAAGTCAGACAACTACCAACTAATCTACTGTCTTTTTCCGTACACAACCTTATCTCTGACTTTGAGACCATTATCCGAATAGTCCTATGAATAATTCAGTCAGTATGGACTCTTTACAAAATGTTATAAACTCATTCTGGTCTATTTGATACCGAAAAATTCTGTTTATAGGTATCTTTGTCTCTTTTCAAAAGGGTGTCACTACACCTCCTTTAACAGAAAGACTAATGTGAAAAGAATGTAAAAAGAATAAATTAAATAAGTTGTTCCTGTGTTTGACGGTATAACTTTTATCATAATACCATAATGTTAGTCCACACTAAAAAGAAGATTTTTATATGAAATGATACCACGTGACATGAAAAAATTTGTTTTCTTTGACTCTTAGGTTGAATTATTTGATATAGATTTCAAATGAAAAGTTATAAAAAGTTTAATTATATGACTATTTACATTTTGTGAAAATTTCCAAAAGTTTTATCGTAAATAAAGAATTTTCAATTGCACACGTATTATCCTTTGGTTTTAGGTGTTCTTCGTTTTTTATTTCAGTAAGTATTAGTGTCCGTCAAATGGTAGACTATACTGGAAATCCTGAGTAAACACACAAAAGTCTTGATCCGTAGGTAAAAATTCATTAATTCTAGTACATCAATACATAGTACGAGAAAGTGTGTAGTACTTATAGATGGTAAGTCGTTTGGTGAAAATTAACCGATTCGAAGTATAACTTTATTGTTGATTTAGAATCATTGTTCTTTAGTAGTAGTCCGACATCCATGTCTTGATTTTATAATGAAGGAAAGTGTATAGTGACTTCTGTTGACTCAGAATATCACTGTGTACATAAAGTTCTTACGGATTTTTACAACATTAGACGGATCAATATTAATGTAATAATCTTATCTCCTTTATTACCTAAAATCTACAGTCTGTCGTCAGGGATAATACTACTAGTAAAGGTATAAATTCACAAAGTACCTTCGTCGTCTTAGGAACTGTACTTGTCTGATACGACTAACCGTATAATTAGTCATCGGTTATTTGTTTCTGGTTAGGTCTCGGGAGTAAGTCATGACACATCTCACTCTGATTTAAAAGGTATTCGAGTCTCAGTACCACTCGAAACGAGTCTAAATTTATTAAAGAAGATTTTTTACTTACACAATAAGTGACTTTTAGACACGAGTACTTGATTCTAAGTGTCGATGAAGTCTCTCAAATAGTCTTTTATACATCAAACGTTTTTATCAAAACAGAAGTCTTCTAAATGAAACTTTTATAGAATATAAGAATTTGTAATGAATAATTATCAAGTGGAAAAATTGAAGAATTGTCCCAGACTAAAATAGGTTATTTAGTGTATAACAATGGAACTTGACTGTATAAATTAAGATTTTATTGTAATATTTACTAATACTAACCTTTGTAAGGTATAATAAAAAAGTTGAGGTAATAATAATAACAAAGTTGAGGTAATCAATTTAAAAGTCCATATTTTTTTCTTCTCCATTATAATTATTTTTATAGGATGACCTTACTGTGTTTCAACAAGTAAGGAGAGTTAGGATGATGTTTTTATTGGTGTAAGATGGAGTTTGTCACTCTTCACTACTCCTACTACCTTTAGATTTGGTAAAAAGTGACAGATCATTTATGTACAGAAAGTAAAGGAAGTCGAAAGGTCCAATTACGGTAACGAATTTTCATTTCTTAATAATTTCAAGAAAGATATAAACTATGTAAGTCCACATATCTATAACTTCTCTTATCAATCAAGGTTATTGATAGATAGATAGATAGATAGATAGATAGATAGATATACATGCCCGTATTTTATAAAATAAAATACCTCATAAGGTATTATATGAGGTTTTGATATATAGGTATTTTTATCGTTTCTGACCCTACCTGAACCTCCCATAATACGATTTACTTTTTACATTCTATCTTTTTCTGTTTATGACATACTATAGTGAGTATCCACCTTTGATTTTTAGTGTTGTTTTATATAAAAAGTTTATATTGTTTTTACTTTGTCTAAGTGTCTATTTCTCTTGTTTGATCGTTAATGGTCTCCCCTCTCCCTTTCCCCCTGTCCGTTATATCACCATCCCCTAATCATCTACGTTTGATAATACATATTTTATTCCATGTGCTTATATAACATTTGGTGTCCCTTATATCGGTTATAAAATATTATAGATATTGACCTCATATTGGAAAATTTTAACACTTAGTGATATGACATTTGGACACTGAATGTATTAAGTAACAGTAACAAATTAACGATTCAAAATAGACTGAGAAAACACTAGGGTACCCGACATCGGGTGGTCCGAGGATAAAGGCACCCTAAAGGATCGTTCTTTTGACTTCACCCAATGGTAATGGAAAAGGTCCCCTAGAAGGACTGGGTCCCTACCTTGGGTACAGAAGACGCAACCGTCCGTCGAAGAAATGGTGACTAGGTGTTCCCTTTTGGGTGAATGTATTATAACATGTAGTTCATATAAAGTTTTTTTTAAATTGTCTAATACAAAAATATAAATATTATGAAAAAGTCTAAAATGTTTTAATGTATGAATTATATTTCTTATTTTTAAGGTGGTTTTAGTTTATTCGTCTTTTTTATCATCCCGAAAGTTCAGTTGATAATTCTGTATTCGTAACATTTGTGAATTACGTCCAGAAAGAACGTAAATTAGATACGTATATCTACTTGTATAAGTTACATAATTAACATATTATCGTTATTAATGAAGAAGTAATCGTAATATCGTAAGTAAAAGACAGTGATTCATGAATTTTTTAAAAAGTCACGGTGTATTATAATGTTCTATAACTAGGGTTAATAGGTTAGGACTTCCTTCAGTTGGGACTTCAAAGTAACCTCCCTGACTACGATTTTGAGGTTATGAGACCGGTGTACTACACTTGTCGGATCCTTTTCTGGGACTAACCTTTTCCAGGACTACGACCTTTTCTAACTTCCGTTTTCCTTTTCTCCCGTCGTCTCCTACTCTACCAACCTACCGTAGAGTCTAAGTTACCTGTCCTTAAACTCCTTTGAGGTCCTCTGTCACTTCCGTCCCTTCGGACCACACGACATCAGGTACCCCTGTGTTTCTCAGTCTGTACTGAATCACTCACTTGTTATTGTTTTTGGTGAATTAACGAATTCCCTGGTCTTCTCACATCTCTTATTTTTAAAATGCGAAAAAATAGAACCGAGAAGGAGGAAAGTAGGAGTCAACGGAGTCCGTTCAATTAATGTCACATAGTCAAGTCAAGTCAGGGAGTCAGTACAGTCTGAGAAACCCTGGGGTACCTGATGTCGTGTGGTCCGAAAGGACAGGTAGTGGGTGAAGGCCCCAAATGGGTTTGAGTAGAGGTAACTCAGCCACTACGGTAGGTTGGTAGAGTAGGAGACAACAGGGGAAGATGGTGGAAGTTAGAAAAGGTCGTAATCCCAGAAAAAGTAACTCAGTCGAGAAGTGTAGTCCACCGAATTCATAACCTCAAAGTTGAAGTTGTAGTCAGGAAGGTTACTTGTGGGTCCTGACTAGAGGAAATCCTACCTAACCAACCTAGGGGAACGTTAGGTTCCCTGAGAGTTCTAGAAGAGGTTGTGGTGTCAAGTTTTCGTAGTTCAGAAACCGAGAGTCGAAAGAAATATCAGGTTGAGAGTGTAGGTATGTAATGATGACCTTTTTGGTATCGGAACTACCCTGTCTGGAAACAACCGTTTCATTACAGACACGAAAAATTATGCGACAGATCCAAAATTATCGAAAAGAAGGTTCCTCGTTCTCAGAAAATTAAAGTACCGAAGTCAGTGGTAGACGTCACTAAAACCTCAGGGGGTTTTATTTCAGACGGTGACAAAAGTGACAAAGGGTAGATAAACGGTACTTCAGTACCCTGGCTTACTGTACTAGAAATAAAAGACTTACAACTTGAAATTCGGTTGAAAAAGTGAGAGGAGAAAGTTAAAGTAGTTCTCCGAGAAATCAAGAAACGAAAGAAGGTATTCCCACCACAGTAGACGTATAGACTCCAATAACTATAAAGAGGGTCGTTAGAACTTAGGTCGAACACGAAGTAAGTCGGGTCTTAAAGAGTACTACATAAGACGTATATTCAATTTATTCGTCCCACTGTAACATGTCGGAACATGAGAAAAAGGATAAACCTTGATCAGACAACAAGGTGTAAGTCAAGATTGACAACGAAGGACTGGACGTATGTCTAAAGAGTTCTCCGTCTAGTCCACCAGACTACTCTATCACACATAATCTCAGACCGTGTAACACTCGTAAAATATTTACTATCGAGAATTATAATTCTTGGTTGTCTCCTATCGAACACCATACTCACTCTCACTGCATTATATTTCTGGATTTACGTAATCACGTGTAAACGATCGTCATTCAGGGAATATTGAACTAAGATTCCTAGTGGACGTTTGTCAAAATTAAAGAATTGTTAATCTAAATAGATACCAAGACTTGAAACTTACCAGTTCAATCAACGAGAACACACTCCAGTTCTTATATAGATAGTTATATGGGAGTTAATTTCTCCTATTATAATTTCTCAAAGACAAAGAATTCTGGTTCTTGTCGATTTGGTTTTACATTAGAAGTGGATTTTTCTCACTCCTATACTAAAGTAAGTTCACTTTTTTTTTCAACTAGGTTTTTAGTTCTTTCTTACTGAATCTTTTCATTTGCTTACCTTATATCTCTTATGTGTTTAATACAGTCTTTAAGGGAAAGATTAATACTCTCACAACAACGGCCATAATTCAGCACAGAGTGAAAACACTGGGGTACCTGACATCGAATGGTCCGAGGAGTCAGGTACCTTAAAAGGTCCGTTCTCATGACCTCACCCAACGGTAAAGGAAGAGGTCCCCTAGAAGGGTTGGGTCCCTAGCTTGGGCCCAGAGGGCGTAACGTCCGTCTGTCACTCTCCCATTGTCCGTCTTTCCGGTCCCCAGAGGTTTTCCTCCTTTATCGAACGTGCACAGTCTGTAAAAATAGAGAGAATTCGTCGTCCTTCTTTGTTTGATCGTTATAAAAAAGGAAGAGATATGGTTAAATTTTCCTCCAAGGAGAATTTTAAGACACAACGGTACTGTGGACCAAAGTGGACTTCAATTGATAAGAGTTTGGATCTCTATTGGTTACGGAAAAAGAATACCTTTACAAATAGAATTTGATACGATTGCATGATACGTAAATGGGGTTTGAGACAGAAGTTCACCCAAGACGGAAAACCGAGTCTTGGATGAACTATTTGGTCATACAATATGAGTCTATAACAAGGAGATTAGATACATTTACTTTGATAAACATACCACTAGACGGGAAGAAGTTCTAAATTCAATTAGTAAAATACCGGGTTCTATTTGGTAAACCCCGGTTCTAATAGGGTTTTACGTAGAATATCCACTCCCCGGACCACGGTATGACTCAAAACTCTGTAACGAAAGAAAGTAATTGTCTGACGAGCACTGATATATTGTAGGTCGACCTCTGATCGTCCCCCATGAGAAAGACGAGGGAAGACTACGATACAGTCTTCGAAAGAGATAGAGGAAATATGAAATTATTTTGAAATAATGTGTTTTCGAGACTCGTTAGTTCGGAGCAGAGACTGGGGTCTAACTTAAGAAAAGGAGACCCCCGGTTCTTAGGGTCACAGTACTAAGTTGTTGGAAAGTAGAATCCCCGAGTAGACCCNGACTCAAAACTCTGTAACGAAAGAAAGTAATTGTCTGACGAGCACTGATATATTGTAGGTCGACCTCTGATCGTCCCCCGTGAGAAAGACGGGGGAAGACTACGATACAGTCTTCGAAAGAGATAGAGGAAATATTAAATTATTTTGAAATAATGTGTTTTCGAGACTCGTTAGTTCGGAGCAGAGACTGGGGTCTAACTTAAGAAAAGGAGACCCCCGGTTCTTAGGGTCACAGTACTAAGTTGTTGGAAAGTAGAATCCCCGAGTAGACCCTTGGAAGTCCTGTTCCATTCCTACGAACCTCGAGATCAAGAAACAAGAGAATCACTTGTGCAAAAGACGACACGAAATGATTTAGATACCACACGAACACACTTACTTACTGTACGGGACCCGTTTCGTTCACTCCTCGGGACGAGACGTCAAGGTGCCACTAGAGTATACCGAATACCGTCTTTGGAAAGCCCCCAAATATGGTTGGACGGTTACTGTTCTCCGTGGGTTACAGAGGAAACCTTTGGCTGGTCTTTACCAGTTTTGCACACCTGACTTGAGAGGAAAGAGCCAGTTTGAAAAGCCAGAGACTGGTAAAGTATTGAGGAACCCTTAATATTCATGATTGAATTGGATAGCCTAGTATCTGAAAGTTCCCCGAACACTAGATATGACAATGTCACATGACACCGAATTCAGGGTTTGAACCTAACTATCAGTTCTTTCACGGATCGGATCGATTCTTAGCCTTCAAACCTTCGATCTACCTCGAGATCGGGGTTCTTGTAGAGACTCCAATTTCCAATGAGTCTAATTCTGACGTTACCCAAAAAAAAAAAAGGAAACCATTACGACCGAGAATCACCTGGTCTCCTCCGAGAATATGACCACACCACTACGAACTTTTCTCGCGGAGTCGAAATACAGGTATAACCAGAATGACACCAGTCCTTATGTGAGTCCCGGTACGTGTCCGCGAAGCCACTACTTACACAAGGGGTCGCCAGAATCGAACCCTCCGTAAGACCTTCCAATGAGACTAGCGTGGGACCCATCGTAGTCTCTGTTCGTTCCAATTTCCACTTCTCGACCTGTAGTCCATCTGTACGATAGTCCAGATGGGGACCATGTAGGAGTGGGGTAGAGTCACCATCTTGGCCCTCCCAGCTTCTGCCGCGGACACAGCCATTCCCGGTCTGATTCAGGTTCGTCCTTCCTTTTCGAAAACCACACTTCAGACAGATGTGGGGGCAGATCTCGTCCCTCCCTGTGGAGGCCGTCTTTTTACCGTGACCATCGAAAAAAGAGGAGAGAATGTCTACCCTCGATTGTTAAGGTCGGAGTGAGGAAACTTGACACAGGACTTTTTGACCCTATCTAAACTAGGGGTTCCGAATTTCTTCTGTGTGCACCAGAGGATACGCTATGACGTACCGGTGCCATAGGTGACCTCCTGTCACTTGTCACCGGCCAACCTCCCAGAGAATTTATATTATGACAAAATGTTAATCTGGCCAAGACAATCCTTCTACCCTAGTCTCAGTAAAACAGTCTACATAAGAACTTCCTGAGTCCGTCTACGCAAGATTCGGAAATTTGACCCCGTTTAACCGTCTGTATCTTGTCCTCCTCTGCCTTCGAGGACCATTTAAGGATCTATCCGACTCTCTTCGGGAAGTGTCTAAGTGACTCTAACTAGGACTTTCACTTCTCCCTTTTCACTAGAATTTTCTATCTAAAGAGTCAGTCGAGGTCGATAGGCGGCATTCGATGTTCTTGCCCACAGACCTGGTTTAGTCAGAAATCTATGAGATAATATTGACCGAGTCTACCAGATAATGCCATGCCTTATACTCCTTTTCTTTCTTTCCGTTTTTTACTGTTTCCTTTTCCACCTTCGGAAGCGTTACCGATACTTTTTGAAAGAATTTGTCGGACTCTTTCTACGGGTCTCCCTGGGTCCACTTTTCCCTACCCGAACGATAATGACACCTTTCCTCCCCGTGGAGTTAACCCTAACGGGAGTCCGTAGATTCGACGGGGACCGAGGTACAGGCCAGACGTTTCCTGGTGTGACCTTCTCTCTGACGGGAGTCTCCACATCCACAGGTCCCAGTCTGAGAGTTCTGTTAGTCCTGACTTCCACGGGTCCCCAGGGGTGTCTTCGAGGGTAGGATTAATGTGGACTCTTTGGGGTCCATAATTATTAACACCCCCCGGTTAGGCAGCTAAAGGAAAATCTATGACCCCGTTGAATGTGACACGAATGACCGGGGACCGGGTGAAAGAAGGTCTAGACGAAGGTATTACCCTGACAGACTTACTCGGTTTTCCATAATAAAGTCAATAATAAATACAACGTTGACCCTAAGACACGATAAAAGTGTGCTCAAAGACTAGTACGGTCTTAGAGGGAGTGGGGAAAACCCCTCCCTATATGACTCGTTCCACGTACGGAGACAAAAATACTTATATCTCGGGAGTGAAAGAGAGGGAAATCAACTTGTTTTATATTTAGGATCTCATACCCGACTACCTTTTATACACCCAGCTCGTGTTTTACGATAAAGACATCAACAGTTCGAGTTTCTGGGCGTGAATAAAGGTGTATTCTTCGACATAGGTGACTTTGGACTCAAATTCCTTCCCAATTTTGGGTAGTAGCTTTTAAATTTCCTCGTCCCTGATAATTAAGGGACATTGTCAGGAACGTTGTGAGGATAAAACCCATATTTCTTTAGTTTACCGTTTACCTCTGATCAAGTTCTAAATGCATATTATTTACTCCGACGTCAAGGAAATGTGGGAACCACGGATTAGGAATATGAGATAACAGACTTTAAGGACTTACTCGGTTTATAAAGAGTCATTAACTAAATTTTCTACCGAAGATAAGTCACGGAACCCGCCTCCTTTCAGTTAAAGATAAACGGAAACTTCTGGGATACGTCGATCGAAGAGTCAATTGGACCTGTCAAAACGAGGTCCCTAAGGCACTGTCAGGAGTAAATAAACCTGTTTCAAACAGTGCCCTAGATGTTTTAAATTATCGAGACTTCGCCACCACAATGATATACATCTACTATAAAACGAGACACGACTCTGTCTCCTTCAAACAAGCACTCGGAGTCTCTAAAGAATTTGAAAGACCGTCCGACACCAATGTTCCATAGTTCTCTTTTCCGAGTCGAAACAGTTGTTAGCTAATCTATAGACCCGGATTAGTGTAGTCTTCCCTGATCCCGGTATCCGAGACTCTCTTAATTTGGATATGATTTAGTAGGGGATGGATACTGAAATTCTGTTTACTCTCCTAAAACCCCTTAGTGTCCAATGACAGCGGAAACCTAAGGCCCAATACCCCTTGAACGGGTCGGAAATATATTTGAATATCGACTTTGAGACGACGACGACGACGATTCAGCGAAGTCAGGTCCGGGTTTGACTGTTTGACCAAACCAGAGGTCTTTGAGTTTTCCGAAAATTCCAAGAAGTCTGACGAGAGGACGTTCGGGGTCGAGACTCGAACGGGTGTCCCAGTCTTAAATTAAACAAACAGTGACTTTCCTTTCCGTACCGGAATCCTTAAAACTGTGTTGGGGCGCCCAGAGTGGTCGTTGGATAACGAAAGATTCGTCTCTTAATCTATATTAAAGTGCACCCACCGGGGTAACGGATTCTCATTAACCACGTCGCCGAAATAATCGTGAACTTCGAAATTTTTATTAATTACCTGTTTTAGAATGACATAACTGAAGAGTACTACACTTACCTTAGAATTTAAGATTCCAATTATAAACCTACTGTCTGTCATCCGAAGAATTTATAGTCAGTAACAACAATCTTCCTGGTCATTGATTCGAATTTCAAACACCTTTAAATTTAGGACTATGAAAGGAAGGACTCTTCCTTTTACTTTGTGGACTAGTACTAACAAGAGTTAAGGATTGAAATTTGATACGTCGAGTCCTTCTAGATTACCTATGGGGTAATCTGTTAGAACTGTACCTCTATAAATGTCTACCGTCAAGAAAACAAGCCCTACCTTTCGCATTTCGTCCAATACGGGACCACTGACGACTTGTCCAAAACCTTCGTTGTGGAGAGGGGGTCCCTTGGTCACGAGTCAATCGTCTCGAACAACGAGACTGGACTCGAGATCTCAATTCGTTTCCCGTCGCCCATTTATAGATGTGCCTAAGATTTATACGAATAAACTGAAATGTACTAGTACGACGTTATACCTTTCTTTCTATCAAATTTTCCCGTTGTCCTCTTGGATAATTTGTAAAGTCTCTGTCTCTGAAAATTGACGATATATAACAGGATTTCTTCATCGACAATACGTAACGTTTCCCGTGTCGTCCCTACCCTCATTTCATCGGTTTCCATTAGTTGACCGACTGACAGTTCGGTCTTTTCGCCGTGAAATTCTTTGGGGAAGTGACGTCTACGGAAACTACACCTGTCCGGGACACTTTGTCCTTTTTTGTGTTATATGACTCCTTCTTAATCTTTCTATAACTTTTTCTTCTCGTTTCTAATGACTATTTCCTGCCGACGTCAGGCTTCTACCTACTAGTTATTAAGGACCTTGACGAGTTACCTTTTAACAAGTCCCAAATGTGGTCTCAAAAGTAAACCCACGTCTCTCATGAATGGTCTACCGAAGAGCAAACAAACTTCCATTTTTACATTACTTTTGCCATTTCTTATAATAGTTATCCACACTCGAAACAGTCTTTTTATTGGGTTTCTGACTTTTCGATCGTTTTAAACCTAATTTTGCTTCACCCTTCATAGGACCTCTCCTGACCCTTTAACTAAAATGAGTATACGGTTTTCGATTACCTATAAGAACAAATGTTCAAACCCATCTATGAAAATGACCTACCTAACTCCGAAAAGGGACAGCATCACTTGTCCGATTCCTCCAATATTTCTAAAATTAGGTACTTTAATAAGGGTCCAAACCCGACGGTGACTCGGAAGTCTGACTGTTACCGAGACGGAAATTTCGACAACATTGAGTAGATTTCGAGATCCTTATCTTATAGTGAATGTGACAAGGACCTCTGGGGTTAGGAGTCCTTTGCAACTTTTTCGATTGCTGTAATAGTTTTCTGTAGACACGTTTAATTGAGTCTGCGTCCTGTTAACCTAATTTCAGGATGGGTATCGAAATTACTCCCGAGCTTGACGGGGGTTTTTTCCTCCCTGACAGGGGGAAACTTACATAAATACCTTCCAGAAAGAATACGTGTCTGTAACAATATCTGGGACTTCGGAACCTTAGTTGATCAATACATTGAGTCGAGAGTCGAAAAGTTGTCCGTAATTGTCTGAGGTCCTCTGTTGAGGACTGGGGCGGAGACTCAGTTCGTTGGGAGATAAACTCGGTCCTTGACTCCAGGAGTATTTTTGTAACCCTAGATCCCCGGGTAGGGAGATCGGGGAGACCCTTCCGGGAAGGGTCCAATAAGAAAGAAGAGGGTGTCGACAGATTCACGGTCCTTAACTGAGCACCCATGTAGTGTGAGCTCAATTCTCCACCGTGGGACTGGTTTTGATTCACTGTACAGAAAAATACAGAAATGAAAGATACGAGACTGAAACATGAAAAGTCTACCCGGACTATTGGTTACATTCGAATGAAGACGACTGAGGTTTATAGGACTCAGACGGGAAACTAGGAGTTCTGTTACGGAAGGACAGGACCCGAGTGAGGATATGACGTAAGGTGTTAGCCAGATTGACGACCCAGACGCATCGTGAGGGGAAAAATAGTCACCTTCCGAAGGACACCACCTGTAGAGGTGAAGTTCCTTTTATGAAAGAGGTTCAGACACTTATGGATGTACATTACGGAGAAGAAGTAGACTACTGTAGATGGTTGGGATTTTACCTGACCACGTTGTGAAACCTGTATTACACTGAAAATTAAAACTAATACGTAACAGAGCCAAGTTACTGATAAAACGATGTGTATTCCGTTTATCCAGATCTAGATTACCAAAAAATAGACTGTAAATAGTTTATACCCTACTCCAATATACCGATTGAGGACTTTTTCCTGCAAATTATAGATGACGGGGATATACGACCCTGTTTGTCTCAGTAGGGGCTTTCAATCAGTTGTTGAATTAATGTTACTAACCTTTGTTAACCCTAAAAACGGCGTCCTTTATACGTTGTATTAGTGAGGGCACAAAAGGTTGGGGTCAAGTCCAGGAGGGAAACAGACCGGTCCGTGATTAACCCTGACCTATAGAGTCAGTACGACCTAACGAGGTTTACCCTGAATAACCTATCCACCGAGAATGGATACCCGTACCGAAGGGGGACCAACCTATCCCGCTACGTGGGACCCAGATCGGAAATGAGGGCCGAAATATAAAAGTATCGAAGGTCTTTTCGGACGATTAAATGGAGTGGAATTTTGAACCACCCGTTCCAGACATAAAGTGACCATACTAATAAACCGACGTCGCAAAAAAGGGAGAAACCCTTGATGTCTACAATACGATGCTCACCTACGAAACTGATTAAAATGAGTTGTCCGTAATGTTCTAAGAGTTTTCCGATAAAGTCGGGAATTACGACTTGTTCGTGTTTAATCTTTCCACTAGAATATTTTGTCTAACCGAAATCTATAAGACTGTCGACGCGTTCCTCCTTGTACACGATAATAAGTATGGGTTACGACATGTATATATGGACTATACTCGTGCTTACAATGAGTAAAATGATTTGTGTGCTTGTTCTACTAACCCCGGTACCTATGAAGACTTAACGGAGTGAAACCCTCTGCAATTGATCAAGGGGTACCACCTGTTGATAGAATTAATGTTATTAAGACTAACAAAACAAAAATGACAAACGAGGGACTTAGACATTAACGTATTGACCTAAACGAAGATCGGCGTACTTTAGAAAATTCCATGTTTACCAACGAGTTTGAGGACGATGACGACGTTTAAGGAGGTTGATGATAAACCCCGGGGACCTAGTCTGTAGGAGTTATACTTCCAATCCTCTTATACAACGGAGCGGTTAAATCCCTGTTGCGGGGAAGAGTCGAGTCTTTGTCAATACCTTACTTTTACTACGGGGAAAAGGGATCCGTTGTATTAAGAGGATTTTCTTTTCCCCCCTTACTCTCCCATTGTCCGTCCTTCCGGTCCCCAGAGGTTTACCTTCTTTGTCGAACGTTCACAGTCTGTAAAAATAGAGAGAATTCGTCGTCCTTCTTTGTTTGATCGTTATAAAAAAAGGAAGAAATATGTTTAAATTTTCCTCCAAGAAGAATTTTAAGACACAACGGTACTGTGGACCAAAGTGGACTTCAATTGATAAGAGTTTGGATCTCTATTGGTTACGGAAAAAGAATACCTTTACAAATAGAATTCGATACAATTATATGATACGTAAATGGGGTTTGAGAGAAGTTCATCCAAGACGGAAAACCGAGTCTTGGATGAACTATTTGGTCATACAATATGAGTCTATAACAAGGAGATTAGATACATTTACTTTGATAAACATACCACTAGACGGGAAGAAGTTCTAAGTTCAATTAGTAAAATACCGGGTTCTACTTGGTAAACCACGGTTCTAATAGGGTTTTACGTAGAATACCCACTCCCCGGACCACGGTAAGACTCAAAACTCTGTAACGAAAGAAAGTAATTGTCTGACGAGCACTGATATACTGTAGGTCGACGTCTGATCGTCCCCCATGAGAAAGACGGGGGAAGACTACGGATACAGTCTTCGAAAGAGATAGAGGAAATATGAAATTATTTTGAAATAATGTGTTTTCGAGACTCGCTAGTTCGGAGTAGAGACCGGGGCCTAACTTAAGAAGAGGAGACCCCCGGTTCTTAGGGCCGTAGCACTAACTTGTTGTTGGAAAGTTGTGAAATGGTAGACTCGGTGGTCCTTTCTATAAATAAATTACATTGGGTGAGGTATAGGAGAACTAGAGTCTTTTCAATGAAAGGAAAAAAAAATTTTTCTACTAATCTAAATTTAGATTTATCTTGACTTTAAATTTACCTAAGTAAAAAAATTTAGAATTTATCCCATTATTTTAATTACGTTTTGTCAGAGTAATAATTTTATTAAAATTTTTTAGTATAGAACGAGGATTATTCGTTGTAAACTTTAACGGGAGCTAGGTGTAGATCTTATTGTTCATTGACTCGTGAAACCGTTAAAAAAAGAAGTATATACACACTGAGTTATGAGTAGAATCTTCCACTATCTCAACTTAATTATCAATAATGTCTTTTGAAGTTAAGGTCAATTTTGTCTTTATAGTATTGTTTAATTAGTAAATGTAGATTAAATTACTTTCTTACTTCTTTCACATAAAGTTTGCACACACGCACACACAGATACCATGTACGTGTGAATCAGTGACTCAACGTTGGGGCACCTAACATCGGGTGATCTGAGGAGAAAGATACCCCTAAGAGGTTCGTTCTTATAACCTAACCCGACGGTACGGGAAGGGAGGTCCCTCAGAAGCTTTCGGTCCCTAGCTTGGGTCCAGAGGGTATAGTGTCCACCTAAGAAATGGCAGACTCGGTGATCCCTTCGGGTTTTTATGACCTCATCTATCGGATAGGGAAGAGGTTCTCTAGAAGGGTTGGTTCTTTAACTTGACCACAGAGGACGTAACATTCGTCTAAGAAATGGTCGACTCGATGGTCCTTTCGGGTAAAATTGGTATGTTGAAAATTTATTCCTACATAATAATTGTACTTACTCGTTTTATTTCGAGAAAGGAGTACCGTCGAATCCACTTATTTAGTTTGATTAAACTTCCCTTTTGAGTTAGATTATTAGTTACCATAAGGTAGTAATATACTTCAGGAGTAAAATAAAATAGGAAATTAAAAAATACGAATTGAGATAAACCTAAGCTCCTTATAATAGATTATGATCTAAAAAAAGAGTTTAACGACAAAGTGATAATGGACACAAATACAGAATGTAAACTATTTAATAAATTAATTACGTTAATTAAATTATACGTTATCGCGTGTAAATAAAGGTAATTATTTAAAATAAAATCTTGTAGACTCTAAATGTCTCATTACGTTTCTATCATGTCTACAATTGACGTAATGGTGTATGAGACAAATGGAATAATAACTGTAGAATCAGTAAGTCATAGTATGTAAACAGTATTAATTACTTGATTATAACATATGGTAATAATTGATTTCAGATATAATAGGTATCAAAGATGTGAAAGGGATAAAAAACGATATCAAGGATAACAGGAAAAAGAGAACCTAATGTAAGTTCCATAAAGAATATAAATCAGTTGTGTAGAGGAATCCGAGGAGAACGGACACTATATGTAAGTAAAAATTCCGGGGCACAAAATGTACACTCAAGATACGATTTTTTTTTTTTTTTTTTTTCTTACAGATATGAGAGAAAAGGATATGTTTGATTGACTTTCTATACCTTCTTCCGACGGGGGTGTTAGAGTTCGATTATATGATTATGAAGATTTTTCATTCCTTCTTACTAATCTCACCGTTGTCGGTGATCAACAGAGAGTTAATGTAAAAAAGGTAGGAATATCATTCTTTTAGCCTCTTCCGCTACCGTGGGGTGAGGTCATGAGAACGGACCTTTTAGGGTACCTACCTCCTCGGACCATCCGACGTCAGGTACCCCAGTGATACTGACTCGCTGAAGTGAAAGTGAAAAGTGAAAGTACGTAACCTCTTCCTTTACCGTTGGGTGAGGTCACAAGAACGGACCTCTTAGGGTCCCTGTCCCCTCGAACCACCCGGTGGCAGAAACCCCAGTGTGTCTCAACCTGTGTTGACTTCGTTAAGTCGTCGTCGTCGTCGTCGTCCTCGTTATTCTTTTATGTAGCTTAAAATCGTCTTGTGTGACTATGGATCGATCCCAGACTTAAAAGGTCGGGAGAACGTCGATCCATTCCGTTGTACTGATTCAGTCCGGTTGTAATACACTTTCTTTCATTACGACTTCATTTAAAGTTCTGTGGAGGAAGCTTAAGGACGAATCCACATAAGGAAGAGGAAAGGTACCGGATTACTCGAGTGAGTAACGTAAGTTATACTTCCGGTGTTTAGACCCTCTACTTTATCCGTGTCCTACGTTCCCCAAACTAAAGAGTTATTTAAGTACTTCACCTTAAATAATAAAGGAGACGGGATATGTTGAGTGGAGACACGGTAAACTTTCCTTTCTTCGTTTGAACCTATGATGATTGTGGGAATGTTGGAACTCAGAGACAGTGTTATTAAATTGTAGATGGTATTGACTACGTCATGTTTTTCTTTACCAATCTTTAAGTTTAAAGATTGTATCTTTACCTTTTCGAATTTAAACTTTCGTAATCTTATAACGACTTCTACTTTGTCTATTACAATTCAATATTGTTATATTGAATGAAACCTCACGAGTTGACTTTTCGAAACTTTTTATTTAAATTAAAATACATATTGAAGTATAAAGATAACGACGTACACTCCTTCAAAAATGAACTTACTAATGAACTTAATAAAGATTGAAAGACAATGACAATTGACATTTACATATTTTATTTCTAATTAAAACTTCCCCTAAGGTTTTTACGGAACTTAAAACCTTAAACTTTCATGGACGGAGATCGGTAATAAAGGGATTTCGCTTTCTCTGAATTTTTTTTTTTTTAGTTTTGTTCTTTGTGGGATTCTTCTTTTATTGAATTTTTGAGTTTCTTAGATACGACAGACCTTATTTTTAGAGGACAATAAAGTAATTTACGAATAAAAAGTGTACATGTCCTTATCAACTTTGGTAAGTCGGAACCTTGTTACTTGTATTTTTCCTCCCCACAAAATCACGTATTGATAAACTATCTGACATATAAAAATGACACATAATGTCAACTTAGTGAGTTTTTGAGAAGAAGTCAAAGTATCATCATAGTAGGGACTCCGATGAATTACCCACCACATTGAGTACAATCCCCCAAGGATGAGGGGTCACTCGATCGATTTGACTTAACCTTTCAGTTATGATAACGGACACGTTTCGGAAGGGCTACCGGATGAACATAGATCCGTGTGCATTATGACTCTGGTGAGACGAAGATACCGAATTAGAAGGCAGACAGTACAGTGGTATGGTCCTTATAGTCGAGAAAAAGATCAAAGGTTTTCGTCAGGTTAATATAAAAAACTCAAAATATTTTAAAAAATTCTCAATACCCTTAATTTTTTCCCTAATACATCATCTGATTCTCCAGATTTAGGTTGTTTAGATAAGAAGGAAATTCGAGTTCATATACGTTTCATCGGATTGTAAATAATCGAGGGTATAGATTAAGTATAAGGGTTTACGTGACTCTCAGAGTCTTTACTAAGAATGGTTCATTGTCATAGGTAAGTTGAATCTTTCATAGGTCACGGTCTATATCATGGGATAATACAAGTAACACGAGTCAGAGGGTTTGTAGATTGAGAAACACTGGGATACCTGACATTGGGTGGTCCAAGGAGACAGGTACCCTAAGAGGTCTGTTCTTCTGACCTCACCCAACGGTAAACGAGGAGGTCTCCTAGAAGGGTTGGGTCCTTGACTTGGGCACAGAGAATCCAGTCGATGTAACCGTCTGTTTATACACGTACAGACATACATAAATAAATAAATATGGTGATTCGGATATCATGGGATTGAAGACGGGAAAATTTTATATTAATCGTTTTCAACATTAGATTTATTAAAATAACCAGTCCTAGTCACTGAATTACTTTTCTATTATTTTTTTATACTATCTACTTACTTCATCGATATTCTGACACTCGGTTTTATATTGGTTTACTAATTCTATGTATCTATTACAGTATATAATAATAAAATAAATTGTTCTTTACAAAATTAATAGTAACTGAGTCATCGATTTTAGAAAATTCTAAGAAATACTATGTTTCTCATACGATGAGTAAACAAACGAATAAACCAAGTAATGAATTTACTATAAAAACTTATGGTTTTTATAAGTTTATGATCCTTAAAGTATATTTAGTTAGATTGTACATTCGTTTTAGAAGAAAGAGAAGATTAGAGATTTAAATAAGATTACCTAAATTAACAGATAACCATGTGACTTTCCTAAGTCATGGGTTTCAAGTCCTCTTTTCATCTTTAGGTACGTAGTCCTTTCCCATTTTCAGTCCACTACTACTTTTTCTTAATCACACTTGTCTCTCCGTATCATGTCTAGATTATATACTACATAATTAAGACGACGACCTTATATTATCTCTCAATTACAAGACAGATCGAGAGTTTTATCTTTAATCAAGTCAAGTTAAGTCAACGAGTCAGCACAGGCTGAGAAACGTTTGAGTACTTGGTGTCGTACAGTCCGGAGGGACAGGTAGTGGTTGAGGACCTTAGGTGGGTTTAGTTAAAGGTAACTCAGCCACTACGGTAGGTTGGTAGAGTGGGGGACAGTAGGGGAAGAAGAGGATGGGAGTCAGAAAGGGTCATAGTCCCAGAAAAAGTTACTCAGTCGAGTAGTGTAGTCCACCGGTTTCATGACCTCAAAGTCGAAGTTGTAGTCCGTAAGGTTACTTATGGGTCCTGACTAGAGGGAATCCTACCTGACCAACCTAGAGAAACATCAGGTTCCCTGAGAGTTCTCAAAAGAGGTTGTGGTGTCAAGTTTTCGTAATTAAGAAACTGCGAGTCGGAAGAAGTGTCAGGTCAAGAGTGTAGGTTGTACTGGTGTCCTTTTTGGTATCAGAACTGATCTACCTGGAATCAGTCGTTTCATTACAGAGACGAAAACTTACACGATAGATCCAACCAGTATTGAAAAGAAGGTTCCTCATTCGCAAGAAAATTAAAGTACCGACGTCAGTGGTAGACGTCACTAAAACTTCGGGGTTTTTTAATTCAGACTGTGACAAAGGTGACAAAGGGGTAAATAAAGGGTACTTCACTACCCTGGTCTACGGTACCAGAAGCAAAAGACTCACAACTCGAAATTCGGTTGAAAAAGTGAGAGGAGAAAGTGACAGTAGTTCTCCGAAAAATCAAGGAGAAGTGAAAGAAGGTATTCCCACCACAGTAGACGTATAGACTTCAATAACTATAAAGAGGGTCGTTTGAACTAAGGTCGAACACGAAGGAGGTCGGGTCGTAAAGAGTACTACATGAGACGTATATTCAATTTATTCATTCCACTGTTATATGTCGGAACTGTATTAGGAAAAGGATAAATCTTGTTCAGACAAAAGGTACAGGTCAAGATTGAAAACGAAGGACTGGACGTATGTCTAAAGAGTTCTTCGGGTAGTCCACCAGACCATCAGGGTATAGAACTCCTTAAAAGGTGTCAATTAACACTAGGTGTGTTAGTTTCCGAAATCGTATCAGTTATGTCGTCTTTATCTACAAAAAGATCTTGAGAGAACGAAAAAGGTACTAGGTCACCTACAACCGTTAAACTAGAGACCAAGAAGACGGAAAATATTTTGGTCGAACTTGTAGACCTTTAAGTCCTAAGTACATAACGACTTCGGACCGAACCTCTTAAAACTCGTAATGAAATAATCGCACACTCTACTCACGTTAACACGTCATCAAACTTGTTAGAAACCGTAACAGAAAGAAACCTTAACCTTACTTTTGACTGGAAAAGGTCGGGACACCGGTGACGACTCAAAAGGTTTAAACGACCGTATAACTTACGTCGTGAAAGTGTCGTAGTAGAAAGTCCTAAACTTTATCGAGTTGACCTTAAGGTAGTGGGGGTGATCGAAACTAGTATCACTACGAAAGATTCCTGGTAAACTGAAGTGTAAGGTCCTACAGACCGAGATCCACTCACTAGTGTGGTGGCACTAATAGAACCAGTACTTCTAGAAAAGACATGTCAAGAAGACACATAAGAAAGGTGGTGAAGAATTGTAGAAGACAAAGACAATCCAGGGATGGTAAAGACAGGAAATAACTCGAGTAGAAACGTACTTTACAAGGGAACCATAGAGATTAAAAGAACTTCTCTAGAGATCAGAAAGGGTAAGACAACAAAAGGAGATAAAGAAACGTAACTAACGACTCCTTCCGAAAAAAAAAAAAAAAATTAGAGAAACAATAAAAAACCTTGAGACGTAAGTGTACCCACATAGAAAGGAAAGAAGAAACGAAAAGTAAAGGGAAGAAAAGTGTCGATAAACATTACGGAGGAGTTTTTCGGTAAAACGAAAAAACGTAAAGAGAAAGAACCCCTACCAGAACTAAGGACAGAGGACATGTTACAGTACTTGGAGGTGTGTATCAAGTAGTCTGCGAGACAGATAGTCTAGATCCGGGAATTTAGATAAAGAGTGAAGGTGACATATCAGTATTCCCTAAACTAAATCCAGTATGGACTTACCGGATCACCAAAAGAGGTGAAAGAAGTTAAAGTCAGACTTAAACCGTTATTCCTCAAGTACTAGACTCGGTGTGAGTCGGGGACCAGAACAAAAACGACTGACATATCTTGAAGAGGTAGAAACCGACGTTTCTTATGTTAGTTAGACTAAAGCCACAGTTGGTAGACCACTATAGGTACACATCTCAGAAGGGAACACAACAACCTTCTCCCACAAACGATATTGGTCACACAAGAGAACCGTCTTGAGATAATCGGAAACGAGACGAAGTAAGACATGAGGTTCCGGTTTAAACAGACAATGAGTTTCACAAAGAACTGAAGGATGAAAACGTAAGGTCAAGGGATATTGTTTTTCCTGTAGAAAAAACCCACAATCAAGATCTTCCAGAACATCCAGAAGTATCTTGACAAGTTGAAGTCCAAGAAGTCACACCTTCTGTTTTTAAGTCCGAGAGGAAATAAATTATATTTTTATAATAACAATATAACCACTTAGACGTCCATTAGGACGGAAGATAATATCAGGTCATCTTCGTTGTAGATTCAGGGTCTTTATAAATTGTCATAGACCTTAAAAAAAAAAAATTGTCCGTTTTCGATAATCGGAGTTAAACAGTTGGTTTTATGTGTTACAATACGACATTTCCTGTTTCTTTTTGTTCCCAAGAACATCCATATCTCGTTAATAACACCGTGTCTCCATGACAGAAGATCCGAGGTACTGGGTCTCCCTACCATGGCCCTTTCTCCACTCTCCCCACAAGTCCTACCCCTTGTACACATATGGGCACCGTCTAAATACAACTACATACCGTTTTGGTATGTAGTTGTGTTTACATCTCTTCCTTTACCGTTGGGTAAGGTCATGAGAACGGACCTTTTAGAGTGCCTGTCTCTTCGGACCATCTGATGTCAGGTACCCTAACGTTTCAGCCTGCGCTGACTCGCTCAAGTGAAAGAGAAAGTATCGTTTTGGTCATATTGTACCATTTCATTAATCGGAGGTTAATTTTATTTATTTAAATTTAAATTTTTTTTCGTTTCAAGAGAGTAAAGGACCTTACACACTTGTCAAATAAGTAAGTTAACGTAAGAACGTCACAGGAATAAACTTGGAGTTATAGACCTCCCTTTCTTTTTCAGAAAACGTGGTAAGTCTGACTTCTTAGTCAGACCTTGTTTGTAGTCATGAACTGTGCTTTTCTCGAAGACGCCTCTATTTCTTCGATTAAACATTTCCGACAATCCGTTATCTTGGATTTTTTATCTCTTTTTGTTTGATTTAACCTATCCCGTAGTTTTCGACCTTTTCCTACTTTTATGATATCGTCACACGGTATTTACTCAATGAGACGTCTTCAGTTGAAACTAAAAAACAGAGTAGACCATCCTATTCACAAGTTGACTTAGATACAGATTCTTCCTTGTCTTTTTAGTGAAACGTCGGTTAAAGGGGTCATAAAGAATTCCGACCCCTTTTTTACGGTAAACATCAAAGGAGGTCAATACTCATATATCAGGAACACTTCAGGTGAAAGACTCTCTTCCAGCATATTCTTTAAGACTACAAGTTCATTGAAATGATTTACCCTACCAATTACCTCTTGACTTCTAATGGTGGAAGACCTTTCCTTCTTTGATTATGAGGTCGGGGGTAAAAGACTCTAGTCTTCCATTTCTTTTGACAGTCTAACTTTTCACAGTAGAATTCTGGTCTCGTGTCTCTTTAATCTACTTCTAATCGTTGTACCGACCGACGTCCTGTTTTAAGGTTTATCTTTTTTTCAAATTCACTTTATAAACTCATGAAATCTATCTGTTACAACTTAGACAGGGTTCAGAGGAATAGGACAGAATGTGAGATGTTTCGTTTACATTCAATTATTTTACACGCTACCACTAATTCTTCATCTCTCGTTGTATACTTTGTTAAGTTTCCTACAACGTTGTGTCTATAATTCTCTTCTTAGACAAAAATCTCTCTTTAATAGTATACAGTTTACACTATCCAGTTTATTTTATTTTTGTCTCTTTACTAACGATAAGAACCGTTGTGTCTGTAGTATCCTTTAGAACTAATGTCGTTGGGAGTTTCTCGACCGATGTCTTTTGGTTTACCTCATGCACTTCCTGTACAATTTATTTCTCTATTTTTGGTACTCTCTCTCGTCATTAAAATTCTCCCCACACTTCAGTCGAACTCAACAGAATAATCTCCCTTTATGATCTCGAATGTACTTACATCTATGTTTACTAAGTAGTTCGTCTCTTTCTCCTTGACTACTAAGTTCTCCTACATCTCTTCTACACACATCCTTTCATTACTCTCTAAGTATGGTTTCTCAACGGGTAAAAATATCGTCCCTGTTCATTGGTTAGACTCACGTTCGTGTCTATGAGGTACCAGAAGTGAAAACTACAGACTTTTATTTCCTCCTACTACCGAAAATAAAAGAGTTAATTTATATTCCGTTCTATTAATAGTCCCCTTCCCCTCTCCCTTCTCTAACACTTCTTCACCCACTGTCCTGTTCTGAACTTTAACAGTAAAACCTCTTATAATTTCGTATAACATTTATATATAATTTGACAACCCGGGATGACTCACGGGTTAAACGTAAATACTGGAATTTGACTTCACTCTGGTCTGTTATATTGTCACTCAAAAGGGAGGTTTACACGAGTCCGCGTTGGGTGGCTATAAACCCAATTGTTCCATTCTCTAAAAAGATCTTCATACAATATCTCTTCATTAGTACTTTTTTCAAATCCAAAGAAGTTTCGTCTCTAAAATTAATACCTTATCTTTAGATTTAGACCCATTCCTCCCTTCACGTCCATACTACTCCCAATGACTTATGTTTTTATATTAACCCATTTAACTAACGTGACCTAAAGTCACAATTTATATCTTAACTCTCAACTTCCAGTAATACATCCTGACTCATCCACTCCACTCTTACTCTTATTTATAACGTACACACTAGATGTCCTTACAACTTTAGTTATTACAGTTACTATCCCTTTTACCACTTTTATTTCCCACTCACAGTACACAATTTTAATATGTACTTGTTCATCTTAGTACGTTAAATCCATCTACTATCGTTATCCTATGACCATCGACTTTTTTAGAATTCCCTTAAGTTTCTCTTCGATACTAAAAACTTTTTCTTACCCACACAATCAACGAGTCAGTACTGGTTGAGAGACACTGGGATACCTGACATCGGGTGGTCCAAGGAGACAGACCATCAGAGGACCGTTCTTTAGACCTCACTCAATGGTAAAGGAAGAGTTCCCTAGAAGGATTAGGTCCAGTTTGGGTCCAGAGGGCGTGACGTCCGTCTAAGAAATGTAGACTCGGTGTTCCTCTTTATGTGTACGTATGTTTTATTTTCTGCGAATCTGGAACCATCTCATCATGTTGAAGGTCTTTTCATATTCTTTTATAGATCTTTTCGTGTATTTCTATTTGAATTTATAAGTAGTTCTCACTTGATTACTTTTTTTTTTTTTTTCTTCTTTCTTTCGAACTATTTTAGTATATTAAACGATGATAAAAAAAAATTATGTGTCAAAAGATATGATAAAATGGTTTCCTATTTTACGAGTACCGTACCTTATACCTTTCTTTTTTTCGTTCTATAGATAGTCCAGTTTTTGATACAAAGTAATTTTTTTTTATGTAAATTTAATTTCATATTTCAATTGATATGGAATAGAAACCGACTTTATCTTTACAAAGGAAGGAATATAAAGTATCATAAGTTTAATATTCGTAAGTAGTATAAATATCGTTATTATCCTTAATAACATATAAGTAAAAAGAACCTGAAGGGATAACCAGGTCACCAATTCTTACACAAACGGTTAAGTTCTCTGTGTCCAAGGTAGGGACGTATGGACCTATGATTTGGGTACCCGGCGTTGATGATTCGGACGTACGATGTTGATGACTTCGGGCGTACAGGATCTTTGGTATGAAGTGTTGTTAACTTGTTCTCTTCGGTGACGTAACTCTTCCGGTCCATTTCTCATCGAGGTCGAACAACGTTGATCTCATTCAGGTGTGTGTTACTTCTAGGTCGGGTCGGTTTTTATTTCTTTCTTTACCATCACCACTGCCACCACCACATCAACGATTCCGATTCAGTACAAACTGAAAACGTTGCGATACTTGACATCGGGTGGTCTGAGGAGACAGGTCCTCTAAAGGTTCCTTTCGAATGACCTCACCCAACGGTAAAGGAAGAGGTCCCCTGAAAGGTTTGGGTCCCTAACTTGAATTCAGAGGACATAACATCCGTCTAATAAATGGTTAAATCACTGGTCCCTTCGGGGTTTATTTATTTATCAATTTTAATATATATATAAAAAGTAATGAAGAATTGTAAAGAAAATAAATTCCCCCAAAGGAGAGTGGACTTAAACTTAAAATCTTACACTAAATTGAAATTTTATCTTATACAGTATGTGACTCTTTTACAAAATTGATTTCAAGTTTAGACAAGAACATCTTTTACAAAGGGATGGTCGACTTGTCTTATAAGATTCATATATACAAATTGGGGTAAAATATAGTAATACGATATTTCTACTCTAAAATATGTACCCATTGAAATTTCAGGGGAAGGAATATTTGACTCTATTAATGACTTACCGATTACAAAATAAAAACACCTTATCCTAAGACTTTCCTCCTCACCTCCTACCTCTCGATTCGTCTCTTCCTCCCCTCTGTTAGTTTCAACGTAATGACTCAACCTACTGTTATTCTGCCTGACGATCAAGTTAGAGTGTCTTGTGTCTCAGTCTACTTATACAAAGTCTTAGAAGGACCCCTTTAGTTCCCTCCTTGTTAATAGACAGTTGAGGACTAGAAGTAACCAGTTTTAAAGTAAGTTATCTAAAATCTGAAGACTGGAGATACATACTTTAACTGTAGGGGTTTACACTCAAAGAAAACCCGTAGTATCTCTTCGGGACTAGTTCCTCTTTCCGTCCATCGTATCATGACTGACCTCTAATGTCTTGTATACTGGTATCGTCACAGATCCTATTCTCTACTATCAACATGGAGAGCGTATTTGAACAGTACTAACCACAAAGAAATTAGGGACTACTATTACTATGTTTAGTATTAACCCCTGATAATAATCGATTGTAAAGGTTTCTACTTAGGTTTATACATTTAATTTGTATATTTTTATCTGTAAAATTATCTTAAACTGTAAATTATCTTACACTACATAAAACTTTACCGAGAAAATATAAGACAGGAAATGAGTTTTCTCGTCAAATTAATTTCCACGTCCTAATATTACGGAGACGACCAGTGTCTAATGAATCTCAAGACCTCGGATGGATGATTTGATTCTACCTATACTATCGTTAAGTGTCCAAGACAATTCTATGTCAGAATTACTAGAAATTACATTTCTAGATGTGTCATTTTATTAATAAAACTTAATACAATTTACGTGTATAAATACATAATTTAACAAAAGTAAATTATGTTGTCTCGATTTGAGTATCGTGAATGAATGTAACAATCAAGAATATTCGTGAAAACTGTGACTATTAAAAAGAGAAAGTTAAGACCAGGAAATGGATAAAACGAATTTGAAAGTTTTCTGTATCCAACAAAAGTAACCTGGTAGTGTAAGAAAAGACAGTCGTCGGGAGGGGAGTATAAATCCCGTTTTTACATAATCTTTATCATCGATACACCACCTGGAATTTATGATAATCTGTATTATCAGATTTCTTAAATCTCGTTGAAAGTCAAATAAAATAGACGAAGTATTACGTATTGTTCCATTTAGTGACTATTTTGAGATGGATAGGAACCTATCCTACATAAAGTTAATACAGTCAAACGTCTACTTCTTTGTCCAAATGTCTCTAACTTACTGACCAGTTTTCTATTGTCTCACGTTACATTCTGACTTGAGATTTTATTAAGTCTATAGAAGGAATATTCAAGAAACTTAATCCTGAGGTCCCAACGTGTACTATGTTTTCAGATGAATTTTAGGAATTGTATCCTTTCCCTTAATGACAAAGTTTATTGACTGTCTAAGATCTTCACTCTGATTCTCTTGATTGAAATCTGTATCGATACCGATATTGTCATAGTCGGTTAAAGAGTCGTTCTTTGTCTAGTGTTTTAGTCTGATCATATGAAAAAGTTTTTTTAAAATACCTTAGTAAAATTTTCCCATACAATCCGTTCTATAGTATTAGGTGTTCTTTATTATATCATGGGTTTTGTTGTTTTTGTATATGGACTTTAACAATTTCCATTATTGATGACCTTTGCGATTTGTCTCTTATACACTTCGTAATCTTATAATCGACCTATCTAAGTGTGTAGTCCGTTACTACCGTAGGGGAGGAGTCCTTTCATGAGTTAATTTTCAAAGAGTCATTCAAGATGAAGAAAGGAGATTAGTGGACACTTCAGAAGATTAAAAGGTTGTGTCCACTTTCAGTCCTCCATTCCCTTGGGTTACTACGTTGGGTATGTTTAATCGGGGAACTCTTCTTACCTTCTATCAAAGGTATAGGATGGTGTATAGGGGACAAGGAGAATTGGACCTGATCATGGAACCGATCTTCCGTAAGAAATGGATCATCTGACTGGGTTTAGAGTTAAGTGATTATATGAACCTCCAATAAATAAATGACTCAACTTCACAAAAAAGTAACTGGTTCTGAAAACTCGTTCCCTTCTTCATAGGATCACTTTAGGAACATAAGATTTGTCAATAGAAACGGAGATAATTTTATAATAATAATAACAATAAATGAAAAAGAAAAAATTTTTATTTTAATAAATAAAATTAACCTCCAATTAATGAAATGTTATAACATAACGAAAACGGTATGTAGTTGTACTTAGACGGTGTCCACATGTACACAAGGGGTAAAAAAATAGAGAAAGGGAAAGGGATAGTTAAATAAAAAAATAAAAAAATAATAAAAAAATTTAGAAATTAAGAATGTACGCAAGGGTTTGTACTTGGGGGGGAGGGTAGAGGGAAGGGTATTGTAGAGAGACCCAGTAGGGGTACGTGGTCGGGGTTCGTATGACATAGGACGCAGCCTGTATCTGACCGCTAAGCTAAGAATGTACTATCATAGTTAAAGATAAGATCAGACAAAATGGAACTGAAAGAGAAAGAGGATGAGATTAGGGAGAGGATAACGGTGAAGTGTCCTGGGAGAAAGAAAAGTAGGGAGGTAGGATAGGATTTGTGTAGGGGGAGTAACCTATTTTATATCAAATATTTTATCCATCAAAACGTTTCATACATCATTACTACTTGTTGGATTACCAAAATAATCAATATTTACAACCGGTTCTAATCTCAACGTATTTCCTGTTCATATTATCATTCTAAAGAGTCGTCGATAGGGACTTCTGAAAAGAAATTCTAACTAACCACTCCTTAGGTTACAACATTTGTCCTTTTTCTTTTTCGGTAAGGTAGTGACTAACGTCTCTGACGAATTGATTTTGGAAGGTTTTTATGAGTCTAGGGTATATGTAATTCTATGGTGACAGAAAAAAGGAGGAGATAACTACCAGAATTTACATTTCAATGTGTAAACAAATCTTGTACCCTTTCTCACTATCTGATTCTTGGGAACTTTAAACTTCTAGAACGACTCTTTTACCTTCTATGAATCTGAGTTATTAAAATTTTTTATCTAGTTTACTTAACGAGAAATCTAATGTGTTTTATTCAAGTTGAATTTCTCATTGTCGTACAGATCTGTTTCTGTGGACAACTATGACCACTTTTCCTTTTAACCTTATTAATGAGAAAAAAGTAAATCTTTTATATAGTAGATTTTGTGTTTTCTGTTTGAAATGTATTGTATCGTAGGAAGACATATTTAGATAGGTGATACCAAAAGGACTTTAAAGGGATTCGTGTTTTTTCTCTACAAGTACATTGACGTTTATTGTTTAAAGATCAACTATAGTTTCGATGTGAAGGTTGAGATTTGAGATTACGGATAAGTAGTAAGAAAGGAGGCAAGTCCGTAGTTTTTTAATTCACCATTCGTAAAAATTACGGTGACTGAGACGGAGATTGAATCGAAGTAATAGTGATCAGTTGTGAGAGTAAGTGTACGAAAAGACGAACAAAAAGGGTAAGGTCCCTTAATTAACTTCGTTCTATTTGGACCTCTTACCATACGGTTATAATCTACACAGTCTTGTACGACAAAGAACGTGAGGATCTTCTTTACTATTAAACTACTACCGTATCTAATTAACCTAAAGGGACCCTTTTAGGTGGACGTTATGTCCTCTGTAACAGAACTAGGGACCCAACCCTGTTAGAGTACCTTTTCCTTTCTCGTTGGGTGAGGACATAAGAACGGACCTTTTAGGGTACCTGTCTAGTCGGACATCCCGACGTCAGGTACCTCAGTGTTACTCAGTCTGTACTGACTCGTTGATTGTAAAAGTGAAAAAAAGAAAAATCTAATTAATTGACGATAGAATACAAAGGGGATAATTGTAAAATCTAGAACATCGACGAAGAACAGACGAGACCCATCTTATATAAAGTCTATACCCTGTGCACCACCTCTGACTTGGGTCAACTGACCCATACTAGAGTAATATTTATAGGGGTTTAGGTTCTTTTTAATCAATTTTTTTTTTTTGACTATGTTGTATGAATGTATAGAAGTTTACGTTAGTAATAGGGGATAACTGACTGACCTTGTGTGAAGATGGGTAGTTTTTCTGTTCATCAATGATGATGATTAACTACGAAAGTTTGACACCACGATCTCTTCGGAGACTTTCATTGAACCTGTCGTTCCTCTAGTTTGGTCAATTACAATTCTCTCTGATTGGGACTTATAAGTGACTTTCTTGACTACGACTTCGACTTCGAGGTCACAAAACCAGTAGATTACTCTTACCTACTGAGTAACCTTTTCAGGGACTACGACCCTTTTTAACTTCCGTCTTTCTCTTCTCCCGTAGTGTCTCACTCTACCGACCTGTCGTAGTGGTTACGTCACTTGTACTTGAACCCGTTTGAGGTCCTCTACCACTCCCTGTTCATCCGGACCGGACGACGTCAGGTATTCCCAGGGTTTCTCAACCTGTACTGACCCACTGACGAAACATGTTTTAAATTCTAGGTAAACTTTCTGATGAGAAGGAGTAAAGGGACATCGGGAGTAGGATTATCGTAGGATAGAGGTAAGAGTCTTTATCGTCTAGACGTACGAGATAAAAGAGACTTTTTGGATAAACAGAAGTCAACCCGAAGGGAACATCGAGTCAGTCATTTCTTAGACGGACGTCACACCCTCTGGGCCCAAGTTAGGGACCCAACCCTTCTAGGGGACCCCTTCCTTTACCGTTGGGTGAGGTCATGGGAACGGACCTTTTAGAGTACCTGTCTCCTCGGACCACCCGACGTCAGGTACCCCAACGTTTGTCAGCCCGTGCTGACTCGCTGCTTGTGATTGTGAATTCTTTTAGTTTCACGGTAAGTACGGGAAACAACAACAAATCAGAGATTCAGCACAGACTGAGAAAACCCTGGGGTACCTGCCACCGAGTGGTCCAAGGAGACAGGCACCCTAAAAGGTCCGTTCTGATGACCTCACCCAATGGTAAAGGAAGAGGTTCCCTACGGGATTTGGGTCCCTAATTTAGACGTAGAGGACGTAACCGTCCGTCTAAGTGATGGTCACTCGGTGGTCCCTTCGAGAATACGGGAATTTCAAAATGTTTTTACAGGAGATTGAAGAACATTAATAAACTGATACCGGAATCTTTGTAATTTAGACAACAAATCCTGAAGATGGAATATGTTATGTACCCACTGACGAAACACGGTTATACTCGGATTGCTATTGGTCACGACACCGATCTGTCCGGGAATACTAAGAATAACACTGACGTTCTGTTGGAGTCGTTATCGGTAGTCCTTTGAATTTTTCTTTTTTTGTCAAATAATGAATTCTCCAGGATCTTTAATATACTGTATGAAACCAGAATACACCACCCCCACACCCCCGTACGTCCGGGGTTCAAGACGAAAATAACTCCAGATCTCACTCCTAGAGTTATTTTCGTGTTGAGAACTTAACTCTTAAAGTCTGTGTTGTTACCCTTAAGTTTCACACCTTTCTCTCTCTCTCCCCCTTTTTTTCATCGGGAGTCTAAATAGTTTTACTTAGTTCTAGAGATTTTGATTCCTCAGACCACCACTTTCCTACTTCGAACCGAGAAGTGCCTCAGATACCGACCGTCACATAAATGGTCTCTGTGGGTAGAAACTTCATCCATGGACCCTTCGGTTTCAAATTTAGTCCGTGAACGTAATGGTTTTCTTTTCGGTTAACAGTCCAGAATATTACCAGAGGGTCATATAAGAGGTCAGACTCTTAGAACGTCTGAACTAAGGGAGATAAACGACTGTTTTAATTGTATGTTTCTTGTCTTTTAGAGATTTCTACATAAAGTTAAAATAGTACGGGTTCACGTAAAATGTCTGGTATTTTAGTGTATTTTACCTTTTGGAAAGAGGAGTTTATAACCTGTCTGATAAGTGCTGAATGGGATTGGTTACTCGTCTCCTGTTGTGTCAGTTAAAGAACCAGGGTATCCTGTGACATCTGGAACCTAAGGATTTCAGAAGTTTGACCTACGGTGAAACAATACTAGAATGATTTGGAAAGAATGAATTTGGAACGGGAATTGTCTACGTGGTTGACAGAAGACTTGAATTTCGACGGAGGAAGTTGGGAGTGGGGTATGGTGTATAAATCTGAGAGATTCATGATAGGTGGAAAGAAAGATAAATATAAAAACTGGGACTTATTGTTATCAAACTTGATACGTATAAGTAAATGTGTGTCTATAAAAATTTTATTTGTGTAAACTTTGTAAAAAACTATAAACACTGTTAGATTTTTTCGACCGTATACCTAATACATCGGATTTTCATAGTTTTTTAATTCTTCACAATCTGTACAGTATATGTACGTTTTATATACATCTATGTTTAGAGAGGAATGTATCCATATTCCACTCTCTATCATTTAGGTTTTACTTATTACAAAAACAAAAGAATGACAAAATTTTGAAACGAAAGTTTCTTAATGTAACGGTATATCATACAGAGAGAATATTAACCTCTTTGATGTATAGTCGGACAGTAGTGTTCGAAAAAAAAAAAATTACGTTGTTACAAAAGTTATGAAATAATAATTATATTGATATTATGTCATACGGTATTTTAAAAATTTTACTAAGTAAGTAAACTCATATCCCATCCCATGGTATTTCGTCACCTTTATGACGAAGAAATAATAATTTCGTACTTAGTAATATGAACATTTATTATTAAAGAGAGGTGTCATAGAAGAGTAAAAACTACAAATCACAATCATTGTGTATATTGTAGATGTCACAAAACATAGTATATTAATATATACATGACTGTCTGTTGAATAGAATATTTGTCTGTTGCGTGCGAATCCTATAGTTATTTATGTTATGTCATGATATTCACATAACAGTGAATAAATATTCATAGAATTATTGTAAAAAAAGATCGAATGAAATTCTTATATCATACACTGAGTATATTGTGTGTTTGTATATAATTAACTAACAAGTACAATAACCATTCCGAAGACCAGTTATCATCCGATAATCATCAATTTAAAATCTACTCAGTTTTCAATAAGTGACTCTTACTCAAAAAACGACACACCCTTCCGTCCTCATGGATGAAGGGTTCAACAATTTTTTATAGTTTTCTATAAATTCTAACCCTGTTCGAAACCCCTGACATTGAGTTGTCGAGTCACCTGTAATGCCTAGGTTGTGAATCCCCAGGTAGAAAGTAGACTTGGACTTTATTTTCGGACATAATAAACAGACGATAGTCCCCGTCGTCGGTATCGTCGTCGTCTCAATCGACTTCGGAGACACGAATTAAGGACGAATTGGAGTTTCAGGGCGTGTACCCAATCTGGAAATGAAAACTGATTTTTGTAGATGGTAAAAATACGAAGATTTTCCTGGAAGATACTTTATGAAGAGAAAAGTGAGTACGTATAAAGATAGTAACGTTATAGAATTTGACGATAAAAAGAAGGAAAGGGGTTTCTTCCTACGGAGTTACTAACAGGATGTGAATTATGTCTTAAAAGGAAGAGAGTAAAACAGGAGGATATCTGTTAGATAACCGATATCTTAACATTTACATACTCATCTCGATGAATGAAGTGTTTAGTATATTTTTATCAATCTTTCCGTTTTAAGTACCCTACGATACCACCTGCAATAGTGATTTCAAAGGTTCTGACTTTGGTTACGAAAGTTCTTAAAAACTTCCCATACTCTTAAATGGGATAAATATTCGAATATTCAATCGGACAGTGTCCCAGTTCTTTTACTATTGTCCTTTATCTTTTGAGGACTTAGTCCTTCTTACCTGTCAAATAGTGAGTTTCGTGATCGTCATCAGACATATAGTCCTATAAACTCAATCACGGAGAACGGAGTTCAGGACACTCTAGTTCCGTTTACCTTATTCTACCTTCAGACATGTTAATTGTCAAGGTGAGGTCCTTTTCTTTGTAGTATCATTCCTCAGGAGTAGGAAATCTTTACCCACCATTCGCACAAACAAACAAGAAACGAGGTTTTCCTTTATGATCTGGAGAGAAGAGTACGATAAAAGACGTGTCTGTAACAAGTTTTCTAACAAATTTTGTTTACGGAAGTTGTAGTCTCAACATTCTACATGTCTTCTTTCTGTTTGGGTACTTCTTAACAGAGAAGTGTCAATACTCTCCATATCTCAATCTCTTGACTCATTTAATTCCGTCTCCAGTGTATTACTCTGAGTGAAAGGGACTCTTAGTTTATTTCCTGATATTCTCTCTGTTACTTCTCGACTCTTAAAAGGTACCACTAGAGGTGTATAGGGATAGTAAAGTCGAGAAGGGGTTTGAGGAGGACGTTACTGAAATGGAAGATTGTGTAGGAGAGTAGCGAGGACTATTTTAGGTTAAACTGGTTAGTTTCCGTCTTTTAGACGTCAGTTAAGAAGGGTGAAGACTCTGATTTCAAATGAAAAAAAAAGTTTGACTCAAATAAAAGTAGCATGGGAAGGATGATTTCGGGGTATTGTATAAAGTGGAAGAGGGGGTTTAAGTCTACAAATTCATAACAGTGTAGACTATAAAAATTTCTTTCTGATTACGGTTACCACGGGACTAAAAGAAAGTATGACAAATAAGTAAATATATTATTTATACGTAAGTAAATTGTCTATAAATACATAGGTTGAACCTAGATTCTAGATCCTACCCCTTCACACAATGAACTCCATTCACCAGTCCTCTTTGTACTGTAAGTTTCTCTTAAGAATTTTTTATATTAACACGGTCAGTACGAGTCTAGACATTTCCTCACCAGTTCCGGATTCCGTTTATCACTTTCGTTTCGGAGGTTGTGCTTCCAACGATCTTTATATAGTCTTTCTCGTATCTACAGTAACACCGATCAATACTGAGTCTTTTGTTCTATTTTCACACTCAGTGCACTTTGACATAACTAATCATCACTGTTGAACTCCTCTATCTGACGAGCCTCCCTTTTGGGTCGAAACAGTATTATATCTCGTATGACAACCCTTTTATTGTAAAAACACTGTACTATAGGAGTGTACGTTCTACCTGTATTATTTTCATGGATTTATTCATATGAAAAAACTCTCCTAATTTAATTAACTCTACTAATTCAACTAAGTGTAGAACCAACACTATATATGTCTGAGTTATTTTCAATACGTTTGATTATAGGTTATGGTCTAGGACTTCCTGTAAACGTGACACAACACGATTCAGTGAAGTCCTCACAGACTGAGACGTTGGGACACCTGACATCGAGTGGTCCGAGGAGACAGGTACTCTAAGAGGTACGTTCTTATGACCTCACCCAACGGGAAGAGGTCCCCTAGAAAGACTGGGTCCCAAGATTAGATGCAGAGGAAGTACTTCCTAAAAGATCTTAAACCATTTTTGTAAAACGTAGTCATGGAAATGTTTAGTTTACTTTTATACTTTTATATTTCTAAAGGGATGTATACCACACAAATGTCCAAGTTCAAAAATTTGAAATTCCAATCCTTTTGTCATCATCGTTGTGATAAATGGTATCGGTTCTGTACCCTTGTTGGGGTCACAGGTAGTTGTATACTGATCGTTTTCTAACACTAGATATCTATGTTATATTATAAATAGTCGGTATTTTTCTTACTTTATAACAGTGAACTTAGTTGTACATATTCGGATGTCTTATAATATGATTCACTTCAGTCGGACTCTTTCTATTTTATACTATAGTGAATACACACTATATTTACTTACATATATGTTTTGTCTTTGTTAGAGTGTCGGTATCTCTTATCTGAGTACCACTGGTTTCTTTTTTCTCTTTTTCCTTTCCCTATTTAGTCGATAGACTCTAATTATCCGTGATTGATGATATGTATTTTAACTATTCGTTGTTATTAAATGACATATATTGTCCCTCGATGTCAGTTATAGATCATTATTGAATATTACCTTGTATTGAACTTTTTTAAATATGTATATGTACATTGACTTAGTGAAAAGACATATACATTTTGACATGTTATAATATTTAGTTGATATGAAGTTACAGAGATATATAATTAGATTCACAAAGTATCTATTTTGACATGAGTGACTGTCCGTAAAGTATACCAAGTGTGATCAGTTATTTTCTCAAATTTTTATCTCAGTAATAACTACCCTCTCCTCTTCCTTACTAATATTTCTTTAAAATTGAGTGAAAATTCATATCTAGAACATACCTGGTCGGATTCGCTTAAGTTTAGAAGTTTATTTTAAGTACTAATAAGAAACTTTCTGTCGATACTCTTTCAATTAAATGTTGTTGACGGAACAGAGAACTGAAAAAAATTAATGGGGTTTAGAGATCACATTTAATCCCCAGTAAAAACTACTACATACAAGATAGTATAACTGTTTACATATTCCTTTATATAGGTGATAATGTCATATCGTGTGTCTTCTCAAAGTGACGGGATTTTTAGAAGTCATAAGACGGAAAGGTAAGAGCGAGAAGAGATTAAGGGTCGTTGTTAACTAGAAAAATAACGGTAGTATCAAAACGGAAAAGATTTTCTAATATATCAACCTCAGTAGGTCATGAATCGGAAAGGTCAAACCAAAGAAAGTTAATTATTATACGTAAATCCCGAAGAGGTACAAAAAGTACTGAACTATTGAGTAAACAAAAATCGTGACTTATCATAGGGTAAAATACCTACATAGTACCAAATAAACAGGTAAGTGGATGGTTTCCTATGGAACCAATCAAAGTTCGAACCCGTTAATACCTATTTCGACGATATTAGTAAGTACACTTCCAAAAACACACCGGTATTCAAAAGGTGAGTATCCCATTTAAGGTTTTTATGGGGTTAAAGAACTAAAAACATAGACTGTTTTAAAAATGGGAATGCACAAAGATCTTGTAGGTTTCCCCGAGATAACGTTCTGTATATGTATTTTGACTAAAAGACGTTATGTACAAACCTTTTTAACAGTCCCTTCTTGTAATATAGGGAACCATTTATATTCGTTCATCCACTTCACGGTGGTTTTCGTTGTAGTAAGACGAAAGACATCTCTCATTAAAGATGGTAACGGATTACATTCTCTCATCACCGTAAAATTTAAAATTTCTTTTTTTTAGTGTATTACGGATTACTAATTATATTGTCGTGTGAATCCGTGAAATGATGTTTTGGTAAGAGAATGTATAGGACCTTGAGATTTCGTAATCACAGATGTTCAAATATAAATATGTAAAGATGAGGTCAAACTTTTCCAGTTATAAAAATTGAAAAAACAATTTATCTTTCTGTGATGTTTTTATTTGTCTTTATTTTAGCTTTAAACCCAGTAATATCACAAAGTATATTTTTAAGTATCACTGACTTATATATACTGTTATATAGGTACGTTTAACAAAGGATCAATGTGACTTCATCTATCAATTTGACTTAAGATGATTACTTATTACGAGACTGTTTAAGATCAATAGAAGTAAAATGTACATTAATCCAATTCTGACATTCGTAAATGAAAGGTCTCATTCCGGTCCCCTCAATTACGACGGACCTCTTTCGGATGTTCTATGAAAAGTTATTTAGAAACGACTAAAATAACAAAGTAGTAACAAACCGAAATTCGGTTCACAACTGTTCGTTACATAATATTTTTGTATAAACCCTTTTTACTCTATATTTTATGAGACGATAAGAATACTCTCTAAAACCGTATTCTCTTTTCATATACGAAATCCTTGTGTGTCCAGACCTAATTTAACTACGAATTAGTAAATTAGTGAGACATCGGAACTTTCTTTTTTTTGTTTTTTGGAATTCGGTGACCTCAAATTCAACTTAATGGTTATTGTTAACAATCTTTCTAATTTACTCCATTACATATCTTTTCATCTTTTAATCGAGATCAGTTCCAGTGAAAAGAACAGTCCCAGTAGTTAACGAAAATACAACGGTTTACGTTCCTATTTAAGAGTCAGAAGTAACATAAACTTCATAGTCACTGAAAACTGTCTTAACTAATGAAGACAAAGACACTTTGAAAAAGAAATAAATCTAAGGTTCTGGGATATAGGAGAAACAAAAGGGGATAAATCGACTAGTGAGGAAGATTTTGAAGAAAAGACCATAAAACAGAGGGACTATTCCCTTAAAGAGAAGATAAGAGACAGACGTAAGTGTCCAGATACGACTACTTGGGATTTAAATATAAAAGTCACGACTGAAGAAGGGGGTTTAGATCTAGGTATGTATTGTGATGGAAAATCAGTACAGGTGAAACTACAGATTATCTATTGGTCATCCACCGAATTTGAATTATAATAATTTTTGACTTAATACATATAAGAAGAGAGTTTACACAAGGTCGATGACTGAATGAGTAGAACCAAAACCGTTGAAGTTAGAGAGTCAACGAGTTACGTTTTGTAATCTAGATACGAAAATCAAGTCAACAAGTGTATGGTGTAGATTACTTAGTTCTTTAGGACTATCGTGGGTGACCGAGATTGAGGTTTCAATACATCTTAGAGTGGTAAAAAGACGGGGAGGTCACGACTGGAGGATAGGTTAGTCGTAATACCGAGGACATATAAATTCGTAATTGTAGAATAGTTAAAAGGGACAGATACGGGACCAAGGGATATCATATAATGTTTGTGAAACATATCATAGTCAAGTCAAGTCAAGTCAGTGAGTCAGCATAGACTAAGAAACGCTGAGGTACTTGGCGTCGTGCGGTCCGGAGGGACAGGTAGTGGTTGAGGGTCTCAGGTAAGTTTGGTTGCAGGTGACTCAGCCACTACGGTAGGTTGGTAGAGTAGGAGACAGTAGGGGAAGAGGAGGACGGGAGTTAGAAAGGGTCGTAGTCACAGAAAGGTTTACTCAGTCGAGAAGCGTGGTCCACCGGTTTCATAACCTCAAAGTCGAAGATGTAGTCAGGAAGGTTACTTGTGGGTCCTGACTAGATGAAATCCTACCTGAACAACCTAAAGGAACGTCAGGTTCCCTGAGAGTTCTCAGAACAGGTTGTGGTATCAAGTTTTCGTAGTTAATAAGAGTCGAAAGAAATATCAGGTAGTTTCGGTAATTTTTATTACGAAATTTTTAGTTGTATTATCGTACAGTCAGGAGATGAGATATAGGACGTCACGTAGGGGTAAGGAAATTCTTACACGAAGATTCATCGAAGACAGGACAACCAGAGACACGCTGGGTACCTTACGTCGGGTAGTCCAAGGAGACAGGTACCCTAAGAGATCCATTCTTCTGACCTCATCAACGGTACGGGAGGAGGTTCCCTAGTAGGATTGGGTCCTTAGCTCGGGTACACAGAATTCAGAGGACGTAATAGTCCTCTCAAGAAATGGAGATCTTGGTGGATAGGTAAAGTCATTCTTATTCAAGGTAATTACCGGGTATTAAGGGATGTACTATGAAAGAGGGTGAGGAAAGACAGAAAGGAGACAATGATAGGGTCTGTGAATTTTATGAGGTGACATCCCGGAAGATTGTCAGGAGATTTTGTGATTAGGTGTAAGGTTGTAGTCTCTACAACTTGACCAACAAGTGAGAATGACCTCCAGGAAAAGGTATATCCACATGTCGATTAGGGGAGGTAGGGAAGTTCAGAACCGAATTTACAATTAATGAATTACTGTGTTTACTTAGTAGAGATGGGAGGCGGAAGGATATGGTCTAGAATATATAAGACGAAATGAGACAAGGAAAAGTTTTGTAAATGGAGTGATATCTAGTAAATGACTACTCCATGGTTTAGTACGAAAGTTTCCTTTTTTACGATCACTATAGACAGTAGTGACATCTTTCCTCTATAAACAACAAAGTCTGAGGCATATAACACGGATGAATAAAAAGTCGGTAATATGTGGACCCTAGAGTCTTGTATGAGAGATTCTAATTGTAGTGAAAATTTTACATATAACTAAGAGACCAAGAACCGGTAGAAGACAGGAGACTAAATCATAATACAAATTAAATCTCCATTATAATCCATCCAATAGTAAACTATAAATACGAAACACTCTTAAATTTCTATCGATCTGAATTGAATCGTCAAGTTTTCTCTAATGGTACTAGTCGGGTCACTAACTCTCTGACAAAGATAGACACGAGTAAAAAGATTTAGATAACAAGTAAAAAACAAGAGTAAAAATTAGAATCTTATCAGTGGGAACCGTACATTGAACACGACTGTTCTGGTGTCCATCTTGGAGACTTCGAATATTTTAATGTCTTAGAATTCCTCTCGTCCAAATCGTACAAATAGTCTGAGAAATTTTTTGGATTATTCTTATACTCGAGAATGTACAAAAATTAATTTCCTGTTCTAGAATCGAATTATGTCATCAATAAATACACCGGGGAGGATTCACGGTAATCCTTTAAAACGAAAAACGAGAAAATCTAAATTGTGTGATTGTTATTGTTGAGTAGCAGAACACCTGTTCCGTTTAACTGTTCTTATACTTCATCAGAAACAACGAACAAGAAGATATTATTTCGAGGACTAGAGATCCTTTTTTCTTTTATATGGTATAAATTTTATCAGTAAAATTATACCCTTAATAAAAATTATAATTACAGTAGTAAAATAACAAACTGTTATTTCATAAGTCTTTGGTCTTTTTATAATCGATTTTAGATGTTACCTTCATAAGTTTCAAAATCTTTATATTTGATACGAATTTATATGTCATATATATTATTGAACAGTATATTTTTTTCTGTAATCGTTAAGAAAAATATTTGTTGACTATATGATTTGTTGGTAACTCAAAATAGGAAACATCGGATTAAATGAAAAACTTTGGAATAAGTCAAGTCGAGTCAAGTCAGCGACTCAGCACAGGCTGAGAAACGCTGGGGTACTTAGTGTCGTGCGGTCCGGAGGGACAGGTAGTGGTTGAGGGCCTCAAGTGAGTCTGAGTACAGGTAGCTCAGTCACTACGGTAGGTCGGTAGAGTAGGAGAAAGCAGGGGAAGAGTAGGACGGGAGTTAGGGAGGGTCGTAGTCTCAGAAAAGGTTACTCAGTTGAGAAGCGTACTCCACCGGTTTCATGACCTCAAAGTCGAAATCGTAGTAAGGAAGGTTTCTTTAGGGTCCCGACTATAGGAAGTCTTACCTGACCAACCTAGAGGAACGTCATGTTCCCTGAATAATTTTATGGGTAATTTATGACAATTTCTAACTTGTAGATCATGGTATTATAATTACTAATATTTCTTTTATTAGTCTTCAAATTATTTCCTATAAAGTAATGATGACGATGACGATTCAGTGAGGTCAGCACAGGCTGAGACACGCTGGGGTATCTGCCGTCGGATGGTCCGAGGGGGTAGGGACCCTAAGAGGTCCGTTCTTATGACCTCACCCAACGGTGAAGGAAGAGATTACGTACTTTCACTTTTTACTTTCACTTCAGCGAGTCAGCACAGGCTGAGAATCGCTGGGGTACCTGACGTCGGATGGTCCGAGGAGGTAGGTAACCTAAAAGGTCCGTTCTCATGACCCCACCCCACGGTAACGAAAGGGGCCAAAGTAACGATTGGTGAAAGATTTAAGGTATGAGAGGGGGATAGAAAGTAAAGACGGAATATAGAACCATTCAGAATGATATCGACCATAATTAAAGTTTGATACTTTCGGGGTCGGGTGTACTTCAATCCTTAGGAATGGGGTCAAGGAAGGGTTTTGTGTCATTTTTGTTTCAGTCAGAAAAACGGGACAAGAGAATTCGGTAAAAGTTTGGACGAACCTTCCGACGGAACAAGAGGGGTTTTAGAAAAAAACACACACGATAATTATTTATAAAAAGTATTAAAAGTATAATTTACACACTGTAGAGGTTTAGATTTGTTTTAACCCCATCCCCTAATGTTTGGGTAAGGAAATAGTGTCGTACTGGTGTTGTTCCTCTGTTTAACTTCTTGTTACTTCATGTTCTTTTACGAGAGTTACTTTAAGTATAGACTCGAAAATTCGATCACTATAGGTGTCTCGTTTTTTTGTATTTATTGTCACTGTACTTTGATTATTAATATTGTATTTCACTCATTCACTTCAACGAGTCAACACAGGTTGAGAAACACTGGGGTACCTGACATCGGATGATCCGAGGAGACAGATACCCTAAAAGGTCCGTTATCATGACCTCACCTAACGGTAAAGGAAGAGGTCGCCTAGAAGGACTGGGTCCCTAGTGTGGGTCCAGAGGGTGTAACATCTGTCTGTGAAATGGTAGACTCGGTGGTCCCTTCAGGTTTTCACTTCAGTGAGTCAGCACAGGCTGAGAAATGCTGGGGTACCTGACATCGGATAGTCCGAAGAGTCAGGCACCCTAAGAGGTCCGTTCTCACGACCTCATCTAACGGTAAAGGAAGAGGTCCCCTATAAGGACTGGGTCCTTAGTTTGGGCCCAGAGGGTGTAACGTCCATCTACGAAATGACAGACTCGGTGGTCCCTTCGTATAATTGTGTATTTACCTGAAGGGTCCACCGAGTTACAATTTCTTAGACGGACAGTTCGTCTTCCGTACCCAAACTAGGGACTCAGTCCTTTTAAGAGACGTCTTCCTTTACCGATAGGTGAGGTCACAAGAAAGGACCCTTTAGGGTACCTGTCTCTTCGGACCACCCGATGTCAGGTACCCCAACGGTTCTCAACCTGTGTTGAATCGCGATTGTTGTTGAGTACTTATATAAATGTATTTATATTATTTAATCGTAGTACAACTGTATGATCTTCCTAGTTATCCGACATTCATTTTTTTTTTTTTTTTTGATTCGGATAGTTGATTTATCAATACAATAAACCCCGTTCAATGATGTATAAGATCGTTTACAAGGTTAAAGATAATTTGTTCTTTAACTTTATCGTGGTATAAAGAAAAGTTAGAATACTAAACATTTAAACGGATAATAAAAGTTCCTCTTAAGAATTTTTTTTTTTTTTTTTGAGCGTCATGATTGTTACTTTTATGAGAACCGGTACTATAACTCTTTGTTGTTTTCTTACTCCTACAACGTTTGTTTGGTTAGTCCTTCCCTAAGTAGTGGTTTTATATGTTTGTCTAGTATGTCGAGTAATAGGTTTTTAACTTAACTTTTTACCCACCTTCTAGATTTATCCATAAAGAGGTTTCTTTGGTATGTCTAACGGTCTTTTATGTACCTTTATACGAGTCGTAGTGATTAGTAATCTTTAGGTTTAGTTTCGATGTTACTCCATAGTAGAGGGTGGTTTGTACCAGGTGACTTCTTCCTTACCGTTTGTTGAAGTCGTAAAAACGGAACTCTTGGGGTACTTGTCATACTTTTTCGTTTTTCTATACTGTGACTTTCTACTCGGGGGGTACAGTCATACGTGACCTCTTCTCACCTTTTTATCGAGGTCTTACTTCTTCTATTCGGTTCACCTTTGTTACAGATTAACACCTACAAAGACCAACACTTTCATTTCAGACTACAAAAGTTCTTGTCATGACATATCTTTGGACCTTACAATCCAGGTACCTAGTTCCATTTAGTCTACGCCAGTTCGTCTTCTACACACTCTCACATGTAGTTATAAAATCCTACCTACCCTTACCTTCTTAACTTAAGTCTATTGGTAATTTAAATGAAGGTACCCGTTCTTAGGGAATCTTCTTTACCTCATTAGGAATATCTTTCTGAGTTGTTCTCTCAGACTTTACGTCATGAACCCATGTTTGAGTTTTTGTTATCTTACTAGAGTCAAGTAAAGGTTCCGTTTAGTAAGTTGTAGTGTCATTAGGTTTAGATACGGGGTTGGTGATTCCGACTTCTTCGACTTCGACTTGTTAAGCCACTTCTGGAGGTTCCAAAAAATCTTGATTGTAATTTTTTTTTTTTTTTTTCTACAGGATAAGTAGTATCCCCTAACCTTCCGTTTTCACCCTTCAGTTCTCTAAGTACAGTCTTACCGGTAGTAGTTTTACCGGTAAAACAACTACGTTTGTTATTTACAACCTTTCCTACACCTCTTTTCCCTTGGGAGGATGTGAGAACCCTTAGGTTTAACCATGTCGGTGATACCACTTGTCTTACCTTAAGGGAATTTTTCGATTTTTATTTTCATGGTATACTGTACCGTTAGGTTGGGAGTCCGTCTATGAACCTTTTTTTGTATTAAACTTTTCTATGTACGTAGGATCACAAGTGACATCGTGTAAAATGTTATCGGACCTGTACCTTCGTCGGATTTACAGGTAGTTTATATGTTACCTTATAATGAGTCGATATTATTTCTTGTTTTATTACGGTAAACGTCGTCTTACACACCTGTATCTCTAATAGTATAACTCACTTCATTCGTTCTGTGTATACCGAATACGCACCTTAGATTTTTTTATTTCTATGTTTACTTCAATCAATGTGTTGTCTTCATCTCAGTGTCTACATCTTTTGTTTGAATATCAATGGTCTCCTACCTTCCCCTCTCTATTTAACCTTCTAACCCAAACTATATATATGTAATGATATATATTCTATCTATTGATTATTCTTGGATAACGTATCGGGTCCCTTGAGATCAGTTATCAGACATACCCTTTTATTGGATGTTTAATCACCTATAAACGTATACATATTCACTACATGAAAACGACATGTGGACTTTGATCGTGTTGTAACATTTAGTTGATATGAAGTTATTAAAAAAATTTTATTCCCATCATAAAGGAAAGGTTTCCTCTTTCTACACACTAGATATTATGTTTTATCTATCAAATTATACAGTAACTTGGTCTAATTCGACCTATGTGTTGTTTAGTTTGCACTCATGTCCCTTATTCACTCTATTTGTTCAAGGACCAACCGTAAGTCTGATTTTTAAAACTCCTCCTTACATTTAAAATTGTCACAAAATCAATTAGAACATTCAGGTTATAACACTTTTTGAGACAGTGAACGAGACACTGATCGTTTATAAAACTATATTTCCGTTTTGTAACCTTCTTTTAATATTACTAAAATTCTTTTTAATATTCGTTGAGTTGTTCGGTGTAGAAAGAAATGTCTTTCAAAAGATATTCGATTTAATTTGTTTACTCGTAAATTATTCTTTTGACTTCTTCTTCTAGTCTCTGAGGGAAAAGAAGTACTTGAATACGTTTTGGGGAGTTTAGAATTTTTTTTTAAAAAAAATTCAGTCATACCAGATTCTTTATTTCACTTAATTGAACGTCGAAACTGAGATAAACGTTCTTAATTATGTGTTGAAACCGACTTTGGAATTATTAAAGATATAAATCAAGAGTTTCAGAAAGTCTTTTATGCTTCTGTTCTTTGTTTTGAAACGAAGAACAATTTTTGATGAGAGTTTTGGGTCTCTGTAAAAATTTCAATTAAAATATTAATTACTTAAGTCCCTGAAAATCCTAATCAGTGATTACTCTTAAAGATTCCTTTAACTTACCTTTTTAACTATGTCAATTAGTTGTTCGTACATGATTAATCGAATGTGTCCAGTTTACACCGAAATACACAATTTATATATATATATTGAGTGACTTTCTTCTGGTTCACTCTTATGGGACTCAGTGTTTGTTCAAAATATACAAGTTTCTTTCTTCTTGTACTCGATTTTCTTCTCTCCTCTTCCACTTCCAACGTTATTTACTTCACCGACTCCCTTAGTTCCCGTATATTGTAGACAGAAATCCGGATCTTTTTAAGATTTAAAATAAGATTCACCCCTCTTTGGTAAAGGTAGGGATGTTTCTAGGGAATAGAACGAGAAAATATCTATATAAGTGAAACTAAAACAGGGAATGGGTAGGATCGTTTATGATAAGAGAGGAGTGAACGAGAATAAAATAATAAAGTTCTTACAAATTTACGTTAAGATGTCACATTAAAAGTTATAACTAAAAAAAAGGTGAGTCACTTAAACCTCTAAGTAGGTCCAGTAACACGTACAGTTATCAGGTAAGGAAAAATAACGTCTCATTAGAAGGAATGTTACCTATATGGTATCAAACACATTGGTTGGTGAATAATTTTCCCTAGAACCAACGAAAATACTTGTCTGAAAGATATTTTTACATAGAAGTTCAAAAATACACTTGTATCCGAAAGTAAATAGACACTATTTATATTTTGTCATGTTAAAGACCCAGTATCATAGTAATATCCAAATCGACAAAAAACAAAAATTGTCAATTTGGTAATGGGTCTCACCGACAAGGTAAATTGTAAGAGTAGTCATTCTTTGTTCACAAGGTTAAAGAGACATAGGAGTCTTGTAAATTATAATATATATATATATAAATTAAAATCGATAAGACATTTATACATAATTATAAACTAACACTAATATCAAACGTAAAAGGATCACCGAGTACGACAACTTATAAAAATCCATCAATCCTATCCTTTTTTTCAAGGTTTACCGCCACCGATTTTCTGTTTCTTCCCTTTTCGGACACTTTTATCTTGTTTCCCACCAGGCTCCTGGCCTCACTCCTGGAGTTCATTTTGTTCGTCGGGAGAACCGATCGGGTTAAATGTATCCCGTCCGAGCCCCCTCTTTTTTTTTGTATGTTTTTCTCCACGGTGTTAACTCCCCTCCCCGAAGAGGAGAGGAGGTCAGAAAACCCAACTGGGCGGGAGTACGGACCTCCTACATAAAAGGAAGTGAAAGATTGATTTTTAACTCGACATTGTTCTTCGACATTGTGACCAGGTAGGTAGTGAAGCTAAAAAACGACACTGACTCCTTTAACTGTCCCCAGACATTTTGACCAGGCAGACAGTAAAGGTTAAAAACGACACCACTCTGTCGTAACTCCTTTAATGTGTGACGGGACTGTTATGGAAGAACACAAGAACAGTAGGTTCATAAAAAAAGTCACTTTACGGAGAAACGTATAAAAGGAGTAATAAATTAATCTTAAAAATAATCAATTAGCCTTACAAATAAAAATTGAACTCAAAACTCTCCAAAAATCATATGAGATCCATAATTAGAACATATCCAATATATCAAGTACGAGGTAATACTCAATCGTTAATAATTGAGTTTAATTGAGTTATCAATTATAATTAGTCGAAATAAAGGAAGTGAAAGTTATTAAGTTCCTGGGTGACTACCTTATACCACGGTCAGACTATATTTCTTCTATTACGTTCAGTATCTTATTTTCCCACTAATCAATTTCCAGTGTCAGTGTTTCCCTTTATCTTTAAGATCTAGTATCTCCCTTCTACTCTTCTATACTAGATACTTCCTACCGGTACCCGGAAAACGTACAAAGACTATTAAAAAAAAGGTTAAAATGACTCTATGTTGACTGTATCATGGAACATATCCAAATTCCCCAGAACGTATTACTAACTTGTATATGTAAACAATGTTTTATCAATGATGTCATAATCAAATGTAGATAGTGGAGAGTCTCATTGTTCTAAAGAAGGAGTAATACCCTAGAATATTTTAGTTGAGAATCGTTGAAAGTTTATATGTTATGTCATAACAGTTGTTATCACTAGTACGACATGTAATATGTAGGTCTTGAGTATTGACTTCAAACATGGAAAACTGGTGGGAGTGGGTAAGACAGGTGAGGGATGGAGGTCATTGATGTTTAGAATGGACGAAGAAACTCATACCATACAGATTAGGGTGTATATTCACTCTAGTATGTCATAAAAAACACTCTAGTATAAAACAGACTGATTCATATAACGGAAGTTCTCGGTGGGACAGTTATATATACCGTCCTAAAGGGAAAAAAAAAAAAAAAAATTATACCAACTTCGAAACTATCCTACTTTCTGTTGGAGTACTTTAATAAATTATTTCTAAAAACGAAGTATAAGACCTAAGACTTAAAGAAATATTACATGAGATCAACCTTATAAATAATTTTATTTATATGTCTCCATGAGAATTAAGAAGGATAAGGATAAGACTATTTGGTCAGTTTACCATTTCAGTCCGAAATATGATTCATTTTTAAAAATTTTTCTTTCTGATAACGACTTTGTATCCCTAAGTTGAAGACTTCACTTCGAAATAAATCAAAAGAGTACAAATATTTATAAAAAGATTACGATTTTACACTGAAAATACTTGTCGACTTACTGTAATCTTGACGGAGATCTTAGCACGGTTTACTTTTGTTTTCGATCCTGGGTTCTTCCGTTTGTCTATTTGTTTTTCTTTGTTTAATCCCGGTTTAGTAAAAAAAATTTTTGGAGTTCTCCACTGGAAAAATAATTTTTTTTTTTTTTAGGATCCTTCACTACATCTTCTAAAGAAAGAAGGTTCCACCGAAAAAATCTTGAGTCGAAACCGTATACACGTAATATATATTATATATATAATCACAAAATATTATGAGTAATTTTCTTCAAGTTTACTGTTACGATCTATAGTAACAGTAAATATACCTTTCAAATTTTTTAAGAAGGTCATACTCGATCACTTTACTGAAGAAACGAAATTATGTCTAAGATTTTTATTTTGTTAATTATTTCATTCATGTGGAATTGACGACAACAAATCAACGATTTAATACAGGTTGAGAGACGTTGGTGTACCTGACATCGGGAGGTCCGATGAGACAGGAACTCTAAAAGGACCATTCTTGTGACCTCACCCAACGGTAAAGGAAGAGGTCTCCTAGAAGGACTGGTCCCAAGTTTGGGTACTGAGGACGACGCAGAGGACGTAACGTCCACCGTAAACATACAGACTCGGTTACCCCTTCGAGATTGACAATTAGACGACCTAATTAAAGGACATTCAATAAGTTGTAATTTTCCCTTTTTATTTACCAATACATTTGACCTTCTTTTTCTTACGGAACTCGTTTTGATTCGAGTAATTTTCTTTTTCGACATAAGTTGAATCTCCTCTTTGGACGATAAGTATCGTTTTCCAGATGCCAAAGAAATATAAGAGATTGTAAAAAAGTCCTGTTCAGAAAAACATTTATTGTTTAAGTCAAAATTATTGTGTCCCTGTGTTAATGAGTTCATCCAGTGTAACACTGGAAAATAACATAAGTGTCCTGAATGAGATACGTGTAATTGGATTTTGAAGTACGTTTGTACTCTTCACCGTATAGCAAAAACAATTCAATTTTCTTACTCTAGTAACAAACCTTTGTGAACAACACTGATACAGGTCTTATCACTACCGATTTTATTTGGTGACCTTTTCGTTAATAGAAACAGAGTAATAAAGATAGAATCGTGGATGACTAAGTAAGTGGTAGAGTAGATGAAGAGTACGAAGACAACAAGATAGAATGAGATCTTTACACTTCTTGTTCATGATAATTTAGATGATTAATAGTTCTCAGTAACGATCGTAACTTATTGTAAGTATCAACTTTATTAGAAGGACCATTTTTTTTACAATCTGAAATTCTTTACGTCTTAGGTAGGAGCTAACATTAATAATTATTTATTTATACATGTACCTATCGTTATATCTACTCCTACGTACGTGAACATTCAATTTACATACATGTCTATAAGAGTCGTCAATAAAATTTACTACTACATTAAAATATCTCAATATCCCGAAGGGATAGAAAGGACCACCGAGTCAACCATTTCTTAAGTGGACGTTACACCCTCTGAACCCAAACTTGGGACCCAACCTTTCTAGGAGACCTCCTCCCGTACTGTCGGATAAGATAATAAGAACGTACCTCTTAAGGATACCTGTCTCCTCGGACCGTCTGACGTCAGGTACCACAGTGTCTCAGTCTGTACTGACTCGCTGATTCGTGGAGTATCGTGTATCAAAAAATCTACAAATGTAACACGTGTATATCATTATAAATATATAAACATCGAAATATCTATGAATCAAATTATCAATAGATTCACTATTATGTATTTACATAGTCATTTTTCTGTTTTCTATTGAAATACATTCAGTTGTACGTTCAAACATCTCGAAAAGGAGTTGAACGAGTTACATACCCTGAATTTACCGGATGAGTTTAGAGAACGATATAGTTAGTAGACTCTTTGTAGGACGGATGAAAACCAAACAATTATACGGTTTAAAAGACACATATATCCTCTTTCTGTTCTTACACTCTCACAGTGACTCTTCCTTCTTTACGTTCTCCTCTCACTTTTACGTCTATGTATCGTTCTAACTATCTTCTCCTTTTCTTACTAAGTTTCTGTAATCTTTACTTCAAGATTAAAGTACCATAACTAAAAAAAAAAAGTTTGTACTTACCAAATTCTAATGACTTATTGTACTCAATCAAAAACGAATGACTTGAAAAAAAGAATTATATGAGTTTATCATGGTACTGAGTAGGTTCATAAAGATAATCGTAACAGTGAAATGAAAACATAACCCTTAAGTAAAAGTGGTACTGTCCATTAAATAGTACTATAAAATTTTATTTTTAAGTAACCGTTTCTCTGTTATACCTCTAGTGTAACTATAACCTTAAGACAAAACCTCCTCTACTATCTACACTCCCGATACACAAAGTCTGTCTTTTGTCATTAATGTACCCTAAAACCTCAAGTGATTGAAATCAGATATTAGTGTAGTGATTTTTAAAATCGACCCATAAAGAAAAATTAGAACTTAGTTTTGGTTAAACAGTTTTTACATTTCAGTACAGATCACCCATCCACTCATCTATGATAAAGTCTACAACTTTAAGTGAGTTTTTAAACAGTTTAAAGTGTTTACCTTAGATCACAAAGACTCTTACGTCCCGAATAGTTACTATTTCATTTTGTATATAAACTTGGTAACGGTTTAAAAGTGATCTTCGATCTTTTTAACGGGTCCTAACATAGAAGTTTCATCCTTCCTTTTTGTTTGTTTGTTTGGAGACACAACGTCTACCTTGTAATGTACCCCTACTATTTATATACACGTGTACGTATCCGGTTCTTTACAAAGATCCGTATTCTGTTAAAAGTTCATAGGTAGACTTCCATCACTTTCTTTTTTATAGACTAAAAAAAAAAAAAAAAGACATAACCTGACTGAGTGTTGGGTTCTTTTTTATCTATGTTTGAACCCTTTGTTGATTGTAAATTGTACCACTTAAGATGAGAAAAAAAATGACACCGGTCCTTTTTTTTTTTTTAGATAATGTTGTATGTAAGACACTTCTTTTTAGTGTATTGTTTAGGAATTCCGACCTTTCGTAGGTTTGAAACAGACTTACCCTTAGTATATTTTAGTTCTTGATCATTTATGATCACTTTAAAAACGATGAGAAGTTAGAGTAATTATCCTTTAGAATAACCCTGATTCAAATTCTACTCCTACTTAGGTAATAAGGTGTCCTCATAGATTATTCTAAGGATGTAAAGAGTCAAGTCAAGTCAAGTCAACGAGTCAGTACAGGCTGAGAAACACTGGGGTACCTGACGTCGTGTGGTCCGGAGGGACAGGTAGTGGTTGAGGGTCTTTAATGAGTTTGAGTACAGGTAGCTAAGTCACTACGATAGGTTGGTAAAGTAGGAGACAGTAGAGGAAGAGGAGGGTAGAAGTTAGAAAGGGTCGTCGTCCCAGAAAAGGTTACTCAGTCAAGAAACGTAGTCCACCGGTTTCATAACCTCAAAGTCGAAGTTGTAGTCAGGAAGGTTACTTGTGAGTCCTGACTAAAGGAAATCTTACATGACCAACCTAGAGAAACGTGAGGTTCCCTCAGAGTTTTCAGAGGATGGAAAGATCTCCCCCCTTTTCATCCGAATAACGTCTATACCGAGAAGAGGAACTTAGTCATATGAACCTCTTCTCCCAATCCTGGTCCTATCCAAAACCCCTATTCTAAGAATTATGTCTAGTTCTGGTTGACGATATCAGTTACTAATTAGTCAGTAACAGAAAAAAGTCTATTATGATAATTATACTGTTCTATGTTTAGACACCCTCCAACAGTTGTAAGAAAACACGAAATTAAAACTGTTTCTTCCTATATACTTGTCCATGAACGGAGTTTGTAAAAAAATAAACGGTGTTAAGTATAGTTAATATTCATCGTAAATAAACCCCGTAAGTAATGTTATGAGGTTCAAGATCTTCTCGTGTATTATCTGTTGTAAAGAAAAAAGGAGTTTTCATATAAGTCTCCGTACACTCTTTTTAATCTGGGTAAATAAGAATCATTTTCTTCTTTTTCTTTTTTTTACACAAACTAATTTTCATCTTCTTAGGGTAAAACTTTTCCGTGTATATTTCTCGTAGAGAAACACTTCTCAATGTTTTTTTACTTGTTTAATATTATGTGATTCTGTAAAATTGTACTGGTATGAACTGATTAAAGGAGAGAACCTGTACATTTTGTAAATATAAGTCCGGGAAGAGATTAGGGATGGACTTTTGTGGTAGACGGTAGTTAGAGAGTCTCTTTACCGTCCAGAGAGTAACTTATAAGTCTCCTCGTCTACGTCTGAGTCCTTCTTTCCCTCTCCCATGGGGACTCCATTCGTCCGATCCCTAGTACTTCTTGAAATGAAGCCTCAAAACTTATATTGTCAACCTCAAATATATTACCTATCCTCCCTTTTTCTCCAAGATCTTTTTTAAGTGTCCACTAAAACATAGGGTAAGTGCCATAACTTCCCTTGTATTAGTAATACTTTGACGTGTAATCTATAATATCATACATGAAACTAAAACTATCTTGACATACGTCTCGTTATTAGAACCCCAATATTAGAGAGAGTTTACATATTTATATCTCTTTTTATGTAGAAACGACTTCCCCTTGATTTAATAAAACACAAAACCTTCGTTGTATGAATAGAGGACTTCATGACCATCTGTCAATGTAATCATTAGAGGAAATTATTTCAACGATTTCATGTATGTTAAGGTCTTTTACTATTTTATAAAATCGGTTCCATAGTTGTTATTAGATTTATCCCTGTCTAATATGTTACAAAGATGAAATAAATATTGTAATTGGTGACTCTAAAATTCTTTAGTTAACAAAAAATTTTTTATAATTAGACCACTTCATACGTCAGAACGTTTTGAATTCTGACAGACTCAGTGGGATAGTAGTCTGTCGTTTTACTTTTCTATATCTGATTTGTTTTGTATAACTGGTTTCTACTTTCTCTTTATTTTTCTTCGATGTTTAGTATTTTGGTATTTGTCCTTATAAAAAAGTAAAAGGAATCGTGTGATTTATTTTATAGTTTGATTGAGTAGAAAGAGACACATTGGTGACTGTGTCGTTCCTAGGTGTCGTTTTTCAATTAAAGAGAAACCGAAAGACACACCGTCTGTATGATAAAAGATTGGTAATAAGTAATATGGTGAACATAAATAATCGTATTAGAACGGAAATATGTACCAAGGGTAAACCCATTGTTGTGATTATTTGATCTGAATGACCGTTGATCAAATCGGTTTTCTGCATAGATCAGTTACTAAAGATTCGTCTTCAGGGAAACTTGTACCAACAAAAACATATTTTCTCTTCTCGAGTTGACCGTCCTTCTAAAACGGAAAGACAAAAACGTAGAGAAGTTTAAATTTCTTTCAATATGTGATTGTCACCCTCTCGGTTGTCCCTCCTTAGACCCAAGAGTTACCGGTTGATGTAATCCTCATTTTTTAAAGAGTCAAATTAGGGACATTTATCTCAAGACAATGTCAGAAGACATTGTGTTTACATTAAACATTATTATGAAAATTGTCTCGTTATAAAAATAATTTAATACGTAATTTTTAGAACTCTTTAATAATTAATAGTTTTATAAACTCAATCCGTTCTGTAGTTTCTTCTATACATTTACGATGTTACTTTCAAATTTCTTTACATTTAGGTGTCTTTCTATGGGGTTATTATATCGTATTACCAGTTTTATGTGATACCAAAGACATATATAAAAATAATATTACTTTCCTAGTATTGGTTGACAATGATTTTATTTCGGTATAAAATGGTTTAAACTACGACACAAATATACTACATATTTATAAGATTCATTAAATAGTCATCGATTTTTTTCTTTTAATGTTTATTCGTTGATAGGGTTTCCTCATTCTCAAGTATACATGAAAATGATTAATATTAAGTCAAGTCAAGTCTACGAGTCAACACAGACTGGGAAACACTGGGGTCCCCGATGTCGTGTGGTCCAAAGGGACAGGTTGTGGTTCGAACGAGTTTGTGGTCTCGAACGAGTTTGAGTGCAGAAAGCTCAACCACTACGGTAGGTTGTTAGAATAGGATACGGTTGGGAAAAAGGAGGAGGGTGGTTAGGTAGGGTCGTAGTCTCAGAAAAGGTTACTCAGTTGAGAAGAGTACTCCACCGGTTTCATGACCTCAAAGTCGAAATTGTAGTAAGGAAGGTTTTTTTAGGGTCCCGACTAGAGGAAGTCTTACCTGACCAACCTAGAGGAACGTCAGGTTCCCTGATCCTTGACCTTACAATCCAGGTACTTAGTTCCATTTAACTTTACCAGTCTGTCCTCTACTGTTCTCACTTGTAGTTGTAAAATCCTTAATCACTTGATTTACATGGTCTTACTCTCTTAAATTAAGTCTACTGGTAATATAGATGATGACACCAGTTCTTAGACAATCTACTTTACCTTATCGGGAGTATCAGTTGTTTTCTCAGGTTTTACGTCATGAACCCACGTTAGAGTTTTTACCGTCTTACTAGAACAGTAAAGGTTCCGTTCGATAAGTTATGGTGTCATTAGATTCAGATACGGGGTTGGTGATTACAGTTTTCTTCGACTTCGACTTACCAAGATATTACTGGATGTTCTGGAAGATCTTGATCACGGTTTTTTTCTTTTTCTACATAAAAAGTAGTATCCCCTGACCTTACGTTTTCATCCTCCAGTTCTCTATGGACCTCATTGTCCTTTAAACCGGAACCTCATGTTTTAATTCGTCCCGTTTCCGGCTGTATCAAAACGGTTCTCTTGTGTGACCAGTAACGTTTGTGCGAGGAAGTTGTCGTGTTCTCTGTTGTGTGTACCTGTAGTGATCTACCTGTTATGGTTTTAGTCTGACTAATATAAGAAACGTCGACTTCTATCTCTTCAAGATAGGTCACTCGTTTTTCTTCTGTCCCTCGACTGACATGGAGTCTAGCACTTGAGTAATAACGTTTACAAGTTATATTAATCTTCTACTGTTTCTGTCGTAAAATTATCCTAAAATTTCAGTAAGAAGGTTCGTCGAACTTCCCCTTGTCTTCAGGTTCTATTTTTTTCTTATAGAAAAAATTTTTCGTAAATAAGACAATAGAATTTTTAGAAAGTAGAAGTTATCAAATTTATATTAATATCGGTATTTCATTATTATATTCTATTACATGAATATTATTTCAGTACATGACAGACACTTCTTGTAAAATTTATAAAAAATGAAACTTTTATTTTAAATAAAAAGAAATGATTTTTAAGATTATCGTCAAGATGATATTATAAATCTTAAATTTAATAAGATACTGTTTATACTTAGTTTATTTCACAATTACGTAAAATTTATAGTTTGTAAGGTTAATATAAGTCAATAAGGTCATTTGATACATTACAAATTTTAGGATTGTAAAAAGAGTCACAGTAATTTCAGATAGACATTTTAGATAAACCTTTAGTAAGTTGGTCTCTTAGATATTTATCTGACTCGATTCATAAAGTTTACTTTAATAACCGTATTAAGACAGTATTTTTAACCTGTTCTATTTAATAAAATAGAAAAGTTAAAAATAAGTGTCATACAGACATTTCAGGTATCTTACAATTATAAAGGACACTAAACAACTACGAATTTTACTAGAAGTATCATTAAGATTTGTTAAGGGTTCATAATTTTGTACTTTTGTAAGACTTAGTGATTAATTTAGACGTGAACTTGTTGTACGTCTAAAATTTCATTAATCTCAAGAAATCTTTGTGACTGAGTTAATTAAGGAAGTACTTTAGTGAAAATTTTAATTAGATGATTTTAAATGGTCGTATTTTTGGAAAAACATTTTTTTCTTTTCAATTAAAGACGAAAATCAGTAATTCCCCTTTGAGTACGGTGTGTCACACAGACGGTATCTGTTGATATTTTGTTCCTTTTTTACAACTTACTGACAAAGAGTTACTTTCCGTTCTCCTCCGTCGTCGTGTATAACACTCGTGATTCTTTTCCTTTTGACTCTACTCGAGGTGTTATTCGAATTGCAAGACGGACTTCCATATAAGGTTTTACCCCGTGTTTATCTCTCACGAGTTTCGTGTCATCTCTCCCAGGACCATCCAACTACTTCATCCTTAATCCCAAGAGTCTCCTCCACTGACTTTAGACGTGTTTATTCTGTCTTCCTTTGATGAGTTCCTCTTTTAAACTTTTATACTTATTCGTTCTGTGTTTGATCCTCTTTTAAGAGAATCGTGTGTATGGACTGGTTTCTAAGGATAGTTCCAATACATATGTTGGTTAAGTTTAGTTATTATTTTTTGTTTTATTTCGTTAATCTTTACCCGCCCCCGAATTGTGTTTTCTTATGTATAATCTCTAATTATTAGTACTTCTTCATCAATTATAAAAATCAGTAGTCCCTTTACGTTTAATATTTGTATTGCGTTAATGTGATGTGTCAGTAATCTTGTCGATGTTAATTTTTGTAACTGGTTTAATTAAAAGACCGTCTCTATGTGTCGTTTGACTTGAGTTATAAAAACGGGTTAAGAGGCTGGAGAACCTGATTCCGGGTGGTCCGAGGAGACAGGACTTACGAGTCGAAAAACTAGATAAACAGGCAAAGAAAGTTAAAAAAGTATATAAAGATTACCGTTATCTCTTGATATACTTGTGAGACCTTTAAGTTAGCAAAAATATTTACATTTGTATGGAATACTGTGTCGTTAAGTTCTCTTTTTTTAATTAGTAGATTCCCAAATAAACCTGAAGGGAACATCGAATCAATCATTTATTAGACGGACGGTACGTCCTCTGGTCCTAAGCTAGGGAGCCAGTCCTTCTAAGGGACCTCTTCCTTTATCGTTGGGTGAGGTCATAAGAATGGACCTCTTAGGGTACCTGTGTCTTCAGACCGTCCGATGTCAGGTACCCCAGCGTTCTCAGCCTGTGCTGAATCACTGATTTGGTGGTGGTGCTCGCAAATAAGTACTAATAAGGTATAAATACACCTTGTCAAATGTTTGTAAATATTGTGAGAGTTTTACCTTTTTGGTATTGTAGTCAATTGGACTACTATGTCTTTGTTTAACACCATATAACTATGTTACCTTTATTGTGTGTCGTTAATTTTCCTTCACTATTGACTATGTACTTCGTTCTAATTAATTGGAGTTTTTATACGACTCACTATATACAATCTGAGTATAATCATATAAAGTTATATTATGTTCGTTTTAAATATGTTCTACTGCTCAATCAACCTTTCACAGTGGACGGTCCCTTCTCCTCACTGTTCCTTTACAGGATGTATAGCACCATTACGATACTCAATGTACCGACTACGTTACTAGTTTTGACTATACCACACCGTGGTAATGAAGATGGTTGCGTAAAGTCACTGCCTTTTGATGGGGTAGGATTCGTAATATGTAACCCTCCTCTAAAGTTTTAGGATGACTTGGTAAATAAAGGAATAGAGTCACTCAGAGGGGGTCTTCTTACACATATAAGAGGTCTTCTATATACGTATGTGTGTGTGTCTGTTATCGGAGGAGAATAGGTGTCCCCTATTTAAAGTCCTGAGGGTCATCTACGAAACTTTGACGTATCATGGTTTGGGATACGTATAATACAAAATAAGATATGTATGTATGGATACTATGTCAAACGTTATTTACCGAATCCCAACGGAACGACTTCGACAGATATCGAGTCAAGAAAGACCGTGTTGTGAAGTAACAGTTAGTCTCATACAAAAGACAAACACTAAGGGTGAGTGTTTACAGTGAAAAAAAAAGAAGGTAAAATTGATTCGAAAGTAGTAGGTGATACCGATATCACATACGTAAAATACACTATCGTTTTCTTTGTTACAAAAAAAGGAAGAACTCTTGATAGTGGAAAGTGTATTTCCCTCTTGAAGTGACGACGACAAACCGTATTCACTTAGCGGTCGTAGTGGTGAGAACATGAAATCCCGTAACAATTCATTTGTTCATAATGAACTTGTGTTCGTGACGTTATAGTACCGTCAACTAGATTTTTGGTTATACCGATGATTCACTGACGACGCAACCATCACACATATCTGACCTAACCTACCTGTTTCCTTACTAAGTGTACGGATCTGTCGTCCTCTAAAGTAGTACGATGGATCTTGTCACGAGTCAAATTTTGAATCCTCGACTAACAAAGACGTTGAAAGGTAAGTTATAGAGATCTAGTACTGACTGATAATCATTGACTTTGGTGTTTATTCCCCTCTGATCAAGTATATCGAGAGATAGAATTACGTTTATAAATTGGTAAATATATCAATATGTATAGACAGACTTATACGTTTTAAATTGACAGTGTTCTTCGATTTAATGTGATTTCTAATGAAAGAAATTTATAAATAATTTTACATACAGTAATTTATAGTTCTCTGATTTCTAATTTCTACTAGTCATAAATTTTTATAAATATCATAATAGAGGTTGTTAAGAAACTTTTTCACTGTTCATATTAATAATTAATTTGTAAATATATATTCAGATTTCAAACCACTATCGTCAGTTTATATATTGAGTTACTGATGTAGTCAGATCAGTGACCCTCCATTAATCAAGTTTCAGTCATCAAAACTTGACTTCGGGATGGATTAAGATGTTGATGGACTCCCACACTGAGACAGTCAGTGTAAACGAGTTCTAAGTGGACGTTCTATACCTTTGATTCTTCTCGTCTTTATTTGAGACTTTAGTATGTGGAAAAAATTTCAGATCTTAATATAGATAAAAGTTTTTATACTGATTGGATACAACAGTATAGATGTATAGTCTTACCTTTTTATAATTTTAGTTTTCATATCGATATTTTCAGTTAGAAAAAAAACCTTTTTGTAAATATCATCTAAATATCTACCTATAAATAGTGTTATGTAAAACATTAGAAATGAAATTTTTTATAAACACAAAAAATTAAGATGTAACTTCGTTCATATATTTGAAAATGAGTTCACAAACTAAATATTGTGACATTATCAAATCCTATATTTTGTATTACTACGTTATAAACATCTATAACACTTTACTAGTTGTTTTATTCAGATCAATCGTAAACGGTGGTATGTATCAACGTTTTTGACATACACATATATTACTTTTGAAAATGTTAGATGAGAGAATCGTTGAAAGTTTATACGTTATGTCATAATAATTGATATCAATGGTTCAACATATAAGGGGAAGTCCCTAGTGTCAGAACAGTACCACTTTCCCAAACACATTGAGTTACTTCGATACTCGGTACGGAACGTTCTGATGGGTTCTACCTGTCCAGTATCACTTCTCAACATTGTTTTGTACCAGGTGACCTTCTCCTTTACCTTTGCGTGAGGTTATAAGAATGGACTCTTGGCGTACCTGCCATACTTTTCCGTTTTTTCTATACTATAACCTTCAACTCGGGGGGTCCAACATTCGACAGTTCATACGATGACCCCTTCTGGTCACCCGTTGATGATTATCGAGATCTTTCTTATTTCGTTTTCGTCTTTGTGAAACTTCCCAATTATCCCACCGTCTCTACACGGACGTTTGCCCAGAGAGACGAGTCCGACTCGCAGGAACGTATGCTCCGCAAGACGGTTTCTCAGACCTATGTCGGAACTCAAATTACCAGGGAACGTTTGCTCCCTCGTAAGGGAAGAACTCTATTCTCCCTCTACTCCCGAAACACGTCTGAGACGTCATCTGTCTCTAAAGTGAGGGGAAACGACATGCTATTGTACATACGTGGACGTGACATAACTTTTCCGAATAAGAATGTCAGACCTTAAGACGGATTCCTCCCGAAATATTATTATTTGCCGTTAATCAAACGGGTCAAGACAAGGAGACCGGTCCCACCACAGGACAGACAGAGGACACACAGAACATACAAGACAAAGTAAAGTGAGCATCATTGGTTGTGTGAATCGACACCTACACAGACCACCATTCTCTTTGCAGGTGACGACATTTCTTGTTATAATGTGTCCTTGGGATCTTACAATCCAGGTACTTAGTTTCATTTGACCGGTACCATTTCGTCCTCTACCGTTATGACTTGTGACTGTTAAATGATTAGTCATTTACTTTTTACCTGTCCTTACCCTTTTAAATTAAATCTGCTGGTAATATAGATGATATCACCCGGTCTTAGGGAATCTTCTTTGTTTCATCGGGAGTATCAGTTGTTCTCAAGTTTTACGTCATGAACCACTTTGGAGTTTTTACAGTATTACTAGAGTCAAACAAAGGTTCTGTTTGACAAGTGGTAGTGTCATTAGGTTCCCATACGAGGTTGGTAATTACAGTTTCTTCGTCTTCAACTGGTCAAGATACTCTTCTTAATGTTTTAAAAGATCTTGTGGTTTTTATCTACGTGTAAAATAGTATCGTCTAACTTTAACTTTTAATCCTTCAGTTCACTATTGTCTTTATCGTCTGTATAAACCGGAACCTCATGTTTTACTTCGGTCTGTTACTGATTCAAAACAGTGTTCTTGTTCCATCACCTATACACTTCCTCTTTCCTCAAACCGTACGATGTCAGGTACCCCAACGTTTCTCAACCTGTACTGAATCACTAACTTGTTACTGTTCCTGTTATTACTTAATAATTAAAATATTAATCTTCAATCATAGAAATTCGTTTAAATAAAGAATAAGGTGTACATAAATTTAGGGTGTATATTTGTTTTATACTGTAAAATTGTTTGAACCAGGTGAAACAGATGGCAAAGGTCAATCTAATAACTTAAGTTAATGGAATAAAAAAGAACTATGAAAGAGGAGATGAGGTTCATTGATAAGAACAGAGTTTACTAAACAATTTGTGGAAGAGGTAGAGACCAGATAAAAATGAGTACCCGTAATAAACTTAGTGTTATTTGTTACATTTAATGAAACCAGATTACTACACGACACGAATCGTGAGTCAGTACAGATCGAAACACTGGGGTACCTGACGTCGGGAGGTCCGAGGAGACAGGTACCCCTAACAGGTCGGTTCTAATGACCTCATCCAACGACATATGAGGAGGTTCCCTAGAAGGGTTGGGTCCCTAGTTTGTGTCCAGAGGGTGTGACGTCCACCTAAGATAGGACTGACTCGGTGATCCCTTCGGGAACCGGATCACTATACATTGTGAATTAATAGATTTTAGATTCATTTTAAAATTTTTATATAACATTCTTATTCTTTTGTAAACTTTTCTACAGATGATTTATATATACTCTCTTTCAATTATTGACCAGATCAATGTAGTAAAGTTTAATCTACGTATAAAGAGTAAATTATAAATAATATATAATTATTTCGGTTTTCTAACTTCTCCAAAAAACCATTTTTCTTTTTAGTAAAACCTTTCGTGTATTATTTGCTATCGAATATTATTTCAAATATGGGTTAAATTCATTTATCGTAAGTTCCTTTTCGAGTTAAGTGACATAAAAAAAAAAGGAGAGTAGTAAATATGTGTGTGTGTGTTTACGGAAAATTTGGTTCTAAAAATATTTGGTAAACACGAACCCATAAGTTTACGATATTTGATTCTGAGTATTCCAACAATAGACTTTATGATCCTCTTTGAAGATTATTTTATAAGAATGTATTATCATCTCAAATTTCGTTAGAAAAATAATAGTTAAATTTACTTTTATTTTACTTCATATCTTAAGTTTCCTTTTTTCATCGTCTAGTATACTAACTATACAGATATTAAAAACTTATTTGTCAACATTAAACGTGCAGAAACCAAACGATAGTTAACTCCTATTCATTAGGTACAGGATAATAAAACTGTTTATTTCTTTTACTACTTCTTTTCATTTTAATTCTTAAAAGTACTATTGAGAATGTTTCAGAACTCTAATACAATATATGTTGACATATTGTCCTTTTTATTTGTTATTTTATAATTAATATTATTTCATTTAGTTCACATGTCTACAATTTACAAAATAAAAGAAATTAAAATTTATCGTACAGTAAAATTTTATTTTATTGAAATACAATCTCTATGTTTTATAAAACGTAATTCGATCTTTTATGTTTCACGATCTTTTTCAACAAAGACCTACTACCTCTGTCTAAATTTATTTGAGTATATGGAGAAGAAGTAAAGGAGGTAGAAGAGAAACAGGGGAAACGGATTGGAGGGAAAGAAGAAGTAGAGAGAAAAGGAAGAGTAAAAGAAAGGGGAGGAGAATGAGGAAAAAAGAGAAAGACACAGAAAGAAAAAGGAGAGAGGGAAAGTACTCTACAAGAAATTAAGACTTCTCTAAAAGTATAGATTAAACGAAGAGGGAATTATTGTGTCTCCATTATTTGATTAAGGACGTAAGACTATATATTAAAGGGTTTCCCCTCTTTTATAAAGAGGAGATTGAGGTGGACACAGGAGAAAACAAGGTAAATTAGAACAAGGAATTTTTATAAATTTCGATTTCTTTTGTAGAACTGTCTTTAATATGAGACGAAGAATGTCTATTACTACCTGTAAAGGTGAGAGTTAGAAGTCTATAATGACTTTCACGATTAATAATAGGGATACAGAAACAGAAGTTGTAGGAGGGTTTGTTTCAAGCAATGATTTAAAACCCTTTCATTACTCTTGCTAAACAAACTCCACTTGTTTAATACAATTTTACACCATTCTTGTAAGTACTTGACTGGGTCTTTTGTAATTAGTGTTTACTTGGGGTTTTACTTCATGGATTAGTTTATTTCTTATTTAGTGTCATTGTTTTCATAATTATAAAAAGTCTGTACCACTTGATCTAGGATATCCTAGATAGGTAATGAGTTCTCTCTATATTGTAGTATAATTGAGTAAATTTAATTACCTCTTGTAGACTTAAATATTGGGTCCCTTTTTAACTGGTGGAACTGTCCTAGTTGGAGCACTAAAGTATCATTGACAAATTCTAATCATAATTTTAAATTGGAAAGTCTAAATATTAACTTTCATTCAATGTCGGGAATTTAAACTAATCGTATTTTTCAAAGTGGTGACGTTTACAGAAAGTCATAAAATATCTTTTTAGGTAAAGTCTTTTGACAGACTTTGTGTCTTTTTATTATAAGGGAGATAATGGAATTTGAAATAAAAAGAATTGAGAAGTTTTCAGTATTATATGTGGTCATGAAACCGGTGGAGTACGCTTCTCAACTGAGTAACCATTTCTGAGACTACGACCCTCCCTAACCTCCGTCCTCCTCTTCCCCTACTGGTTCCTACTCTACCGACCTACCGTAGTACCTGAGCTACCTGCACTTACACTCACTTGAGGCCCTCTACCACTACCTGTCCCTCCGGACCGCACGACGCTAAGTACCCCAGTGTTTCTCAGCCTGTGCTGACTCGTTGACTTGACTTGACTTGACTTAGAAATGTTTCTTCGGATAAAGTCATTCAAAGATGATTCTGTATGTTACCCAAGAGTCGTTCTTAAGAACTTTTCTTCGAGTTCACGTCAATTACTGTCTTAAAATTCTACAAAATTAATTTAAAATCTTTGATTTATTCTTATATTGAATTCCTATCCATAAAATGGTAGTGTAGTTATACTCGAAAAATAGAGAACTACCCTTATGTCTTAAATAAAGTTAAAAACTGGAACTAAGAGAGTCTGATCTTTATTAACCATGTTTATATTTTGTATTACCAGTTTTTTGTCCGTTATAACGAATTTATATGAAATGGCTTAAATTAATTAAATATCATTAAATTCACCGTTTTTGGAGTACTAGTAAACATTCATAATTTTACTTCGTCAAAAAGTTCTCATAAAGAATTAACTAACTTTGATTTACATTTATTTAAGTTTTTATGATTTTTATTGAGACCATGAATACAATCCCCTTGGTGACTACTTTGACGGGTTGGACCGGTCCGTTTTATCATTGATAAACGTATTCAATAGAATGTTGTTCTTCAGGACTATTCCTTGGACATTGATTGTTCGATGGTGGTTGACCTTTCCAGTTTTCCTCTCTTAGTTACGGTCGGGGATACAGGATGGTTGGAGGGTCTCAGGAAGAGTGACCTTAGGCAGAACCGACTCACTATACACACATTGTGTCGTTCCTGGGACTAAGTCTTACTAACAGGTCTCCGTTGGTTTGATTGGGGTAAGGGTATTTTGGGTTCTGACACTTGGTCACCGTCTCTGCAAGTGTCCCGAAGGAAAACACTTTACTACTTCTATAAAGTGCGGTATAGTTATTTATTCTTTACAGTATCGGTAGTCCTTAAAGACCGGAGGTTTACACTCACTTCCGAGGGGTGTGACACTAGGTTACCTACGACGGCGGGGAGTTCCATTGACGACTCCTCGCCGCCCTTATGTCCTTCGTCGGCACCCGGTGAGAAATTCTACTTGTTCCTTTGTTCTAACCACGATCTCTCGAGTCCCCGTATACTTTCGTACCTGCGCCACTCGGGTCTCTGACCGTAGGAGGGTATGTCTCTTACTGTGTAAGGAATTGGATTGGAAACTACAAGTTGGACGGGTGAGGGGAACGACGTTTGAACGTACAACGGACTGAAGGGGAGGACGGAGGAACCTCGTCAAAAGAGTCTCGATGCCTCTACGAAAGTGGACTCGAGTCTAAGTATTTGTAGGAGTGGTTTATTTTACTGAGAGATGAAGGTCCAACACTGATATAAATAATCAACCGTGGAACGATACGACAAGAGATGGGTCCACAGGTAAGAGTTATTTCAGAGCGCAACAGTCGTACATACAGAGGCGTCTGTTAAATAAAATATTCATAACCTAATTCTCGGGTCAGAATCCGGGACCTTACCCCAAGGGGAAGGACGTTGTAAATAAGTTATTAAAAGTACATTTTAAACCAAATATACCTCCACCAAGTCTACCATTTATTAGACGGACGTTACCCCAGTGTCAGTCTGTGTTAACTCGGTAATTGTGAAAGTGAAAGAAAGTTTCAGAATTTTAGGACCAAGATCTGTACTATATTGTATAGGTGTCCAAGTGTGTATATTATAGTTAAGAGTCTAATAGTCGTCTTCAATGTTTCATATCTGTATTCTATTTTATTACTTATAAAAGACTATTCTTTTAATAATCCGTTACTTACGAGTTAAGGTAGACGTTATATATCTTTAAGTGTAACTTTCACTGTCTTTCGTTGTTAAGTTTAAGTAAACCAGTCAGTAAATATAACGTCAAAGAAATTGGTTTATTTAAATAAATTGAAATAAATTTATTAAAATAAATAAATTGATTTATTTAAGTTCTATGTTCAATAGTCTATTTATAAATAGTTCAATTCAAAGTCAAAGGAGTAACCTTCGTGACTACGATTTCGACTTTGATGTTATGAAACCGGTGGACTACGTTTCTTCACTGAGTAACCTTTTATGGGACTACGACCCTTTCTAACTTCCACCCTCCTCTTCCCCTGTTGTCTCCTACTCTACCAACCTACCTTAGTGACTGAGTTATCTGTACTCTAACTCGTTCGAGGTCCTCAACCACTACCTGTCCCTTAGGACCGCACGACGTCAGGTGTCCCAGTGTTTCTCAGTCTGTTTCGACCCGTTGACTTGACTTGACTATCAAAGTTAACACTGGTCCCGTTTCGGGGAAAGAAAAGAAAAGAAAGAAGGAAAAAAAAATTTAATTCTATTAAACGAAGAAATAAAAAAATTATATTTAAATAAATAAAATTAACCTACAATTAATGAAATGTTATAACATAACCAAAACGGTATGTAGTTATACTTAGTCGGTGTCCATATGTGTACAAGGGGTAGGACTTTGGGGGGAGGGAGGAAGGAGGGGCATGGTAGGGAGACCCAGCAGGGTCACGTGGTCGGGGTTCGTAGGTCATAGTACGTAGTTTGGACCTGACCGTTAAACAAAGTATATACCATAATATATACAAAGTTACGGTAAGAGGGTTTAGTAGCGTGGGAGTGGGAGAGGGTGTCTCGGGTTTTATGACAAGATATGTAGACACAGAGAAAACGACAGAGTGTATGTCCCAATAGTAATGGTAGAAAGATTTAAGATATATATACGTAATCATATGACATAACCACAAAAGGAAAGACCTAATGAAGTGAGATATATTAGCCGAGGTCAAAGTAGGTGGAGTAATCTTGACTAAGTTTACATAAGTAAAATTACCGACTCATTATGAGGTAACACATATACATGGTGTCGAAAGAATAGGTAAGTAGACGACTACCTGTAGATCCAACGAAGGTACAGGACCGATAATATTTGTCACGACACTACTTGTAACCCCATGTGTACAGAGAAAGTTAAGACCAAAGGAACCACACATACGGGTCAAAAGAGTCTAGATAAAGACATCATAATTGTAGGTTGTCCTGAGACTGTCAAGGGACTTCATGAAAATGTTAGAAAAGATCTAAGTTTCGAGGTCTTGACCCTGGTCAACTGGTCGTACAAGACTGACTGGACTTTCCGTAATACAAAAGTAAGAACTTGATACCGGTTATCTTAGAATCCGTGTATAACTTAATATGTTCACCAATTTGATGAGTCCTGGGTGAGTTTTGTGACCCTCGTAAGACTTGTTTTAGGTCATGTTCGACCTATTTGACTCAAGTTAAACCCGGTTCGTCCTCTCTACTTGTTTCTGTCTTTTCCCCGATTACCTACGACCTCTCCGATGTCCATAAATGATTATGGACGGTTAGGTGTCCGTAGACCTTCTTGTTTTTTCATTTAATTACTGTTTTTTAAAAATCAATAACCTTAAAATGTATTAAAATGAGTACTATGTGTCCGACGATTTTGTTTTAAAGACTTTCAAGTCTTTTCAATTTTAAAGACTTTCAATTTTATAAAAATTGATATTGGAGATTAAAAATTCAACGAACAAAAAACCGTCGTCGGTGTTCTATTTTTCATCGACTTTTGAGTCAGTAAATTTAAAGTCTTATTTCTATGTGACGTTGAATATCAATTTGAGATAAATGTAGTTTTGTACGGTGTCCGTTTACTAAGTCAATTGCGTGTATTGTTTCGATATATGAAATGTACTATAGTGTTTAACCCTTCTAATCAAACGATTAAACGAATGTATTGGTGTGTTACTCTTACAGTACTATAAAGTAAATTTATCCAATTGATGAATTGATCTTTTTGTAGAAAATTTTACAATTGATAGTGACTACAAGTTCAACATGATCATCAACGACTCTTTCATTACGTTCGTAACTTACGTTATAACAATTACGAAGTGTATCGTCCTTATTTTTCGGTTCTCACGAGTCAATATAAAACTTCGACAACTTATAATTTTATTCGTTTAGTTCACGTTACGTACAAACCTACCATTGACTCCGAGAAGTCTTAGTGTTAAAATGTAAACGTCAGTTAAATAGAGAAGTAGGTAGACTTCCTCTATTTAACTTATAGTGTCGATTATCATTCTGTCACCAAAACTTGTTTCGGTTTGTAGACAGAAAAGTCGTTTCTATATGTACAGTAAAACGGAAGGTATTCTAGAGTCGTATAAAAAAAATTCATCTATTTTAGTCTTCCCTTTTGTTTTCAGTTTAACTCGTCTTAAAAAAGAGAGAGTCAAGGGAATGTACCTTCTCATTAAGGATAGTATATCGTTTAGGTCTTCTCTATGTGAAACTATGATGACTATTAAACGTAAATTTATTGAATTCGTACCACCGTAAAAAAGGAAGTTCACTGTCTTTTTACGTTAACTGATGAAAGAAGTTTTTACAACTCATGTGATTCATAAGTTCTAATTTTTGTATATTCTACCTCTACACTCTCATTCACAAGACAATTTACTAAAATTACTCTTTTATAATTTTGAAGTCAGCAGAAAAAAAGGAAGAAGAAGACAAAAACAAAAACAAAAACAAAAACAAAAACCGACGCACCAGACTTCCTAGAATCGAGGACTAACTGGTTCCTAGTTTGGGTGTACGGGACGTTATCGTTACGTCTCAGAATTGGTGACCTGATAGTCCTTTCAGGGGGTTTAAATCACAGAACAGGTATAACAACGATACTGATTATTTACGATCAATAGTATTTATTCCTATACTTATTATCAATAATTGCGAAAGGTACGACCAGTCAATTCATCGTTAATCCGTACGTTGTTCTAACAAAGCCCAAACGGACCACCGAGTCTGGTATTTCTTAGACGGGCGTTACGTCCTCTGGTCCTAAGCTAAGGACCCAACCCTTCTAGGAGACTTTTTCCCTTATCGATGGCTAAACTCATAAGACCGGACCTCTTAAGGTGCCTGTTTCCTCGGGCTACCCTAGGTCAGGTACCCCAGTGTTTCTTAACCTGTGTAAACTCGTTGATTATGAAAGTGTAAAAGTAAGTAAGTAAGTTCTTACAAGGTTTAAATAAATAAATTTAAATAAGACTCTATCGGACTTCACTTTGAAACTATCACTGGGGTGTTTTGAAACAGAGTCTACTGTTACACCGAATTATAACCCCTTTTTATTTAGAAAACAAGAACGATCCTAATAAAGGGTATAAAAATCTATTCGTAATTGGGTTGTACGACCCGACCTTCTTCGTGTTCGACCTTAGTTCTAACGGCCCTCTTTAGAGTTATTGGAGTCTATACGTCTACTGTGGTGGGAATACCGTCTTTCACTTCTCCTTAATTTTTCGGATAACTATTTTCACTTTCTCCTCTCACTTTTTCAACCGAATTTCGAGTTATAAGTCTTTTGCTTCTAGTACCGTAGACCAGGGTAGTGAAGTACCCTTTATCTACCCCTTTGTCACCTTTGCCATAGTCTGAAAATAACGCCCCCGAGGTTTTAGTGACGTCTACTACTGACGTCGGTACTTTATTTTTCTGCGAATGAGGAACCTTCTTTTCACTACTGGTTGGATCTATCGTATAACTTTTCGTCTCTGTAATGAAACGGTTGTTTCCAGGTAGATCAGTTCAGATACGAAAAAGGTCACCAGTACATACCTACACTCTCAACCTGACACTTCTTTCGACTCACGACTTCTTAACTACGCAAACTTGACACACACCACAACCTCTTCTGAGAACTCTCAGGGAACCTGACGTTCCTCTAGGTTGGTCAGGTAGGATTTCCTTTAGTTGAGACTTATAAGTAACCTTCCTAACTACGATTTCGACTTTGAGGTNCTTTCTTCGTGTTCGACCTTAGTTCTAACGACCCTCTTTAGAGTTATTGGAGTCTATACGTCTACTGTGGTGGGAATACCGTCTTTCACTTCTCCTTAATTTTTCGGATAACTATTTTCACTTTCTCCTCTCACTTTTTCAACCGAATTTCGAGTTATAAGTCTTTTGCTTCTAGTACCGTAGACCAGGGTAGTGAAGTACCCTTTATCTACCCCTTTGTCACCTTTGCCATAGTCTGAAAATAACGCCCCCGAGGTTTTAGTGACGTCTACTACTGACGTCGGTACTTTATTTTTCTGCGAATGAGGAACCTTCTTTTCACTACTGGTTGGATCTATCGTATAACTTTTCGTCTCTGTAATGAAACGGTTGTTTCCAGGTAGATCAGTTCAGATACGAAAAAGGTCACCAGTACATACCTACACTCTCAACCTGACACTTCTTTCGACTCACGACTTCTTAACTACGCAAACTTGACACACACCACAACCTCTTCTGAGAACTCTCAGGGAACCTGACGTTCCTCTAGGTTGGTCAGGTAGGATTTCCTTTAGTTGAGACTTATAAGTAACCTTCCTGACTACGATTTCGACTTTGAGGTTATGAAACCGGTGGAGTACGTTTCTCAACTGAATAACTTTTTCTGAGACTACAACCCTCCCTAACCCCCGTCCTCCTCTTCCCCCGCTGTCTCCTACTTTACCGACCTACCGTAATGGTTGAGCTACCTGCACTCAAACTCACTTGAGGCCCTCTACCACTACCTGTCCCTCCGGACCGCACGACGCTAAGTACCCCAACGTTTCTCAGCCTGTGCTGACTCGTTGACCAGACTAGGTTTGGGTTGTAAATAATTCAGGAATTATAAATGACTCTATTACCATCCTTTGTTATTATATTTACAGTCCCCTCAAACATTGAAGGAACTAAGACAGAACAATGTTGTTTTTAAACTTCACTGCCTGTTTGGTCACAACGTCGGGAGTCTGTCTGGTCACAATGTCGGGACACATTAAAGGAGTCTCCTTGGTCACAATATCGGGGCACAATGTTGAATCAAAATAAATCTTTCATTTTCTTTTGTGTAGGAACTACGTGCTCCCACCCGATTGTGTTTTCTGTGTCTCTCTTCTCTGTCGGGACCGGGTAAAACCGAGGAGAAAAAACACTAAAAAAAGAAGATGGGGACTCGGACGGTTTGTCCTCCCGACAAAACAAACAAACAAACAAACAAAAATTGGACTCTAAGAGTGAGACCAAGAACCTGGAAGGAAACAAAATAAAAATCCCCGAAAGAGGAAGAAACAGAGAATTGGTGGCGGTAAAACTTGAGGAAAAAGGATAAGTTTGATGGATTGTAAGGGTAGAGAACTCCGGGTTAAGAAACCGTTATCCCCGTAACTCAAGAGAGACCGATGAAGGACGACTTCACCCTGTTACTCCCGGTGACCCGGAGGGGGAGAACTATCAGAGTTCGGAGTCTCAGGAATATCGTCACAGGAAGATTCTCACTCACTATAAAAGACACAAGTCGACATCAAAATATATAGGAACAACTTGACCGTGACCTACAACATCGAACAACTGGACCCGTCTCTGTTTTGGTCGATCTGTTAACTATTATATACCTCGTTAGTATTCGTCGTAGTTATACCACTATTTTCCCTGATCATCCCCGTAATCGGTTGAGGTTTAAACGGTAGCGGTCTTCCTAAGGGATTTCTCTTTAAAATCGATGGACTCTTGAGAAGTCGAGTGAGAAACTCTAGGATATCCCAGACTTACAAAAACAATTCCTGACTCTGAAAGAAATTGAATCTGAAAGAATTCAATGGGTCTTTGTTGTGCAGAGCAAGATCTACCGAGTTCAGGGAGGAACAAGTCCATAGTCCTCTAGATAGAGAACAGAGAAAACCTCATGAATCGAGGACGGTTCGACACAACTGAGAAATCTCGATAGGACTATTTAGATAGGGGTCTTTGAATTAAAACCCCCACAAGTAATCCTACCATGAGTAAACATCAAGACTTATCCATAGACTCTAGAAGGTCCCCGAGTATCCATATAACTCTCAGGAAAAGATAAAACAAGGTACCGAACTGAGTACTCATCACTTAGGTCCTCAATACAGGACCATTGAAATGACAACATCCCCATCTTTCATAATGTCCCATCCCCGAGAAGGTACACCCGACTTCAACTCAGAAACCCCTGGGTAGAAGGGTCTGAAATTAATCCTGAACGTAGGGACCTCGAATATCACTTCTGAGAAATCTTAGAAAACCCAGGACTAACTGTGGGGGTGTTCGCATATAGGACAACCTTAACGGGTTACCGGTACCATACTGACCTCCCAGACTTGTAGACCTAGATTCATCTCCAGTGACTGTATTTGTTTTCCAGAGGGTATATCGTAGAGTATCCCTGATTCTGGTAGGACAAGGAACCTCCTTTGTTTCGTTATGTCTACACCTCCTCTGGATGACCATTTCGGAGAAAAGTAGGGTCCCTCCAGAGGACCCAACAGAAAAAAAAAAAAAAAAAAAAAGTTAGTGACTAAAATTCTTAACCAACCGAGAAAGATGAAAAGGACTTCTGAATCCGGAGGTCCGTGTTACCTCTATTATTCATTACGGGTTACGAAATTTCTGGGGAACCCACTGGAATCTTCATTTACTACAGGGTAACAGGGAAACGTTACTGGACCCGTCTGGTTTAGAGTGTTACTAAAGTGCCTCGTCAAAAAAAACAAAAACAAAAACAAAAAAATGATGGAGAAGGACCAAGTCGACGTCAGAAGTTCGAAGAACCCCCAACAAATTAACCGTTCAACCTGTTCTCTTCTGGTGAACGGAATATTAGCAAACCTCCGGACGAAGAAACTTCCTAGAAAGATCATTAGAAACTTCCCCGAAAAGGGGATTTACTTACCAACATACATTCCTCAATTGGTTGAAGGTAACCTCCAAGGGTCCGTCTTTTTCCTCAGGGAGGAAAACCTTGGTGGGGTATACTAGAAGAACTTTCGGGAGTGAGAATCAAAATTCTCAGAGTCGAAGTCATATACTTCCTCAAAGACCGTTTAATCAGACACCTTGATTCCACCGGTGAGGATAATCCAGTAACAAGACATTACGACGAAAGAATCGACGAACTAGCCGACGGACCAGGGAAGTATGGTGAAGGCACGAGGGAAAAACCATAGGAAATGTCACCCTCTGACTTTGAAGTCACCCGTCTACTTGACGGAGGTTTTCGGATTCCTAAACTAGTGACATAAACTGACCCCTGTGACCTCACCAGTTCACAGGAGAAAGAAAGGTTTATCGTCGTACACGTACATTGTGGTCTTTCTGTATGAACCTCAGTCACCTTTACTGAAAAAGGAAAAGGGTCGAGATTTCGAACTCAGTCCCGATACTCGAGTCAATTAACCCGACTTCATGGAACACCGTTTCCAAATAGGAGATACCAGAGTTTTAACTCTGATGACGTATAGACCGACAAAAAGGTAGGTTCTGTTTCGAAGAAGGTAGTCACATGGTCTAAAGGAGTTCTAACCAGTCTCCTAGAAGACTGTTAGGTAGTACCCCAAAACAGGTCACCAGGTTCCAAAGATCCGTTCTCACTTTCCCCTCTCTTAGGAGCCCCCATCCGTCCTCCCACCGAACCAATTCTTGGAGTGTTCGCCTATATCAGTCCGGACCTAATAGGTAGTCGTAATGAACTATAGACTCCTAAGAAAATAGTCTGTAGGTATCTACCGAAGAGGTTAAGTCCTCAACAAAGTGAACCACCGACTATTTTTATCAAACGGGGGTTCTCTTCTCAAAATTTCGTAGAAGATAGTCCTAACGTTATTGACGTTCTAAAACTTCCGTCCCTTTCTAGAGAAGAGTTATTCCCTTATCTTATGAGTCCCTGGTGGTCTTTGACCTTTTATAAACAAGTAGGGTCGTTGTTTCTGCACGAGTCCACTTAGAAAAACATCAACAAAGAGGACAGTATGGGTTTTACCATGTCCAAACCCTCCTTTTCCGAGACCTCATTCTCTAGTCCTGTCTCATACAACTGCACACAACTGGTTCTTTAATAACCTGGATGAACGGTGTAGGTCAATGTGGGAACCGAGGTCAGGGTACTATCAATAGACACTGTCCACCCGACCGACCTTATCCAACAAAGTCAGGACAACTTGATGACACTTCCGAACCGTGAACTGGAACCCGGAGAATACAGACCTCCCCGTCTCACGGTGGGTTACAGGGTTATCAACCGTAGACATCGTTCGACAAAATCCTCTGAACAGTACCAAACTTGTGAGAAACCGGGTTACGGGTGGACAGATGTCTAATTCGTAAACGGAGTACGGAACAGGAAGTTCCTGAGTCGTAAACGATGTCCCGAAGGGGTCTCCCGACTTTCGTACACCCGTACAGAATAGAGAAAGGAAAAGAGGGAAACGACCCGGAACCGGAAGGAGAGGACAGGAGACAATATTTTCCATAGCCACCGACAGACCTGGTAGAGTAGATTTCTCCGTCATCGCAGAACGACGACATCGACAACATTGAAGTAGGACTACAGACTACGTGTAACCCTGTCCTTTAACAGGAATTTTTAGTGGACAAGGAGTATTCTAATATTCAAGTCTGACCATTCGAAAACCTCCCGGAGAAACTCTTTCCGTTACCCCGAGAGTAACCTGAGGACTCAATAAAGACTCTGACCTGTATCGTCTAATGAAAAACGAACCGACAAAAGTCAGGACGGAAGTGTATCTAGTCTTTTACTAGGGGAAGAGTCTACACGAGTCCCAGTAATATTAAGGTCAATCCTAGACTCCTCCCCTGGTGTCAAGGGGATGACCCATAAATAGCGAACTATACACTTCGGGGCATCGTACGAAACCCCGAAAGAAAATCTAGGATCGTCCGAGTCCCTTTCCTGACCCTACCTATAACTGACTATATACCCCAAAAACATTTTCCTACTCTTTCTTAACGTTGACAAAGAATTTGTTACACCTCCAACGACGACGACGACGACGACGAGGACGATTCAACGAAGTCAGCACAGGCTGAGACACGCTGGGGTATCTACCGTCGGGTACTCCGAGGGGCAGGGACCCTAAGAGGTCCGTTCTTGTGATCTCACCCAACGGTAAAGGAAGAGGTTACGTACTTTCACTTTCACTTCAGCGAATCAACACAGGCTGAGAATCGCTGGGGTACCTGACGTCGGGTGGTCCGAGGAGGCAGGTACCCTAAAAGGTCCGTTCTCACGACCTCACCCCACGGTAACGGAAATCCCCAAGAATTAGGGTACCTCAACTTTTAGACTCGGAAAAAAAAAAAAGGGGAACCGGTGTGTCACATTGCATTCTCTAGAATCAAAAAGTTGGTTCCTAATTTGAACACGTGGGGACGTTAACTTCCTGTCACAGAATTGGTGAACTCACGGTCCCTTCAGGGACTCAGATTAAAAACTGAGGGTTTGGAATTGGTAATTATCCGATCGCGACTTACCTTCGGAATGATAATCATATTTCAGTTAATTGTATACATAAGGTATGATATAAGAGTGTTTTTTCATTCGATCTTTCTTCTTTTATAATAACTTTTTTAGTATTCTTTTTATGTAAATATCATGACATGGTATAAATTGTTATTACAATCAAATGTGGTAGACATATACTACCAAATAATTATGAATATAGTTATAACAGAATATGTTATGTTTTGTTGTATCTACAATATGTATAACGATTAAGACCAATATTTGTTATTCTATTACACCCTTTACTTTAAGTACCCTGACAGAACTACCAGGTCACTGATTCTGAGGCAGAAGGGTAACGTCCCCCGGGTCCAAACTAAGACCAATCTCTTGATCTAGGGTGTACGGTGTTAATTTTTAGGGTGTACGATATTAATTCTGAATCGTAACAGTTTATTTGTTTATTTATAATTTTTCTTTAAGACCGAACAATTGTCCAGATTAGATTAGTAACTGTTGTCCCTTTTTCTTTATGTTAACGAAATACTATGGATCACATTAGGTTACTAACGAAGAGTTATCGAAGCGGATATGTATTTATTTATTTTGTAATATTTTTACAAATACCCTTGAAGGGACCACCAGGTCACCGATTCTGGGATACGAGGGTTTCGTCCCCGAACCCAACCTCGGGACCAGTCCTTTGATCTAGGGTGTACGATGTTGATTCTAGGACATATCGGCTTATTTATTTATAAAAATTTTTACAAACAAAGTATATCATAATTGTAGTATAAGTATTACGTCATAAACTTTGACAATAGAAAAAATTTTGGTGAATAGACACTACTATCTGACTATACCTTAAATAGGTCAATACTCTTCGTATGACATATGATAACATTAGGAAACTTTTCATTATTTTATCATTCTTTTGTGTAATAATTAAAATATAACTTATAGTGAGTAATATACGGTTATATTTTTATCTGATCATAGATGTATATAAAACACGTACGTACTGTAGGAATTAAAAAATTTTAAAACAGTTATACAGATCTGATGCGTCAAGTGAACGTTCAAAATAAAAGGTTTAACAACCTTTTGAGTTTTCTTACAAAGTCACATAAATAACTTTCTTTTGTACATATTCAACTGAGTGTGTTAAGTCTGACAAATCAAGTTCCCAGTTAACCTGTAATCCTACGTCAACACCGTAAAGTTATACTTGTTTATGTGTCTCCAAACCGATATAGTCGAAAACAAAGGTAATATTTAAGTGTTTGAAAAAAGACTTTTAGAACGGTTGTTCACTCACAATTTTACGGTCTTAAAAGGGACCTCTTTCTTTATCGTTGGACGAGGTCATAAAAACGGACCTTTTAGGGTTCCTGTCTCCTTGGACCACCCGATGTCATGTGTCCCAGTGTTTCTCAACCTATGTTGAATCGCTGAGGTGTTGTTCTTAAACCAGGTATATGTCTTCTAATGTCTTGTAGAGTGATCCCAAACCCCGACGGAGAGTATTATTTTTTTTTTATTTTTATTTGTTTGTTTAAAGATGTCCCTTTGTATGTAAACATGTAATTAACCCATATATCTCAGTTATACTCAGAGTGTTATCCAGTCCTAGTCAAAACGATGGACTACTTAATGTTCTTTATTTAACAAGTCCTTAAAAATTTTAAAAATTTTACCATTTATTCCCTGACATGTGAACATTAAGAAGTCAAGTCAACGAGTCAGTACAGGCTGAGAAACGTTGGGGTTCCTGACGTCGTGTAGTCCGGAGGGACAGGTAGTGGTTGAGGGTCTCAAGTGAGTCTGAGTGCCGGTAGTTCAGGTACTACGGTAGGTCGGTAGAGTAGGAGACGGCAGGGGAAGAGGAGGACGGGGGTTAGGGAGGGTCGTAGTCTCAGAAAAGGTTACTCAGTTGAGAAGTGTACTCCGCCGGTTTCATGACCTCGAAGTCGAAATCGTAGTAAGGAAGGTTTCTTTAGGGTCCCGACTAGAGGAAGTCTTACCTGACCAACCTAGAGGAACGTCAGGTTCCCTGAGAGTTCTCAGAAGAGGTTGTAGTGTCAAGTTTTCGTAGTTAAGAAGCCGTGAGTCGGAAGAAGTGTCAGGTTGAGAGTGTGGAATCAGTCGTTTCATTACAGAGACGAAAACTTATACGATAGATCCAACCAGTATTGAAAAGAAGGCTCCTTATTCACAGAAAATTAAAGTACCGACGTCAGTGGTAGACGTCACTAAAACCTCGGGGGTTTTTATTTCAGACTGTGAGAAAGGTGACAAAGGGCAGATAAAGGGTATTTCACTACCCTGGCCTACAGTACTAGAAGTAAAAGACTTACAACTCGAAATTCGGTTGAAAAAGTGAGAGGAGAAAATGAAAGTAGTTCTCCGAAAAATCAAGGAGAAGTGAAAGACGGTATTCCCACCACAGTAGACGTATAGACTCCAATAACTATAAAGACGGCCGTAAGAACTAAGGTCGAACACAAAGAAGGTAAGGTCACAAAGAGTACTACATGAGACGTATATTCAATTTATTCGTCCCACTGGTATAAGTCGGAACTACATGAGGAAAAGGATAAACATTAAGAAGTCAAGTACAGATTAACCATTATTAAATAATTCCTTATTTCTCCTTTAATGTTGTCCATTTAACCTCTCACATCGTCTCCAATCTCTAATACTTCGAGTATGTGTAATCTCGGTTCTAAACTTTTATTCACTCTAATTGTAAGTCTAGGTGAATGGGACTATTTAATATGACCGGCATGTACTTCCTGATGGACTTTTGACTTTCTATAAATGCCCCTTGTTAAGGTTAGTTTCTACTCCTTTTGAACTTTATACTATCTCTTGTGTCCAAGTTTCTTTATTCTTCTCAACTTATAGAATTAGTCTGTACACTTCTTGTTAAGTGCGAACGGGATTCTTTCGCGAATCATAAACTTGTCCTTTTTATAAACCTATAAAATTGAATTTCCTGATATAGTATTTTATTTTTCGTATGTAGGATTAATACACACACACACACATCTCACATACGTATAAAGACACATGTACACGTATATATACCTACGCTATAAAGATACTACCGCCAATATATCAGTGATTCAACACAGGTTGAGGACGATGGCGTACCTGATATCGGGCGGTCCGAGGAGACAGATACCCTAAATTCCTACGACTTCACACAATGGTAGAAACGTCGCCTGGAAGGATTGGGTTCCTAGATTGGTCCAAACGTACATAATGTCCACCTCAGAAATGGTTGACTCAAAACTCCTTTCGGGGCGTTATATGAATATATTTAAGTCACTCAACAAATCCCGATCTCAATATGTGAAAGAAGGGTGGTGGTACTAATAGAGTAAAGTCAACTTTATAAATTTGAATACTAATCTCCTCGTATATCACTCCCAGTTTTACGTTCACTAAAAAAAATTTTAATGTTGTATTCTAATTTTAGGTTTTGTTAGTTAATAAAGTTATGGAATAAAACTTTCCTTGTAGTAGCAAGTAAACATAGTGGGTTGGTTATATAAAATAGCTAATGAGAGTATGTACAAAGTATATAGACTTTACTAATAGTCATTTTTGTTTTAATCAGGCCTAAATCTCACTGTAACTTGGTTTACGTGACCAATAGGATTCCGACGGGGCTAACGTAGGACGGGTAGTCTTGAGTTCGCCTTCAAACTTGAGGTCAGACGAAAAAGGAAGAAGTTCGACGTATCAAACTATACCGGATGTAGACAGATCTCATTCTTAATTGGAGACATTTAACAAAAGACGTATCACTGAATTAAAAACATTAGTAGTAGCCCTACTCGCCTTAATTCCAAAAGAAGAGTCTTTTCCAAGAAAATACTTAATAGCTTCCGTTGAGACACGGTCATCGATCTCAGTCGGAAGACGATTTGGTGGAAAGTGAACGAATAGTAGAATTGTCCAAATTGATATTGTCCTTGAGAGGAAAGAGTAAACAGAAGGTGTATTGACTAAAGTACATCATTTGGGACACTCCCGTAACCAAGAACTCCAAGGTCTTGTATTTGTAGAGACCAAGACGGTGTACTATCGGTAATATCGGATTCACAACGGAATCCGTTCTATGTGTAAATAACTTCTGTCTCTCAATCCAAGAAAAGGTTGTTCAGTAATTTTCTTGATGACACTGATACCTGAATTCAGTCTTTAACGGTTTAAGATTACCTCTCTTCGTATAAATTTGTAAATATTTGACTTAATGCAAGACTTTTACTGATTTGGATTTTGAGTTAAACATGTGTGTCTCACTCTTAAATTATTTCATTTTCGAATAATGTACCCGGTAATGATATATGTAAAAGGAGATTATGTCAGATTAAAGATCGAACCCAAACTTCATGTGATAAACGTTATATACAAGTCTTTTTTAAGTCTGGTGTTCATCAATTTAACTTCACAATAATATTTCTTTTAAAATTATAGTAAATTTATGTATTCTTTTATATTTAAAATAAAAATCTGACATCTTCAATTAAATTTTAATCTTACAGATACTTTATATTCTAGAATATCCAAAAGAAACTAAACGATTTACTCAATAAAAATTATTGATACTTTTGAATAATTCGAAATCACCAAGTTTGATCTTTGGGAGACCACTCTCTGTCTATTTATATACATATAAAGTGTAATCTCTCTTTCGTTCATATTATAATCAACTTCTTTTAGTTGAAATTTTTATATGTTAACATTTCAAGATACACTTGAAAATACGTATATATTTCCAGACACTTTCACTGTCAACGAGTCAGCACAGGCTGTGAAACACTGGGGGTGCCTGATACGTCAGGTAGTTTAAGAGGTCCGGTCTTATAACCTCTTCCATCGGTAAAGGAAGAGGTCCCCAGAAGGGTCGGGTCCCTAACTTAAGTCCAGAGGACGTAACGTCCACCAAAGAAATGGTCGACTCGGTGATCCCTTCAGGCAATATATTTATACATATATATGTATACTTCTTATATTCCTCCTTTTATTTAATATTTTATATGTTCCTCTGATTCCCATGGAACACTTTCAACGAGTCAGTACAGGCTGAGAAACACTGGGGTACCTGATATGTACCCCATATACCTTGAAAGAGCCAGTCTTATGACCTCACCCATCGGAAAGGGAAGAGGTCCCCTGGAACCTTCATTCAAAAATCTTTTGATCCTCTTCATCAAAGTGTGTGTGTTTTTTATCTAAAAATTAAATTTTATTAATTTTTAGTCACATCAAAAAAAATAGAGAAAAATATTTTAAACCTACTATCTTCAAATTTTATAAGTCGTGAACCAAGTTTTATTTACTTGTGATAATTGTAATAATGAATTCCTTCTCAGTCGTCGAAGTTTATCTTCCATATCTTATGGTGTCATGAGGGGTGGAAAATCCTTCTTTCGTCGTGAGCCTTTAGGGACTCATTAACGACATCTGGTTATACTCCTTCCATAAATCACCTACCTTCGCCACAGTCTGAAATAAAAACCCCCGAGGTTTTAGTGACGTCTACCACTAACGTCGGTATTGTAATTTTCTGTGAATGAGGAACCTTCCTTTTAATACTGGTTGGATTTGTCGTATAAATTTTCATCTCTGTAATGAAACAGTCGTTTCCAGGTAGATCAGTTCTGATACCAAAAAGGACACCAGTACATACCTACACTCTCAACCTGACACTTCTTCCGACTCGTGGTTTCTTAACTACGAAAACTTGATACCATAACCTCCTCTGAGAACTCTCAGGGAACCTGACGTTCCTCTAGGTTGGTCAGGTAAGACTTACTCTAGTCAGGACTAACAAGAAACCTTCCTGACTACGATTTCGACTTTGAGGTTATGAAACCGGTGGAGTACACTTCTCAACTGAATAACCTTTTCTGAGACTACGACCCTCCCTAACCCCTGTCCTCCTCTTCCCCTACTGTCTCCTACTCAGCCGATCTACTGTAGTGGTTGAGTTACCTGTACTCAAACACATTTGAGACTCTCAACCATTACCTGTCTCTCCGGACCACACGACACTAAGTACCCCAGTGTTTCTCAGCCTGTACTGACCCGCTGACTTGACTTAACTTAACTTCTCAGTATTTTCCTTTATATCTTTCCTCCTTGAAAAGTAGGGTATATTCATATCCTTAACTTCGTTTTCGTAATTATTGACGAACCTATAGTACCTGTAGAAAGACGAAAACTAGTTAAGAGGAGGTCATTTAGATTTATTCCGAAGGGAGTAACGAGTCAACCATTTCTTAGGTGGACGTTACGTCCTCTGGGGACAAACTAAATCAATTCCGCGGACTCGATGACCATTATCGACGAAACGGTGGAGGATACGGCTAGTCATAGTAACTACTTCGTCGAGAGTCTAACGTGTTACTCCCTGAAGTGAAAGAACTACACGAATCCTAAACTTAACTCGGATAACACTATCACTGACGGACGACGACATTGTGTAGGTAGAAATAAAGAATGTCGGTGGGTTCCTCCCTGTTCTGAAGAGGTCCGTCATGTCTCGTCTTCTACCTCACGGTTGTATATCTATTACTACTTACATTTTCATATTTATCCACAGTACAAAACGGTTCCTTCTAAAATCCTTCGAATCTCTCTGTCGCAAGTCAAACATTTACTCATAATTTTAGTAATCACTCTATAATGTCTTATATACGGATCTTACAATTGTCACCAATAACATCACCTCATACTGATATCTTCAACAACAATAAATGAAAAATTAGTACAGAAAGAAAGTCATGTTTACCATAACGAAAAGTACAAGAAAAATCAATAGAAGAACGAAAAATTCTTTTCACAATAAAACTGGTTTTTGTATCCTTCTCCCACTTCTTCCTATCCGTTTTAATTTACTTGTGGTTTTCACAATGAACGGTAAGATTCTCACGGTGTCTAGACAGAGACCCAAAGATCGGTGATCGTTTCCCCTTTTTTTACATTATTAAAATCAATACAAATAAATTATTAGTTCTGTTAGTGGCTAGTCTTTCAGTTTTGGATAAAATCCGGAGTGTTCTGTTTCTTTTTATAAAGAGTTAATCCAGTAAGTTCCAACATAATATTATTTAGAAAAATTGTTGAAAGGAAACAATCTTTCATTGTACTGACGAAAAAAGAAGTTCTTGAAGAGGTACTCAACGATGAGGTGTCTACACCATTAAGGGTGGTTAAGGGACTCCTGTACTCGACTACGGTGACACTTGTACGGATATGTTGCTTTTCCGTTTTCAGGAATTTCTTTCAAAACATTTTGATTTAAAATTATACATAAAGACTTATTTCTAGTCTATCATGACAAAAGACTTCTCCTAAACTTGTATCCATAAAAAGTGATTTCGGGGTTGACGCACTAAATCGTCAGTTAGATTTGTTTCAGTCCTTACTGAGTAGTTCTTCACAGGTCTCTCCTGAGTACGTATCTATAGTTTTTGTATGTTTGGGTTCTTTAGGTACTCCTCTAGTTTACAAAAGGGTATTTATTTCACTAGATAAATTATGTCTATTATTATCTTCTGGTCCCTACGTATGAGGTTAGGTATTTATGATTTAGAAAACATAGAACCTATGTATAAATTCCTATTAATATGATGTCCAGACAAAACTCGAAGTTTATAAGATTATTTCATAGGTTACTGGTAGATTGGAATTCTTCAACTTCAGAACGACTTTAGAGGTTTCTTCTTTTACGTATGAAGATCTTTTTACTTACTCTAAGTAGTCGCGTTTCTATATAATTTATTCGATCAATTTACGACCTTCTATAAGATACATGACTGACTACTAATACTAGAAACCTTATCGACTTAGTTAGTAAGGGTCAAATGGTAATTCCGACGATAAACAATTGGATATACTTTAGTTGTTATAAATGATAAGACTGGGGACGTTCACCCATAAAATACCTCAAGTTGACTTATAATTATCAAGTACTGTTGTGTTAATAAAGGACACAAGGACCCTCTTACGGACAGAAATAAGAAATATAGTCTTCAATCTTAGGTCTATGATTCACATGGATGTATGCGTGTATTTTAACTAAGAAAAAATAGTACCTTTATCTCACGTGAAACTAATAACCGTAAGACCGTATGAAGTAAAACAAAAGTTCTCGAAGTCAGAGGTCTCCACCGCAAATATTGGATTCGATTCAGTCATTAGTGACCGGTACCACTAAACAACCGAGTCTCTGTCCGTACACTATATCTACCAGATTTGTCTGCCCTAATCCCTGAAAATCCCTTTACGATACTTATAATTAAATCTCGGTATACCTTGTACATCTCATCTATCGCATCTGACTCTAGTACTCCCTTCGGACGGAATTTTATATCGATAGTGGTTACTTTAGTTTCGACCGTCCAACATTTTAGTGATTCGGGAACCTAGTTAGGAAAGGACTTCGGATTTCTCCTTAAGATCTGAAAATCTAAGTAGACATTAATTTGAATATTTAAATCTATTCAGTCTAAGGATTCAGTTATTTGAATGAAACAAATATGATTAAACTCAACATAAAAGACAACGAAAGTGAATTACTGAGAATTTTGCATACACTTCCATGAGTATTAATATCTATCCTTACACAAATATCTATTAGTAATTTTTGTAGTGTGTATTTCTAACGTATAATAAGTTTAAAAACCATTAGTAAAAGATAATAAAATTTTCACAAATATAAGTTTTAGTGTATATTTATACATATACTTAAATAACAGAAGAAGGTCTCTTATTCGAGTTGTTATAAATTTTAAAAATTATGTGGATCACCACTACTCACGATCATTAACTTCTCTTCTCCTTGATATAACTAGAACGTACCAAGTTTCTGAGTGTCGAGGAGTCAAAGGAACTTCTTCTCCTTTGGAAGGAGCAAGAATTACTTCGTTTTCAGTACGGCCGGTAATTAATATAAGGTTCTGTCTTCACGGAGGAGATGGTCGGAGGGATAAGAACTATGTACTTAGAGTTACAGGTTTGTTTGTCGTCTTGTTGAGATATAGACTTCTCGAAAGTCTCCTCGATCCCCAGTCTCTATTTTCGTAAACTTCACTCTTTATCTATATTAGTAATTTCTTCCTCTTGGATTATCGTACTAAGTCAAACCAGATACTTCTTTTTTTATGTCACTGTCTTCGATAACCTCTCCGTGACTTATATTAGTGATACTACTGAAAGTATTAGTGTTCTAAAACTCTCCCTCTCAAATACACACTTTATATACTCGTCCTTTCTTTTTTTTTTTTTCTCTTTCGCTCGTTCCCTCTCTTCGTAATCTCACAAAACGACAACTACTTTGTTAAATTTTTTATAGTGGAGTAAAACCAGAACGTTGTTTGGGTGTGTCTCACTTCCCGTTAATAATAGTGGGAGTAAAATCTTTACTACTTTCCATCCGACTACAGGACACACCGATTTACTGAAATCATTCCGATTTATCGATCATTTGTCACCCGAAATCTAATATAAAGTCTAGAAGACTGACATTGAGGAGTCTTCAAAATATGATTAAAGTGTGATATTATACGATGAGTATTTAGTGTTTATTCATAAGCCAGATTCATCTACGATTATATTAAAGTTTGTCTTTTCGAAACTTATAAACCAGTGTAGGATCAGATTGTGTAAGGTCGGTATAACGAACCGAGACTATATAGATAAATGAAATAAAGTCTTTTATAAAAGAGTTATTTCAATAGTCTAAATAATAATAACCTTTATTTTATTTAATATTAAACCGATTTTAGTAGAAAACTTTTAAGAATATTTTATGAATTCTTAAGGATATCAACAAAGACACACTTAGAAAATTTGAAGAGATTTAGGAAGAAGTGAAGGATGTACTTTCCCTCTTTTCGGTTTATCGATAAAAGGGATACATGAGATCTTTTTCGTCACCGGTAAATTAGATAAACACACAGTGTTTTATATTTACCTTTATGGACTAACCACCTTTCAAACTAAGACCTTTATATACCAAGACCATTCACACCGAAAGGGGGTCATTTCTCAGTGATGCAAACCACGTAGAAAAAGAGAAGAACGAAATTCGAACCCGTGTTGTAGCCGTTTCCGACGACGACGATTCAGTGAAGTCAACACAGGCTGACACACGCTGGGGTATCTACCGTCGGGTGGTCCGAGGTGGTAGGGACCCTAAGAGGTCCGTTCTTTTGACCTCACCCAACGGTGGAGGAAGAGGTTATATACTTTCACTTTTCACTTTCAGTGAGTCAGCACAGGCTGAGAATCGCTGGGGTACCTGACGTCGGGTGGTCCGAGGAGGCAGGTACCCTAAAAGGTCCGTTCTCACGACCTCATCCCACGGTAACGCAGTTTCCGTCGTCAATAGTTAAGACTTTATAGGTCTATTACGAAAAAAAGAAAAAAAGGCCAGAGACTTTGGGGATTTTGTTGAATTTCGTACAATTCACACGAAATACAGTATTGAATCTTGTCTATTATAGTTGTCGTAGCAATCCGTTATATACGTGTACGTAGTGTGTGTAAATGGACTCCCGTCTAATTAAGGTAATTAGTTCCTTATTTGCACAAAAGTGTTACGATTATAGGAAGTCCCCGTCCCGTAAAAACAACCTAATTTACAGAACCACTACGTCTGAATGAAACGTCAGAATGTGTAAGGATAGAACTTATAAACGACGTTTTCGTTGAACGCAAGGGGTCACGGTACTGGAAAGGGAACAAAGGCGGGAAGGTAGATCGTCGTAACGAAAGAGGAATGGAATAGAAGACCTTGTGAGAGACAACTTCAGATCCATATTAGGAAGTTGGAATTGACTTTGTCACAGAGAATATGTCTACGAAAGGACTATAGACACTGGTTTGGTAAAAGAGGAAACTTAGAGGAACAAAGTGACGAGTACTTCGTAAACATAGTGTATAAAATTAAAAACACCCACATGATCGAGATAAAGGACGGGAGACGTTTTAATAGTGGTAGTGAAGGTCATCTCGTGTTTCGATTTTCCCCCTTCTTTCTCATACACCAGTAAAAATTAATTATTACACTAAAAGAAATCGATGGGTCATGTATCTTGTCTAGGACTATAACCTCACTATAACCACACTATCGGTACTCATGGTGTCAACTATTCCACTAAAACGACATTTTTTATTAACGGAAGTAACACAGGAAGATATGACGATGTATGAACAGTTTTTAATATCAGTCTTTTCTCCTACTCAATAGAGGAACTTAGAATTGAAAATCTCTCAACCAGAAATACTTATATTTTCCTAGAGTTCTTATTTCTAAAGGTCTTTCGTGGGTACGTATAGTAATTGTCCCAATTGTTTGATGACGTGTGTCCGGTTTAGATCGGGTGACCGAGACAACCGTTTCTCCATGACCTTGTGTACGTCAAATACATACTAGATTCCGGTGACAAGTCCTTCGTTGTCAATTTTGACCTGTACCTTGTTGTCTGACCAAGGTTTATCCTTTTCCTCATGCAGTTCCGACATATAACAGTGGGGCGAATAAATTGAATATAGGTCTCATGTAGTACTCCTTACGACCTGACCTTCTTTGTGTTCGACCTTAGTTCTACCGGCCCTCTTTATAGTTATTGGAGTCTATATGTCTACTGTGGTGGGAATACCGTCTTTCACTTCTCCTCAATTTTTCGGAGAACTACTTTCACTTTCACCTCTCACTTTTTCAACCGAATTTCGAGTTGTAAGTCTTTTGCTTCTAGTACCGTAACCCCTTTGTCATCTTTGTCACAGTCTGAAATAAAAAAACCCGAGGTTTTAGTGACGTCTACCACTGACTTCGGTACTTTAATTTTCTGCAAATGAGGAGCCTCCTTTCCAATACTGGTTGGATCTGTCGTATAACTTTTCGTCTCTGTAATGAAACGGCTGATTCCAGGTAGATCAGTTCCGACACCACAAAAGACACCAGTACATACCTACACTCTCAACTTGACACTTCTTCCGACTCACGGTTTCTTAACTACGTAAACTTGACACCACAATCTCTTCCGAGAACTCTCAGGGAACCTGACGTTCCTCTAGGTTGGTCAGGTAAGACTTCCTCTAGTCGGGACCCTAAAGAAACCTTCCTTACTACGATTTTGACTTTGAGGTCATGAAACCTGTGGAATACGCATCTCAACTGAGTAACCTTTTCTGAGACTACGACCCTCCCTAACCCCTGTCCTCCTCTTCCTCTGCTGTCTCNTTCCGAGAACTCTCAGGGAACCTGACGTTCCTCTAGGTTGGTCAGGTAAGACTTCCTCTAGTCGGGACCCTAAAGAAACCTTCCTTACTACGATTTTGACTTTGAGGTCATGAAACCTGTGGAATACGCATCTCAACTGAGTAACCTTTTCTGAGACTACGACGCTCCCTAACCCCTGTCCTCCTCTTCCTCTGCTGTCTCCTACTCTACCGACCTACCGTAGTGACTGAGCTACCTGCACTCAGACTCACTTGAGGCCCTCGACCACTACCTGTCCCTCCGGACCACACGACGCTAAGTACCCCAGCGTTTCTCAGCCTATGCTGACTCGCTGACTTGACTTGACTTGACTTCCGGTGACAACATGATGTTTCTGACTCATTAATGGGAACTCTGATTATATATATAACCACTGAAGAGAGTCTACCATTTCGTAGACGGATGTTACATCCTCTGGGTCCAAGCTAGGGACCCAGTCTTTCTAGGGGACCTCTTCCTTTATTGTTGGGTGAGGACATGAGAACGGACCTTTTAGGGTACCTGTTTCCTCGGACCATCCGATGTCAGGTACCCCAACGTTTCTCAGTCTGTGCTAACTCGCTGACTCACACACACATGTGTGTGTGTGTGTGTGTGTGTGTGTGTGTATATGTATGCATAGGGTGTTTCAGTGTCTATAAATCATAGACCGGGAAACTTTTCGAATGATTTAGAACAATAATTTAACCAGTTTTGTTGTCAATAAGTTTAACAATCCAGTTTATTCAATCTCTTTATTTTAATTTATTAAAAGAATTCTGTCTAGAGGAGTCTCGGACACTAAGGATAATGTACGTAAGGATAATACATAATGATTAAAAGTACAAGGGGTTATAAGAACTAGTGACCTTTAAAAATTACCCGACGTAAAGTACGGATCAATGGGCTCCTAGTGGTCCAACCGGTTAACAACGAAATCACTTCACACACTTTTTTTTTTTTTTACTTAACGTCAAAGAGGAAATTTCATGACGGGAGAAAACTATTACAAATTGAGAGACACTTAACTGTATAATAAGATCACTAAAAGAGAATATGTTAATTCGGGGAATCGTTTGACTGGGTACCATTTGCCTGGTGAATTAGAAGGAAGTCCATTTTCATCGTTACATGGTACATGATATTTGTTCATTCCGTAATTAATAGAGTTACTACACCCATTAATCGTAGTTTTGTTGTCGTTTACATGAACTCCCCTTTTAAATGTTAGTGTGTAAATTTTAATGAACACACACAATCAACGAATGGGTACGGAGAAACGTTGGATTACCAGACCACGGACGGTCCGAGGTGATAGGCATCTTAAAGGGTCCCTCTTTATGACCTCACCTAACGGTAAAAGAGGAGGTCTCCTAGAAGGACTGGGTCCCCAACTTGGGTCCAGAGGACGTAACTTCCATCTACGATGCGACAGACTCAGTGGTCCCTTCGGGTTAATGAATTTCCCTCTTCCCTCCAACCAAGTTTTCTCTCCCCTATATACATATGGATACCGACTAAGTACAACTCTAAACTGTCTTTTGTTGTTTTAAGACATTTTATTAATAGGAATGTGATTTTTTATTTAATTAAAAATTTTTTACCTGTACACTCGTTTTTTTTTTTTAGATTATATTTAACTCGGTCATTATGCATTATGGTCCAAATCCGTGTAATTATACTAAATAACGTGTTAATTATTGGGTTAATCTACATCTTTGATTAAGGATATAAAAGACTAATCAAGAATGTAATGACGAAACAAGTCAAGAAGGGAATTCTTTTATGTCAAACGAAGTAAATATAAGAAAATCTGTAAAAAGGAAGTTGCATTCATTTGTACAACTAGTACATTTTTCCACGATTGAGTTTTATATAATAAAAGGGTTTCCGAATTTTTACACGTCAAATGAAACAATAAAGTAAGTAAATTGGATTATGCACTATGTTTGTTTTAATATTAATTAAATTGTGTGCGTATTAGGTTTCTCTGATAGATCCTAATAGAGTGTTTCCATTTAAGTCATACATTTCTAGGCATCGGAGTCTAAATATTTAGTACGTTGAGTAAATGATATTGGGGTTTACGGAACGCTAGCAATTCTCCTCTCTGTCGTGTCACATCATCTTGGATAAGACTAAAACCTCAGTCTGAGGTCAAATTTTGAAACAGAAAACAAGAAGGTTGAAGTAGAAAATTCACCCGTTTTCAGAAGACTGTTCACTTCGGACTCATGAAACCGTGAGTCATGATTTACTTCATGTGTCCCTTGAAATAGGGTGTTAAACCGTCACCATGTCTAAAGTGGATAAAGAGTATTTCAAGGAAGTAACTACCAGAGATTTTATAAGAGACACAAGGTTCGAACAAAGGAACAGGATAATCATGTTAACTTTTGTGATAATCATTATGGATATTTACCTTATACAGGAACTTATGGAATGGACGATTCGTATAAATAAATTATTAATATTTTAATAAACATTATATATTTATTCTATATGTGTCACGAAATTCTATTTTTTATTTATTATTTTAGACTCGTATCCCTTCCATTGTCGAATAGTTTGTTCATCGACTTTATGTGTAACTCCTTCGAAAACGTTTTAATGATTTCAGGAAAAGTTTGAACTAATATAGGGACCATTAAACAACGTCTTCTCACGGTTTTCACAATAGTCAATGGGTTCCTTTATTTGTTTATAAGAAATGTGATTTCAGTCCTACGTACGTACACGTGCGTGTGTGTCTGTGTGTGCACGTGCGTGTGTGTGTGAGTGTGCGTGTGTGTGCTTGTGTGTGTGTTTCTTAAAGGGATTTTAGAGTTTTTCCCTTTTAATTTTATACAAGATATAAAATTCCTATTAGAAAAATATATATTTGTCTTGATATTACCGGAGTAGGAATAATAAGTTATAAACTTGTCTGAAGATGGTATGTTCAATCCATCTCTCTCCGTGTACTTTTTATGAATAAGAGTACGAAGTACCTTAAATAATATGACTTTCCGTCTCTTGATTCTCACTAATGTATACTGTCACAAACACGATCCTTGATTTGGACGAGATTCTTATGGGCGGATGGAGATGGATGCGTGTATACGTTTGTGTACTGAAACATGCAATTATATACGATTATTAACTTTATTATTCGATATGTGTGTAAAAGAACCTTATCAGTCTCTCTTTTAAGTGACCTTAAATAGCACCTGATGCTTATCGTTCTTTGAAATCCTGGCCTTTCATCAGAAAGATTACTAATAAAAGTTCTAAAATACTTCAGTAATTGTTTTACTTTTAATTAAAAAAAATTACACTTTCACATAGTAGACTTTATATACCAAGGTGTCTTTAAATTTATATGGATATACTCCTTGTTACGATAACAACCTTAATATTCCAGAGTACATGTAAATTTATATGAATGTCTGTATAGAATACATATGTGGATTTCGTCGTGAAAATTTTGAATTCTAATAGAATTTTTACTTAAGTATTAATGACTGTTCTCTTTTAATGAAGTTGAGAGATAAAAGTTTTAAGATATTTAAGAGAGTGATTTACCGAAAATTACAGTGTAAATATTAAAATATCATTTTAATATTGTAACGTTTAAACAACGGTAACAATTAGAAAATTTTATAACTACACCGTCTGTAAGTACTTCACGGATGATGTGGGGTCGTTATTCTATCTACGACATTCGTGTCACCGCCTGTTCTCCCTGTCCGAGAGACAGAAAGTCATTGGGCGTAAGACGATCCTCACTCTCCCAAAGTTATTATCTGTCCGTACACATATGTCTGTTAAAAAAAAGTACTTAACGTCTAAGTACATAAAGAAGAAATTTTTGTAAACAAAAAGATTTAGTAGTATAAGATGAAAATTAACTCCAGAAATTTACATTCAAAGTAGGTAACGATAGAGTTAAACTTTCTTTAACAGATAAAGAAATGGATAAAGGTATTCAAAGATAGAAACCAAGATAAAGGTGTCTAAATTTTATAATAATCTGGTGTTTTATGTGAAGAGAAACGAAAGTGACTTCGATAATAATCGGTTTAAAATAGAATTAAGGATAAAACAATGAGATTTGAAGGTTTTCGATAAAGAAGATGTTAGTTTCGTGTTCGAAGTGAAGTTTTTATGTATTTTCTTTTAACTAAAAGTAGGACTTTTACAGTTTGAAGACGGATATTATGAGACGATACCAAAAGACTTTGTCATTTCAAGTTTTTCTCGGTAGCTGGACTACCGGGAAACTGTGTACTACTACCTAAGTTACACAGATGCTGGCATGACGGTCTTACAGGAGGTTCTCTTACTCTGTTAGTTACTTCTTTTTTTTAGATTTACCCGACTTACGAACGAACAAAATTTACTTAATTTTCTTTTTATGACCAGAAAGTGAAGGAGACCCCTTTCTCAAAATATTTAAGACACTAATTGAACAAAGAGAGAAAGACCGAAACTACTGAGTCTATTACGGATTTTCAATTTGAGACATATATCTATTATTTGAATTTTATATCGACGATACATAACAAGAAGAGGTTTTCTCTTCCTTTTATAATACTTTAAAATTCTTTTTTGTATTTGTAATGAGTGGGAACACAGAACAGAAAGGGAGTAGGTCACTAGGACCGTTGAAGTTAACACAGATCACTTATTACGAAGGTAAAAGGATATCCTATCTCAATAACTAGTTACTGTGTAGTTTCGTTTCTGAAATAAGTCTATGTCTTGTATCCTCGTCAAGTAAAAGATTATCTAATATGAATCCAAATGTTACTTAATTACGTTTAAGACTGTTCATTTAACACGTCAGTATTGAATTCAAAGCCTCTTCCGTTACCGTGGGGTGAGGTCGTGAGAACGGACCTTTTAGGGTGCCTGCTTCCTCGGACCACCCGGCGTCAGGTACCCCAGCGATTCTTAGCCTGTGGTGACTCGCTGAAGCGAAAGTGAAAAGTGAAAGTACGTAACCTCTTCCTTTCGTTAGGTGAGGTCACAAGAACGGACCTCTTAGGGTCCCTGCCCCCTCGGAGTACCCGACGGCAGATACCGCAGCGTGTCTCAGTCTGTGCTGACTTCGCTGAATCGTCGTTGTCGTTGAATTTAAAACCTTCGCAGTGTGAAGACTAACTTTTGAATTGAGAGTCTTACGTATGGTTGTGTTTACGAGGTATTTACAAGAAATGTACTTTTTGTTTTAAAGTGAGAGTAGACGTTTAAAATACGGTACACTGGTCTCAGGATTATTCCTTCGTGTCATATTTAAGAGGAAATCACTGTGATTTTTATACCAAAGATATCATACCATTTATCTACGTCCTGTTAATTTTTGTTGATATATCTAACTTCTAATGAAGACCCAGATATCGTTAAAATCAAAAGTCTTACAATTTCTTATGACAATAAAGGAAATCCAAGTGTTTAAAACATGGATACGAAATACTTTCTACTTTACCTACTAAATACAATTACATTACTTTTCAGGATTCTGTAAAATCGATCACAGTAATGACGATGATTTAAAATTAGAAGAAGTTTTAACTTTTGAAACAAAATTAATAAGTATCAAGAGTGTCAAGACAATCGTGACGTAACTACATACATATATATATATACCCTCCTTTATGTCTGCGTGTATTTACCTTTGTCGATATCAAACAAACTTTGTGGATTTGTACAAGGGAACTTTAAGACTTCATCTAGACTCCGTTTACGAGAAGCAAATATTTCGTGTTTTTATTACTAAACAAAGAGTTTTGATTTGAAACGAACATTTGATGACTTATTCATCTCTATTTACGTATTTTTAATGTAAAACTTTATCATGAAGATTTTACTAGATGTAATTTATCGTCTTCCATTTATTGTACGTTTTCCTCTATTAAAAAATATTTTTAAATCTCGTGTGTTAACTTTAAAATTTTTATAACACAAATGAACTTGTATAATTCTAAACATATATTTTATTTTTAATTCTTACGTATTTTCACTTAAAATATGTAGAAATCCTTGTTCCCTTATATATTGAAATTCCTTTTTTATTTAATCCTGTCAAAGGAAAAAAAAATTAATTCGTCATACAAGTAGATAAAAAAGTGTTATTTATATTCGAATTGTAGTCATATATTTTGTATAGTCAACTTAGAAACATCACTCTAATATCTACCCCGAACAATACCAGAAGTTATAAATATGGACGTGGACGGTTCGGGTGAAACCAAGGAACCGTCATAGACACTATAAAGACATATCGAGATACCGGAGTACCTTACATAAAACCTTTGAGGACTGTATCTATTAAAGCACTGTCTGAAATTATTTTCGAGATTTTTCCTATACGGTGAAATAGAAAAAATTAGTTGTTACTAACATGATTTTCCTGTTTATAATATCACTAAAGGAATTACATGTATCCGAGACTCATATCACGGTATCTACTTTTTACTGAGTCCAAAAGGGATCTTTCAACGATAAGTGAAGACTTATTGCGATTTGGGAGTTAATTGGGGTTAGATTTATTTAGTGTAAAGTGACATGAAACCCAGATAAACCGTTATGTCACCACAACGAGTCCCCAAAGACTCATTACTAATATGTAATATTTTATATTTTCTTTCACTTCTTCCAAATTTTTAATTATAAATTCCATAACTTACGGAGGTCTGTACCTCTGTTGTCAACTTACTTTACCTTTTAAACTTGTTAAAATCGTTTATATTTAATATATATTTTTTAAGTCAAAACAAACTAACACGGATATACAATAGTAATATGAAAGTTTCCAGTTTATTAATGAATTTTAAAGTTAAATTATGAATGTAGTAGTCAGGATCAAAACTCTTCAATATTTAGTCTCGAATATAGGTCTCACGTCAAAATTTTTTTTATTAAAGATGTAAATGATTTTAATTCCCCATCTTATTTTCACTGTAGATGCCAATCATGGTCGAGGACTCCATCAAGTAAATAGTACTGATATTTTTTTTAAATTTTGGATTAAAAGATCTAACTATGAAACTATTATGGAGGGGATCTCCAGATACAAGTCAAGTCAAGTTAAGTCGGTGAGTCAGTACAGACTGAGACGTTGTGGTACCTGACGTCGTGAGGTCCGTGTGTGTGTTGCAGTGTGTCGAGAAACCTTTGTACAATAGATTACTTGTGTTTGATTATGATCTTAATGATTGATACTTTTGACAAACGAAAAATTTCAGAATAAGAACCAACTGGAGACATTATGGACCCTACATCATTACGTCATAAGTTAGTTACTCTATCAAATTGACGTAAAGTCGAGGATTTGTCACGGTCATTTATTTACGTGTTGGTATCTGTGTAAATACCACACTAGATTAATTTGTTGGTGAGATGGAACTGTTATGGACTTATTCTTTCGACAAACTATAAATAATTCCATTTTCTAACAATACAAAGTTCTTACCTTAAAGTTAGAGACTTTTGAGGTAAGTATTATCTCACTGTGAAACTTAAGACTTAGGTTATATTTGTGATTTCTTCAATTTTAACTATTTTTATGTTGTCACACGTAACGCTAATAAAGTAAAAAAATTATTAGTAGTGTTGATGAGGTAGGTCAAAGTATTTTAGGGAAGTGCAAAATTCAGTACTATATCATTTCGTCTTAGTATGGCACCTTCCTCGCAACAGTCGGGTGAAATGACAAACCGTAAACTGTTTCAAGAGATAGTTTGATACGAGAATAAATAACTAAATATTTCAGTCATACAACATGGACTGGTAAAGATTATACAGAATGTCTAGACACTAAGTTCTGGTACATCAAAATTTTGTCTTCACCTGTGACCGAAGTTGAGTTCTCAATTATCGTCAGTAAACTATCACTTGTAAATACACTTACTCCTAAACTAATGACCAGACCCTTTCCTACGACACAAGTCCTACACCCTACCGACTCATCGCCACTAGACACAGTGTTTTGACAGTATAGTATTCACCTAAATTGGTCTTTCCTCAATTTCATTCTGAGAAAGTCACTATCTTTTATGGAGGAACTTAAATTCACTATTTTGGTAAATTTAACCTTTTGACAAAACTTATAAAGTGAAGTTTGGAAAATCTCTTCTATTGTATTTAAGGTGGACCAACAGTACTTTATCTAAAGTACTGGTAAATAGACGTATTTTTGGGTCTCTAAGATTTTTTTTTTTTTTTTTTTTTTTTTTAGCTTTCAAAATATAACGTAAGTAAAAAGAATTTTCGGGAATTTTAACATCAAAATCACTGTATTCTTTATATTTGGTGGTCTGAAGGGACCACCGAGTCACTATGCCTTAGACGGAAGTCACACCGTCTGACCCCAAGTTAGGGATCCAGTCTCTTCTAGGGGACCCCTTCCCTTGATGTTGGGTGAGGTCATGACAAAAGATCCTCTCTCATCGGATTACCCGATGTCAGGTGAGACTGAGGTGTTTCTCAGTCTGTGTTGAATCTCTGATTTTTTGTTGTTTGTTTCTTTATGCATTATCGATAACAATTAGTCTTCTTATTCAAATATAAAGTTTGTTTTTGAGATCATATATTATCTCTTCAACTTATCTGGTTTTCTTTTATGTAAAAAATACTTTTCTTTAAGAATCAGTGATATAAATAGTTCCAGTAAAAATTTGGATCCATTTGTAGATTGGTTTTATAATACTAAAAAAAAAGTTCTATTTCGTTTTTTGTACAAATTTAATTCCTTACCAGAAACTAAAAAAATTTTATCAAAATTGAATCAGTTTCTATCCGTATTTAAAGATCTTTTTCGACAATTCACTTGTCCCGAAACAAACACTTGTTTCGCTAATTATATACTGAAACGTCTTTCCAATCACTGATAAAACGTATTGTTCTACGAGTTACTTACCGGTGAAGTCTCATAAACCTATAATATTTAGTAATTTTATGGTCAAACTTTAGATTTTCCGGAAGATTATGAGTCGTACGATGTTATTCAGGTACCTTAATAAAAACCGTATCAAGTTGTCACGTGTAGAGTAGTAATGAAAAAGGATGACTCTTTCGAGTGTATCTTGTGTAGTAAAAAATTTAATGTAAAATATCCTATAAATACCATAACAATCTTGTATTGTTTTTAAGTTTCCACGTTTTTTTCCTCTCTACCTCAAATACATATAATTTTATTTCCGTCCTAAATTTGTACATATGATAATCTGTAAAAAGAAAATCTAACGGAAACGTACTCTCTCGTAAATAATCTTTTTTAATAACAAAAAACGTTCTACCTTTGACGAAGTGTTCAAGATTTTCGGAAAATTTATGTTTCTAGATGTTTTTACTAAATAGAATACGTTTGAATTCACTTTCAGTCGACTCCATATAAAGTCTCTAATGAGTCTGAAATAACGTATGAAAGAGTCTTTTTGTCGGCATAATGTAAATTGTTTAAGACTCCTTTACATTCTTAAGGACATCTATTGTCTAATACGAAACATTAACCGTTAATTTTTTATGACATCTTAAGAATGTATGAAAAAATTCCAAAAAGAAATGGAGGTCACCAAGTTACTTAGAGACGTAAATTTAACCGTTTCGGGTTCATTTTGGAATCATATATTACCCCCATTTTACTGTTTTCACCTCAGTTGAAACGAAGAGACAATTTTTCTTTTATACAAACTGATGTACTTACTCTGAGAGATGAAAAATTCCACAGTATGTGTAGTAGTTCGTATAAAAGAAAGACTACGTCTGTCGGTCGAGTAACCTTTTCTGGGACTACGACCCTTTCTGACTCCCGTCTCCTCTTCCCCCGTTGTCTTGTACTCTACCAACCTACCGTAGTGACTAAGTTACCTGTACTTGAGCCCATTTGAGGTCCTTTACCACTGCCTGTCCCTTCGGACCACACGACGGCAGGTGTCCCAGTGTTTCTCAGCCTGTGGTGAACCGTTGATTTGCTGTTACACATGCAGATGCACATACATTCCTACACCCACTTCCCCTGACGTATATACCTATAGAAAGGATTCCTAATACTATTGGTAGGAAATACCAATAGAATTATCATTTCTTATCCGGATGTTATGTCCTCTGACCACAAACTAGGGACCCAACCCTTCTATGGGACCTCTTTCCTTACCGTTGGGTGAGGTCATACGAACGGACCTCTTAAAGTACCTGTCATCTCTGACCACCCGATACCAGGTACCCCAGTGTTTCTCATCATGTGTTGACTCACTGATTGGGAAGGTGGAATCCTATATAAAATCATATTACCCTATATATGATAGGATTACTGATTGTTACGGTAGGTAACGAGAGGTTGAAAGGCTCTAAATCGATCAGAGTGTCTTTTCGTATCGATTTAAGTATCCATTTTTAGTAATTTGATTAATTTATTCCTCCCACAATTTGACTCTGACTATGACGAGACTGAGACTTCGACGGATATTCGTTTCGTTTTAGATGAAGACACTTACGGGACTCCAATACTTTAGTTTGGGTTCCTATTGGTCAGTGTTTGTCGGTTACTTCGAAACTCGATATCGATCAGTTATTTCAGGAATGAAACTTATACAGAAAAGAGGTATTTTAAGAGAGAAGTTTGAGGACAATCACCTTACAAGGATTCTTAAAGGTCAAACCAGAACGGGACAAACTTAGTTGCTTACGAGTTTATTTGAAATTTTTTAAAAAATAGACAACAAAATAGAAAAATTTTGGAGTGTACTGTAAAATTTTAAACATAAAAACTTTATCCATTCATCAACTTCCAAGATTATTCGAACCATAAGGATAACAAAAGATAGGTACACACGACGTCAGTTGCCCCAGTGTTTCTCAGCCTGTGGCGAACCGTTGACTTGTTGTTTTTACACACACAGATACATGTACATTCTTACACCCACGTCCTACACATACATTCCTACACTGACATATATACTTATAGGAAGAATTTCCTAATACTATTGGTAGGAAATACCAATAGAATTGTAATTTGTTACACGGACGTTATGTCCTCTGACCACAAACTAGGGATCCAACCCTTTTAGGGTTGAAAATAGATAAGATATTACAAAATGTACAATTGTTATAACATAACCAACGTAAAAAAACATTTAAACGAAAGAGTCGAGTATCGTACGGAAACCTCCAACGTCTTACGGAGTTTTGTACAGTGAAAACTCGACTTCAGTGTGTGTTTTATTTTTGATGTTTATATGTTTCTTGTGAGATTTGAAAGAAGAAAAAGATTTTTCATCCTCTACTTTAAAGGTACACTTTTTATCAGAGGGACAAGGTCCTCTTTGTATTATAAGAATTATAATTATAGTTGTCCTTTCTTTTGACTTTGGTTCCTTTAAGAGATATTCCACTGAAACAATCTTATTAAGAATAGGAGATTTAATACTTAAACTCTAATTGTGTCTGTATGCTGATATATATTATATCTATTGTTCCTGGATGATATACCGTATCCTTTGAGATAAGTTGTAGGACATCATTAGATGTACCCTTTTCTTAGACTTTTTTACTTAGTTAAAAGACAATGTTGGTTTTGATTGTATTGTGACATATAGTTGAGATTATATTTTATTTTTTTAATTTCGACGGTTTATTAGGTCTTTTTTCATTTCAAATATTAAACTTTTTCTTTAAAAATAGAAGTAAATCGGAGAGTTGTGCCAAATCCACCGAGTCCCATTCTTAGGTAGACGTTTCGTCTTCTACGCCTAAGATAGAGACCCAGTTCTTCTAGGGGACGTCTTCCTTTACCGTTGGGTGAGGTTATAAGAACGGATCCATCACAGTATCTGTCTCCTCGGACCGTCCGATATCAGTTACCCGAGTGTTTTCGTAGTCTGTACTGAATCACTACTTTGTTGTTTTACCGATTCAATGAAAAAGTGTATACAAAGAGAAACAAGTTTGGAGATATTTCCGTACACTTTAAACACGTCCTCTTTTGGGGATTCTCCTGTCTACGTTTTTAAACGGAGGGGTATGTGAAAGTAGAATATGGTAAACTGTATTAATAATTTAATAATATGTGACTTTTATGAACGTAAATAAAAATAAGGAAATTTGACTTTTACATAAATCATGTCTGTAGACTACAAGTGAAGATAAATAAAAATTTAATCTTTTAAATTTGGTTTAACAGATTAAGTGGACTTTAACTAAGACTATATTTCACAATTACCCAGGTTTTCATACTTAACAATGTAAGTTTTAAAATGAAGTGTGAAACGGTATATCAAACGTTTGAGTAGTACCTTTGGAATTCTAGATTAAAATGTCTATGTATAAAACTAGAAACAAACTTTTCATCTTAAAATAAGAGTCTAGAAATGATTACCTTATAATGACACATTGATGAGAATTGATGTTACTGTAATTTAGATGATATTTTAACTATAAAAAATAATATTAAAAATGTCTCATGAAAGTCGAACCATATATCTACACTTTCCACGATTGTTAAACTTAATTTATGACGGTCAGTTTTAGAAATTTTATAGATTTAGAGTCCATTCAACACACCTTCTGTGTTTCTTAGTCTCTACGTTTAGGGACAAGAACCTTTCAAATGGTCAACTCTAGTCATCCAAAAACGGGTGCACATAATTATTAATATTAAATTCCGTCTGATATTATTTAATAGTCTTGACACAGTTGGTGACTTCTCTTAGTCCCTCGCCTTTTCTGTCCTTCTTCAGGACTCTGTAGAAGTTTCTGGTGACTCTAGAAGCTATCCCGAGACCGTCAACTATTTAAAGTGTTCTCTTCATTTTGCACTTTTTTCTCCCTTAGTCTTAATTATATATGGGTTTCGTCCCTTTATACTCGGGATGATTGTTACACCAAAGAGAAGTCAACATGTTCCACATCTTTTTAACCCCCTGTCTAACACTTTCCGGATGGACGTTACGGGGTTCTCGGACCTATGATATTAAAACTCTGTTTTCTACAATTCAACTATCAAAGGTTATCCTCTATCCATTCGTAATTAGGTCCTTTAATTCGATAATCGTGTTTAAGTAATAATTTCCCCTACTGTCATCCTCTGTTAACGTAAGTTAGTACGTGAATGAAAAAATGGGTAAGTCGTCGCTAAATATTCATGGACGACACTTGGTTCGTAACAAGACTCAAACGTGGGTGTCTTTAATTATCTGATGTTATTGAACCATTCTAAATAGACACTACGTACTCTACACTTCTATAAAAAGATTATACTGTTGTTGTTATTGTTTTTGTGTTTATTTGGTATTTTGTCATCTGACATTTACACCCATGTGTAAATATTTTAATCAAAGTATCATTTTGTAGAACTTTCATTTAGTTTAAGGTACGACTTTTTTATACATGTTGATTAAAAAGTCAAGGTCCGAAGTAAAATGTTTTTATAGTTATTAGGGGTACCTACTTATTCTGACACAGTATTTGTGTACCCGTTAATAAGTTCAAAAAGAGTGAGACAGAATATCATAACTATATCACGGGGAGAGGTGGGAAAGGCCCATGAATTGAAAAAACTAACAAAAACCATTTGTAAGTATAATCTTCTTTAGTTGGGACTTATAAAAAACCTTCCTGACTACAACTTCGATTTCGAGGTTATTAAACCGGTAGAATACACTTCTTGACCGTGTGACCCTTTCTCGGACTACTACCCTTTCTAACTTCCGTTTTCTTCCCTCGTCGTCTCCTACTCTACCAATCCATTGTAGTGACTGAGTCAAACTCGTTTAACTGCACTTAAACTCGTTTGAGATCCTCTATCACCTCCTGTTTCCTCGGACTCCATAACGTCGAGAACCCCCAGTGTTTTTCTGTTCTGAATCACTGACTTGTTGTTGTTGTTAAGTATATCGTTAATAAGAAACGATTTAAATACAATCGGGTACCCTTTGAAAGACAATGAACCTACAGTTACTTTGTAATAACACATTGATAAGAGTTCATCAATGTAAGATCATTCCCCTTTGTGTCACTCTTTTTTGATAAATATTTGAACGTTCCTTTAACTGAAAATTCTCTAACACAGTCTCGGATTCTATTGTTGAGACCCTTTACCGTGAATGAAGTCTGTCATACTGTTCTGTCTCACTAGACCACTTTACTATAAATTTGACTTCGGATTTCGTACACTTCTACTATCTGTAAACTCGTTGTTGGTCAAGTCCGTTGGACTTATTCTGTTCCATTTTGGTACGACATTTTTTTATTTTGACAGAGTTTACGATACGAAATACTAAGTAACTTAAAACCATTCATGTAATTTTATTGGTAAACGAAAATAAAAATTATGACTTTACAAAATTAGTAAAACTTCCTTACCAAAGTTTTTCTCAAAATGTAGGATCGGAGAAGTGTCGATATCAGAAACTTTATCTTTGGACTATTCTGTGCCGAAGATTTTTACATAAAGATTTTTGCTCTGTCTTTTGTTTTTAATATTGTATATAAAGTCCAAAAGAAATATCAAGTACACAAAATACAAAGGATTGTATATATTGTGCAAAGATAAGATCAATAAGTAAAAGATAAGATCAATAAGATAAAGATAAGATCAATGTAGTTAAAACGTATACATTCTATAATTATCAACTGTATGACCCAATTAGTCTAAGATCGAGTACTAGTAATTTGTTTACCCAAAAGACTTCATTAAATGACTCAAGGGAAATTTGACACCAATTAAATGTCCGAAAATAATTTTGTATGATCAACTAAGAAAAGACAAATACCACAATGACATAATATGTAGAATCAATACACAATCCCGTTTTGACCGTGGAACTTAGTATTAATATAGTCTGATTACGGAAACAGACATATATTTAGGACCAACTGTCCTTGAATTAGTAATTGGAAAATATACACAGTCATAAGTTCCTGATTCAAATAACTGTTATTAATAGACTCTTATGTTTATAAAAATTTTAAAATCTTGGTAACTTCCATCGTCCGATTTTAAATTCCCGCGACACACACGACACGAATCGACGAGTCAGTACAAACTGTGAAACGCTGGGGTATCTGACGTCGGGTGGTCCGAGCAGACAAGTACCCCTAAGACGTCCGTTCTTGTGACCTCGACCAACGGTACGGGAGGAACTCCCCTAGAAGGATTGGGTCCCTAGCTTAGGTCCAGAGGACGTAACGTCTACCTAAGAATGGGTGGCTCGACGGTCCCTGTAGGATGTACTTAGATTTACAATAACACACAATATTTACATATACCCCGTAATATTTTTTTGAAATATGACGTAAAGTACAACTTGGTAAATTCCTGTTCCAACCTACTTTAAATCAAATTTTTAATGTTCAAAACTTGGATTTATAATAAAACTTCAGAGAAAAGTATACTTAAAAAATTTTTATTTATCTATAAATTTATCATAAGATAGTAAATGTTTAAAACCTACAGTATTATGTTGAAAACTTCGTCGTAATAGCGTACATACGGTAGACGGGGAGTGAGGAATGACCTGAGTTCAGATAGCAGTACAATGAAAGAAACCGTCCTAATAGGAAAGGAGTCTCAAGAAACCACTTACTTCCCTCCCGGGTCTCAAAACCAGACTAGTTCACCTGGAACACACTGTGGGTTAGACCATTTTTTGCCTATTAGAAACAGTAATACTTCAAGTTCACAAAGAGATCGTACCACCATGAGTATACGTCCGAGATTCTTCTAACTCATTGGGACTACACACTCTGTAAAATAACAATGTATAAATCTTTACTTTGTTTAAATATGGTTATTGTTCGTTTATTTTTTTAATGTTTTTTAAATTGGACTAAATCTTACATTTTAATGGAAAACGAGATGAAGAAACATAAGTCGTAGTTCTATATGTATATGTGAATGGTGGATTTGTGTGTATGCGTGTGTGCGGGAGTATACATGCATAGAAATGTGTTCGTGTGTTGTATGTAACGAATTATTGTCTAAGAAGTTAGTCTGATACACCTTATTTAGAACCAAGACAGGGACTTATAGACGTTTGAACCCGTCCAGTAAATAGGAGAGACAGAAGTGAAAGTAGTAGGTATTTGTACAGACATCTCGACATGTTAGGCATAACGATATCTTGATTCACTTAGTCACATACCTTTAGTGGATCTTACCACGAAGTATTTATCATTAGAGATTCGTTTACAATTTACTATAGTGATGGTGATGAGAAACTTATATATCGTCGTCTTTTTAAGAGTCCTCTCTTTTATCTTCTATTGACCCCAAAACGACCCTTCTGTTCTTACTAAATTTAAAACAAACATCTTTACATGACGATGTAATCCTTTCAATCCTTTTAGTGCGTCGTTCTCACGCACTGTTTTTCGGCTATTCTGTCCTTCTCTCTCTCCTGTTCGTAATTCAAAAAACACTGAACTTTCCGTTTTACTTATCCTTGTCTCGACATTCCGTACGGGTCCTCCGATTTCTCATGGACTTCGCACTACGATCCTTGGGACTCGGGGACCGACGTTTCTCGAGTCGTAGGAGCGCCTCCCTGTCTCACGTATGGACAGTACGAAGAGGTTCAGTCTCTCTCGTCTTCTCCCGGGTTCTGAGATGGTTCACGGTGAGCATAACAGGTCTTGGTCGACTGTCCATTTCGCCGATCCTTATGCGGGACTCTTTTTGGGGACGGGTCGGGCCTAACGAACCTGGACAGGACAGAGTCGAACCAACAAGGGGATTGGTGGTCGAGACTTCACTAGGACGGTATCGGAGTCCAGGCTTACGATCCTGGAGAGGTCTACCTCGTCCGTCGATTTTCGACTGGAGAAGACCCTCCTTAAAAGTCTCGGTTGAAAGTCGGGGGAAAGGTTCCCGTCCGAAAATCCTACCACGATTACCAGTCCCTCTTACCCAGGTAGGTATTGAGAGGTTACGTAAGGGACACCCACCCCCTTCCATCTTAATCTAGACCTGAGGGATCTTCTCAGTCTCTGGGTACAGTGGTGCCCATCTTAAGTTTCCGGTGAACGAGGAGACTTTTACCCTTTCGACCCCGTGACACCCACTTGTCGAGACCCGAGAAAAAACCAACTCTAAAATCCGAACAGGGAAGAAGAACCGGAAAAAGCAGAGGAGTCAACTTTGACTCCACCACCTTCGTCTACGCAAGACTTGTTAAAGGGAAAGAGTTTGAACCCGTCGAAGGGGTCCGAAGGTGTCTAAGGTCTGACAAATTTTTGAGGTGCATCAAAAATTTTCTTTCACGATACTTGTGAATGTTTAATCGATTTCTTTTCCTTAATTTGAATTTTTAATTGTGACTTAGTTTGAAAATGTAGAGAGAGAAACTCCCCTTTTTTTTCCATGTTATCGTTTTAGGTTTAAAAATAAAAATAAAATAATTAACCTTTTTTACACCATATATAATAATTTACTTACCAATTCTGTAAGAACCGTAACTCACTTCATATAACGTAGACCCTTCTAGTGTGTAAAAAAAAAACAGGACGTGTCAGGATCAGGGAATATAAAGACTACAGTGAAAAACAAATCGAAAACGGAGTCTAAAGAGTTATTAATTGTTTTACAATGATAATCATCTGTCTATTTTTGTACAGTCCTAATAAAACGATCTAGAGGTGAAACATTGAGGTCAACACTTTTGTGTTTACCCACTTTTTGTTAAAAGAGTGGAATACCAATTTATTCATTATTTATTCGATCTTCTGTGTAGAGAAAAGGACTAGGGAAGATCTGTTCCATTGAGGTCGTCATAAAGTATCTGTCGTGTATGTCGGGAGGTGACAAATTTTTCTTGTATCACTAACTTCATAAGTTTCGGTAGTAGATTCACGGGTGAATCGACTGGTCCGTCTACCCCGGTATCAGAGACGGTATCAGACACTCTATGAACTTTAGTGTTCCGTGTCTACCATCGTCCACCCTAATAACACTTTTACTCTCTTAATGTCAAACCCACCTACATTTTATTCATATCCTTTATGTCTAGGTTGTTAGGACGATATCTCGTATATCTTATCGGACTGTGAAGAATATTGTGTCGTGAACGGTAAATAAGAAACCATATTAGATATTACTTATAATTAAATAACTAAATCATAAAATCACGAATAAATTAAAATTGGTATTTGGGAAAGATGTCGTTACTTGTCGACTGGGGGGGTTTTCTTGTGTATGTGACGTTTTCATTTTTGATTTTGAACGTTAAGAGCTCTTTTAACCATAAGTGTACATTATAAACAACAGTAAATGACATTAAAATAGTAACTGGTGTACGTTTCATCTTCTATTTTAACGATTGCATCGTCATCGTGGTTAGTATCTTCACTGATCAATGTGATTATTCTGATACGGGATTTTCTTTATAAATTGTGTACGTCGACGTATTTTGCACGCATTCCATCAATGTACATTGAGTACCTCACGTTATAACATAAGGTAAGTTTCACTCCAATGGATGTGTAAAAACTTCGATTTGTACAAATTCGTGTGACAGAAAACGTCACACGAAAGTAGTAAGTCCCGAAGGGTGCACCATGATCACTATTTCTTGGTCAGACAGTTACGTCCTCTGTATTCCTTACACACACAAGGAAGACATCCAGTCCTTGTATGGGACCTCTTCCTTTACCATCGGGTGAGGCTATAAGAATGGATCTTTGAAGGTACCTGTCCCCACAGACCGCCCGATATGAGGTACCCCGGTGTTTCTTAGTCTGTACTGTCTCTCTGATTGTGAAAATGAAAGTAATTTATTTACAATCTTTATCTCTGAAACTACTGGTTAAATCCCAGAATTTTATTAGAAAGATGTTTGATCACAAGTTTTATACCAACTTAAAACAAATTTTTTATATTGGAACCTTAGGAGTTATTTTATTAAGTCACTCATGTGGTGGTTTTTTATAGTTAAAACCTCAAAGATCACTTAATATTAATAATGTTTATTTCTGATGTATCTCCTTTTTATATATATTTATGTCGGGATGTTTTAATAATCCCCTAACTTGTTCGATTTTCTATTTCACTTTTCTCATTTGAAAATAAAACTTTAAGATCTACTTGAGAAATCTTATTGAATATCTTTTTTTAGAAAACGAACTCGATAAAAAGTTAACCTATTTTACAAAAGACATGGTTTATCCTTTTTTTTTTTTTTTGTTGAAATGTTCACAAGAATAAAAGAGGTCGAGGATTCAAACCGTTTTATAAGTTATTTGAGTGTATTTGTCTATTATATATAACTTAAAACAATGTACTTTATAAAAGTATTTCTTTAAGAGATGTATTTCCTTGTTTCCCATCATAGACACTTTAATAAACTTAACTTTATAATTGTGTTAAATTATATTTTCTAACGTAACCCGAATAAATAAAACCCGAATGGAACTTTAAAAATCCCTTTCTTAAAGAGTTAATGTTCAATTATCAGATCTCTTCTTTCAGTTTCTAAACTATTAAATATAAACAAGTAGTAAAAGTTGACGTTTGACTATGAAAGGTATCTGTGAACGGTAGATGGAGATCTTCCTAATTTAGTCCACGACAACGGCGACTGGGACTTTCCTCAAGTCCCACCTCTCGTCTTTACTCCATGAGACGTGAGTAGTCTCACACCCCCGTTTCCTGACGGTTCTGTTCAAAAGTCTACCAATCTCTAAAGTCCTCGGTTAAAATACTCGGGTTAAGAACATAGAAGAACATAGATCTTTTCGTGATTTTAGGAAGTATCACTACTGATAAGGAACACTGTAGTCCTCGAAGTCCTCTGGTCGTCTTTTAAAGCCGTTTTTACACACGAACTAATGTACATAAAGAGGGAAATGGTTTTAATGTATACACGACTGTAAGGGGTGGGATCGGGATGGGGTCGAGGGAGGTGGGGACGGAGAAACCTCGTCAAAGAGTCTCGACAGACTGTACGACAGAGGGTCCGTCGTCAGGAGTAAAACAGGATTTATTTTGAATTGAGTATTAAAAGTATAACAAGTAAAAAAAAATTCAGTTGTAACACTTTATGTTGTTCTTCTGACTGCCACTCTTTACCTTATAAAGAACGACATAGTCATTTGTTTCCTACAATGTCAGTAGTCTCAAATATCGGTGGTGGTTTCCACTCGACCACTCGCGACTACTTTGAGTCCTTCCTTTCTTATGGACGGTAGATCCTCGGAAACCTGTGGGATGTGCCACTCGGGACTCCTTTGAGTCCTACACTTTTGTGTCTTACGAGCGGGGTCCACTCACTCCTCGTGTAGTTTCCTTACTAAGTCCTCTGTTAAGAACACAAAAGGATATGTTTCTTTTCGTAATTTAAAGAATCGAAATCTATAGACGAAAAGTAATTGTTGTTGAAAACTATAGGTTTGATGAACCGAAAAAAAAAAAAAACACGTTTTGAAGATATTTTGGACCCAGGACAGGAACGGAGGAGTCTCGTCAAGAGAGTTCCAATGAACTCTACGATGGAGGGACCGAATTTCAGACTTTGTAAGGACGGATTATTTTGTATTGAGAGAAAACGGGATGGAGTAATGGTGTACATTTTATCTATCGGTCACCCTTAAACTATATACTACATCCCTCGACTTTAGGTCACAAGACACTGTTCGATCTCCCCACCCTACCCCACCCTCCACCCTCTCTCCAATCTCTCACTTCCCTATATACACATGGATACCGACTAAGGACAATTACATACCGTCTTTGGTTGTGTTATAACATTTTGTTAATAGGAGGTTAATTTCCATTTAAATTTTTTTTTTGTATTGGGAGTTGAAAATGCAACGCCTAAAAAAAAAAAAAATTCGTTGTTCTGGTAACATCATTTATTTACTTTTTAACACTCTACTATAACTTTTATTAAAAGAGATCTTTTTATGGCATTTGTACTAAAACCTCTCTACTCTCTGTCTTCCGATTCCCTGTCTGATTTCTTGTTTTTATTAAGAAGACAATACAAAAATATAAATCTATTTGTTTTATTTCTATTGAATGAACGAAAACGAGGTGTCAACACTTACATATAAGTAAAAATCTGTCAAAATAACAATTCTTTAAGATTTGTAAATAAGATATGTAAATTATGATACTATTCATTTATACTAACTATATATACTTATTATTACAAAGATGATAGAAAGTGAGAGTCTTAACATGATCATACTTGTCATATAATACCCAAGTGAAATTGAATTAGTAAACTGACGTATCCGTCGATTACATTACGGTGGTTTTTACATAAGAAATACAGAGGTGTTTACAGTCATGTACGAATGGACTTGAACAAAACTTTTTGTTTTTTCGTCAATTTCGGTGTCCTTTTTTTTTTTCTGAGTATGATACGTCCGGGTGTATAAAAGTGGTTTTTAATACTTTAAAATTATAGAGGAGTGTAAAAAATAAGAATATATATAAGAATATATACGAGGAAAAAAGGTACTTATTAAACGTTAATTCAACGACTGTTGTGACGTGAAATGGTGATTTAATCTTAGTTATTCTCAATATAATACATACGAACTCTTTGAACACTATCAATTTGTTCTGATGTAAAATCATATCTCAGTAATTTTAGTGGAGTCGTAATTCTGTTATTATTTATTTAATATTAGAGAAAGTCTTACTTATGTAATTACTTAAATAAAAACATATAAAATATATACAAAAAACTCTTACATAATACGGTGGAAGACATAAATTATTCAATACTTGTATTATCAGTTTTCGACATGAGTGTCCTATTAATTTTAGATAACTCAACATGGATTGTTCTGTCTAATTATCGTATAAAATACAGTAATTTTCGAATTCTTTTTTTTTTATGGTCCCTTTTAACTATCTAATGTTGACTGATGACAAAACCTATTCTTATATATTAGATCCAGTAAGAAACCTCAAGATAAACTTGTCTTTGAACTTTCGACATTTTTACAGTCAGTACCCTTATAGACCGTCAGTCTACGATATCAGACTCCCTTGTACTTCACGTTTCCGGAATAACTTCATATTCAAGACAAACTAGTTCCTTCTTATTCTCCCACTACATCGAACTTCCGTCTTTTACTTGGTGTCTTTTCCTTGGTGTATTGACTACTACAGTCTCGTCGACGGTCCAACCAACCTTAGTGTGTTCCGCAAAATCAGTGGCAGGTCTAAATCTAAAGTCTCGAACGTTTGATATCGTCCGGTTTGTCGGGAGTCTGTTGAAATGTACCGGACTCTTCGGTCATTAAAAAAACAACAACAACGACAAAAATGTAATAATGTACAAACAATTATTTTGTAGTTTTTGTTTCCTCTTCTTGTACATCGTCTCTGGTATGCACCTCGCCCTCCGACTTTTATAAATGAAAGGCCGGGAAAGACTTCCTTTTTAACAGTTGAGGTCCAACTTCTGGTAATCCTAGACTTTCGTCTTCTCAGTGTATGGTGCCAGATGTAGAGTATTTCTAGTGAGACTCCCTGTACCACTCGCATAAGGCGTGTACCCGTTCTCGTCTTCGTCCTTCTAGATAATTTTATACTACCGTCATCAAGTCGGTAGTCGGTCACTATCAGGTCCCAACATTGGAACTTCGTCGGTTTTTAACAAACCTACACTCTATATGAACTTCCATTTTAGTCGTTTCTAACGACTACCAAAACATATCCTCCCTTTCTCTTGTCAGTTCGTAGTCAGGAATTTAACATCTGACTTAATGATATACAGTTAAAGAAACTCCACCTTCTGGGTATTACATGTTAAAAACAATCACAAGTCCAAATCTCTAAAAAAAGGGAAGGAGATCTTAATTTGAGAAGAGAAGATAATAAAGAAATACGAAAAAAAATTTTTATTTCGACAATCTCGTTTACTTACATCTTTTATAATCGTAAATAATTTCAATAGAAAGAATTAATGATAAGAAGTTATTAAAGGTTAAATTAGCAGTCAAAGAAAGTGACTGTGGTTTAAAGTTTTATTGTTGAATTCTCATCGTTTCCTTAAAACAGTTTTTGGATCTTTTCCTGTGTCAGTATAAGTGGAATTTATTTAAAACAGTGAAATATCTGGGAATGACGTAGATATGACCTCGATCTCTTGATAAAAACAATTACATGTATTCATCGGATATTTGTAAAAGGGTAAAATGTGTCGATTAGATTTTATTAGTAAAGACGTCAATATAATCAGTGGTACTCTGTTAAATGGTTTGAAAATACCATAGACAAAAATTATTTTAATTTCAGGAAATTATTACCATAAAGGTCAAAAAACTTTTTAAGTTATCGGAATCGATATATGTGAGAAAGAAAGCAATATTTTTGGATTAAAGATTAATAAAGTTATAGAATTAGATTCGTCACAAATACCCCAAGTCCGTATGTTCTCTTAAACAGTTTCCCATATATCTCAGTCTGTACTGACTTCACTGAATCGTATTGTTTTGTCGTGTCGTGTGTATGTTCTTTTTACGTTGTTTGACAACTCTTTTCCTTTAGTAAAATGACATACATTCAAAACTAAGTTATTTTTCAATACATTTCGTCAAAGGTGTTATGGACCGTATACGATTCCCGTTCTTCACTATCTATATCTAGTTTTATTCACAGTGGATTTTGGAGATCTTTATTTAAAGGTCAATGTAAAACTGTTTACATTCGTAATTGATCAGTTTCCTTCTAAGCAAAATTATTAACCAGTTTACAAAACATTTGATATATAGTATATATCTACAGATCTTATAGTAGATGTATGGTTATTTCATAATATGTTCATCATATCTACAATCTTATAAGGACTTATAAGTTTCAAGTTTTTTAAATTCTCCCTTCATTAAATAACAAGTAGTTACTCTGACTATTTTACGAACTTTGTAAAAGTCACGACTTTCGAGTTCTAAACTCGACCATCTATATTATCTGTAATGAGAAATATCTTGTTTACAGAGTATTTTAGTTTCATTTAAGAGATTAAAAAAACTCTGATTATTTTTACTTCTAGTCTATGTCGGGTAATGTACATTATATTGTAAACTATTAGGACAAAACTGACTATTGAACATGGTATAGGGAGGAGGTCATTTCTTATATGTCACAAAAGAAAAATTAATTTTATTATATCAAAACGTAAAACTCGGTCTAAAAATCATTAATTGTCCACTTGTATCTCTATAATTGTATAAAAAACGACAAAACCAGGTCTGAATGTAATTTGGAGAGCCTCTAATCTTTACTATTAAAAAGTAAGTGATATCTTTTAATGTAGAAATAATATCAAATTCTCATTTAAAAATAAAAAACCGTATAGGACAATAAGATCCATTTTAGTGAAAAGTAGAAGTCAGAGTGTAAAATAGTTGAAAAGATCCATATCTATGTACATAATAAATGAATCTGTAGTGGATAAAGAGACTCAATTGACAGATGAAGTTATACTGATTACTTACATTCCAAGGTTCATAGAATTGTGTTAAAAAAAAGGAAAATAATAAAGATGGTAAGGGAGTACTAAAATCCACTGTGAATGTAAAATAATACAGTCCCTACATCATAAATCCCTTGATTTACTGATCTGATTTACTCGTGGATCAAACCACAGTCTAGATCTGAGTTTAGAGTTGAGAGATCTCTATACCGAACACGACACGACACAAATCAGTGGGTCAGTACAGGTCGAGAAGTACGGGGAGTACCTGACGTCGGACTGTCCGAGGAGACAGGTACCCTTAAGAGGTCCGTTCTTATGATCTCACCCAACGGTACGGGAGGAGGTACCCTAGAAGGTTTGGGTCCCTGACTCGGGTCCAGAAGGTGTGACGTTCCCCTAAGGGATGTCAGCCTCGGTGGTCCCTTCATGATATCTCAATACCAAATGAACACAATAAACTAGGGAAAATTCAAATAAATCCCTAACGATTCAGTGAACGATGGAGGATTCAGTGAAGTCAGCACAGGTTGAGACACGGTGCGGAATCTGTCGTCAGGTGGTCCGAGGGGCTGGATCCCTAAGAGGTCCGTTCTTGTGACCTCACCCAGCGGTAAAGGAAGAGGTTACGTACTTTCACTTTTCACTTTCACTTCAACGAGTCAGCATAGGCTGGGAGTCACTGGGATACCTGACGTCGGATGGTCCGAAGAGGTAGGTACCCTAAAAGGTCCGTTCTCATGACCTCACCCAACGGTATAGGAAGAGGTTAATTTGGGAAATTTTACTCTCACTCTTACTAGTATGGTAATACCTTACAAAGGTTATTATTTCCACCCTACTTCACCGATCAATGACTGTGTAAGGGATCACCGGGTCTACCGTTTCTTATCCGAACATTACACCTCTGGGTCCAAGTTAGGGACCCAGTCCTTCTAGGGAACCTCTTTCCTACCGTTAGGTGAGGCTATAAGAACGTACCTCTTAAGGTATCTGTCTCCTCGTTCCACCCGATGTCAGGAACCCGAAGATTTTTCATCCTGTGTCGACTCTCTGATTATGTGTGTGTGTATCTTTATGTGTTAGGACATTCTTTGTAAAGGATAAAAATCCATCCGAGTAAAGAATATAAAGGAAGTTTGGGGTTGTTTGTATGTTTTTCACGAAAGTTCAGTTGTCGTTTACACACGTTGAAAGGGCTTGTTAAAAGTACTCCGTCTATGACGTAAAAAGAACAAGAGTCGGAGAGTGTTGTACTATGACGCAAACTTGTTCTGTCTTTTTGGTGACTTTTAGAGTTTACAAAACCTACGACTGTTTCCGTCTGAAATTTTTTAGTAGTAGAAGTCTCTTTAAGAGACGATAGATTGACAGGATATATTTCTTTAGAATTAACCTATTTCCCTGTCCAAAAGAAGGGAATTAACACTACTAGAAACCCATAGGTAAAGTTGTGGACTCCTTCTTTTCACCGTGTTTGTAGAATTGAGTAATCGGTCAAACACGGTGAGTCGTGTGGATCCAAATTTATGGTCAAGGAAGTCTCTGTCCTGAATCTAAAGACTGGGGGAGGAAAAACAGAACAGGCAATGGTTTTGGTGACACCTTAATACTTCTCATGGAAAGTAGTCGACCGAATACAATACTAGGATAAATATTCTGTTGTTCTAACTATAAACCGTCCTTGCTTTTCATTGACGTCACAGGATCTTCTGTTTTATGTAGTGTATAAGTGAATCCATGGTTCCTTACTAAGGAGAGACTTATTCTTACAGACCCTTTCCTTGAGTCTTACAAAGCGTCATCGTACACGATAAAAGACCCAGTCAAGAGAGAAATTATACAAACTTATTTCAAAAGAAAGGTTACAAAGATTATAACTTTACACCTCAAAGTTTCTACTTGGGTTTCCTTAGTGATATCGTGTATTAATTAGAACTATAATTCCAAAAGGACTGGACGTATAATTTCATACCGAATAAAAAAGTAAACAGTAAAAAGAACCATTTTTCGTTTCTTTTAGTTAAGACGTGGAGTATCTACTTTCTTCTTGAGAGAAAGAGAGAAAGGTGTGTATGTGTGTGTAGATAGACAATATATACATATACGTGTATATCCATATATTACATGTATATATTACAAGTACCTGCACATATACGTATATAAATCACATGATACACTTCATTTTATGTATATACTTTCGCCTATTTTAAACGGATATATCTAACTAAATTAGTGGGTATAAGAGTTTTATTGATGGAAGGGAACTTTTACCGTTCTGAAAAAATTTTTCATTTAAAACGAAGTCTTATAAAGTGGATTTAAGAATGTCTAAATAAACGATAAAACACACTTCTTTTAGTGTAAATTGGACCTGACATAATTCTCATTACACACCTCGACACGAGGTGTTTTACGACGTGACACACCTCTCATCATACATTGAAATTGTACAGAATGTCCTGAGAGAAAGGGAGTCAATCCAGTCTTTAAGATCTTTCGGAATATAATTATAACCTCTAAACGTTAACATCATTCGTGATTATTTTCTTATGTCTTATATCCTTTTTTTAATATACTTTGATATTATTTTACGTACAAAGGAACCACCGAGTCAACCATTTTTGAGACGGACTTCACGTCCTCCGGACCCAAACTAGGGACCTAGTCCTTTTAAGGGACCTCCTCCTTTACCGTTGGGTGAGGTCATGAGAACGGACTCTCTAGGGTATCTGTCTCCTCGGACCACCCAATGTCTGGTACCCCAGTGTTACTCAACCAGTGTTGACTCGTTGAAAGTGGCATTACTTTCACTTTTGCGAGTAAATTTAAAATGGATCTAAATTTCGATGATACAAAGTGTTTATGAATAGTGTTAGTGTCGGTTTAAATACAGAGTAATATGAAGAAATTTCACTCCTCGATGAAGTGCAAGTTCCAGTCTTCCCCGCCGACACTCCTCTATTGGGAGCAGGTTCCATTCCTCATCGTCGACGTGAAACGACCTCCTCGGCACTTCTCTATGGGGTACAGGTCCCATTCTCTTTGGGTTCTTTCTGCCATCCACAACGCTTTCCGTAGTCTCATGCCTGTGTGTTTGGTATTAGCCTCTTTTGATCAGTTAGATTAGTGTGATCCTGGTGTCGGAACAGATTGAGTTACTTTGATTCAGTACGGTACACCCCGGTTGGTTCTTCCCGTCCAGTACCACATCTCCAGACTGTCTTACACCAGGCGACCTCTTCCATTACCGTTTGTGAAGTCATAAGAACGGAACTCTTGGGGTACTTGTCATACTTTTCCGTTTTACTATCCTATGGTTTTCACCTTGAGGGGTCCAGTAATCCACGGGTTATACGATAACCTCTAGTCACCTCTTTATTGAGGTCTTTCTTACTTCCCTACCTCGGTTTCGTTTTTGTTATGGGTCAACACCTACACTGACCACAATCTTCGTTCCATGCTACGGCATTTCTCGTTATAACGTATCCTTGGACCTTAGAGTCCAGGTACCTAGTTCCGTTTAATCTTCACCAGTTTATCCTCTACTGTCCTCACTTGTAGTTGTAAGATCCTTAGTCCCTTGATTTTACCTGACCTTACCCACTTAAATTGAGTCCACTGGTAATATAGATGATGACGCCCGTTCTTAGGGAATCTTCTTTACCTCATCGGTAGTACCAGTTGTTTTCTCAGGTTTTGCGTCATGAACCTACGTCAGAGTTTTTACTGTCTTACTAGAGACAAGTAAAGGTTCCGTTCGTTTAAGTTATATTACCATTAGGTTTAGATACGGGGTTAGTCATTACGACTTCTTCGACTTCAACTTACTAAGATACTTCTGGATGTTCTGGGAAATCTTGATTGTGGGTTTTTTCTACAAGAAAAGTAGTATCCCCTGACCTTACGTTTTCATCCTTCAGTTCTTTGTGGACCTCATTGTCCGTTTAAACCGAAACCTTATGTCTTACTTCGTTCCGTTTCCGATTATCTCAAAACGGGTTTTTTGTGTGACCAGTATCGTTTGTAGGAGAAGGTTGTTGTGTTCTCTTCTGAGATATGAACCTGTAGTGGTCTACCAGTTGTGACTTTAGTCTAACTAAGATAAGAAACGTCGGTTTCTACCTTTTCGAGATGTGTCAGTCGTTTTTGTTTTGGCCCTCGACTGACACCGAGTCTGGTACTTGAGGAATAAGGGTTTAAGTCTAAATTTGACTTCTTTCATCCCTTTTGGTGATCTGGTAAATCCATACTGGATTTAGTTTAAGGAATACTAATATGTCACCTTCACTCTTTACCTAATTCCCTGATCTAGACTATCTGTCTCATGGACTACTTGATACGTTGCTCCAAGCACTGTAACATGTCCTCTGTCCCTAGTTCTGGTAGGGGTACCTTTTCTTTATGTTTTTTCGTTTTACCGAGAGACCCCTCCGGAATGTTTATCGACACTTTTCTTCTCTTTTCGTTTCCTCTTTTCCTTTCTATATTCGTAGACTTACGTCTTAAGGTTTCTTATCGTTCCTCTCTATTCTTTCGGAAGGAGTCACTAGTTACGTTTCTTTATCTCCTTTTGTCGTCTTCCCCTTTCTGATCTCTAATGAAGTTCTTTTAATCTTTAGGTCCCTTGTAGAGTACGTTTCCATCCGAGCTATTTTTGTCTTTACCATACCTAGATTGTCTTCGTCTTCTATAATTCTTCTCCACCGTTCTTATGTGTCTTCTTGACATGTTTTTTCTAGAAGTGCTGGGTCTGTTAGTGCTAACACACTAGTGTGTGGATCTCGGTCTGTAGGACCTTACACTTCAGTTCACCCGGAATCTTTCGTAGTGATGCTTGTTTGATCACCACCACTAACTTAAGGTCAACTCGATAAAGTTTAGGACTTTCTACTAGGACACTTTGACGACGTGAGTTGTACGACCGTTTAAACCTTATAAGTCGTCACTGGTGTCTTGACCTTTCAGTCAAAAGTAAGGCTAGGGTTTCTTTCCGTTACGGTTTCTTACGAGTGTGATGGCGTGTTAACGTGAGTAGAGTGTACGATCATTTCATTACGAGTTTTAAGAGGGTCGGTCCGAAGTCGTCATGAACTTGGCACTTGAAGGTCTACAAGGTCGACCAAAATCTTTTCCGTCTCCTTGGTCTCTAGTTTAACGGTTGTAGGCGACCTAGTACCTTTTTCGTTCTCTCAAGGTCTTTTTGTAGAGTCAGTCAATTCAGCGAGACAGTACAGGTTTATAAACGTTGGGGTACTTAACGTCTTACGGTCCGGAGGGACAGGTAGTGGTTGAGGGTCTCAAGTGAGTCTGAGTGCTGTTAGCTCATTCACTACAGTAGGTCGGTAGAGTAGGAGACATCAGGGAAAGAGGAGGACGGGGGTTAGGGAGGGTCGTAGTCAGAAAAGGTTATCAGTTGAGAAACGTACTCCACCAGTTTCATGACCTCAAAGTCGAAGTCGTAGTAAGGGAGGTTTCTTTAGGGTCCCGACTAGAGGAAGTCTTACCTGACCAACCTAGAGGAACGTCAGGTTCCCTGAGAGTTCTCAGAAGAGGTTGTGGTGTCAAGTTTTCGTAGTTAATAAACCACGAGTCGAAAGAAGTGTCAGGTTGAGAGTGTAGGTATACACTGGTTACCTTTTTGGTATCGGAACTGATCTGCCTGGTGACAACCGTTTCATTATAGACGAAAAGTTATACGACAGGTCCAATCAGTATTGAAAAGAAGGTTCCTCATTCGTAGAAAATGAAAGTACCGACGTCAGTGGTAGACGTCACTAAAACCTCGGGTTTTTTGATTTCAGATTGTGTCTAAGGTGACAAAGGAGTAGATAAAGGGTACATCACTACCCTGGTCTACGGTACTAGAAGCAAAAGACTTGCAACTCGAAATTCGGTTGAAAAAGTGAGAGGAGAAAGTGAAAGTAGTTCTCCGAAAAATCAAGGAGAAGTGAAAGACGGTATTCCCACCACAGTAGACGTATAGACTCTAATAACTATGAAGAGGACTGTTAGAACTAAGGTCGAACACGAAGAAGGTCGGGTGGCAAAGAGTACTATATAAGACGTATATTCAATTTATTCGTCCCACTGTTATATGTCGGAACCACATGGGGAAAAGGATGAACCTTGGTCAGACAACAAGGTAAGGTGAAGATTAATAACGAAGGACTGGACGTATATCCAAGAGTTCTCCGTCCAGTCCACCAGACCATAAGGGTAGAGAAAGTCTTAAAAGGTGTCAAATATCACTAGGTGTATCAGTTTCCAAAACCGTAACAGTTATTTCGTCTTTATCTACAAAAAGACCTTGAGAGAACGAAAAAGGTACTAGGACGCCTACAACCGTTAAACGAGAGACCAAGGAGACGGAAAAGATTTTGGTCGAACTGATAGACCTTCAAGTACCAAGAGTATAACCAATTCGGACCGACCCTCTTAAAACTCGTAATGAAATGATCGTACACACTACTCACGTTAACACGTCATCAAACTTGTAAGAAACCATAACGGAAAGAAACCCTAACCTTATTTTTGACTGGAAAAGGTCAGGACACCGGTGACGACTCAAAAGGTTTAAACGACCGTATAACTCACACCGTGAAAGTGTCGTAGTAGAAAGTCCTAAACTATATCAAGTTGACCTTAAGGTAGTGGAGGTGATCGAAACAAGCATCACTACGAAAGATTCCGGGTGAACTGAAGTGTAAGGTCCTACAGACCGAGATCCACTCACTAGTGTGGTAGCACTAATAGAACCAGTACTTCTAGAAAAAACATATTAAGAAGACACAAAAGAACGGTGGAGAAGAATTATAGAAGACGAAGACAATCCAGGTATGTTAAAGACAGGAAATAGCTCGGGTAGAAACGTACTTTACAAGGGAACCACAGAGATTAAAAGAACTTCTCTAGAGATCAGAAAGGGTAAGACAACAAAAGGAGATAAACGAAACTGACACACGTAGTGTTATTTGACACCTTTTAAGACTTTCTCTACCCTTATGGTCTGGTGGACTGGACGGAGAACTCTTTAGACATACGTCCAGTCCTTCTTTGATAAACTTCACCTGTAACTTGTTGTCTGACCAAGGTTTATCCTTTTCCTCATACGGTTCCGACATATAACAGTGGGACGAATAAATTGAATATACGTCTCATGTAGTACTCTTAACAACCCGATCTGTTCCTGTTCGACCTTAGTTCTAACGGTCCTCTTTATAGTTATTGGAGTCTATCCCTCTACTGAGGTGGGAATACCGTCTTTCACTTCTCCTTGATTTTCGTAGAACTACTTTCACTTTCGCCCCTCATTTTTTCAACAGAATTTCGAGTTGTAAGTCTTTTTATTCGAGTACCGTAGACCAGGGTAGTGAAGTACCCTTTATTTACCCCTTTGTCACCTTTGTCACAGTCTGAAATAAAAACCCCCCAGGTTTTAGTGACGTCTACCACTAAAGTCGGTACTTTAATTTTCTGCGAATGAGGAACCTTCCTATCGTATAAGTTTTCGTTTCTGTAATGAAACGGTTGTTTCCAGGTAGATCAGTTCCGATACCAAAAAGGTCGCCAGTACATACCTACACTTTAAACCTGACACTACTTTCGACTCGAGACTTCTTAACTACGAAAAGTTGACACCACAACCTCTACTGAGAACTCACAGGGAACCTAACGTTCCTCTAGGTTGGTCAGGTAAGATTTCCTCTAGTCAGGACCCACAAGAAACCTTCCTGACTACGATTTCTACTTTGAGGTTATGAAACCGGTGGAGTACGCTTGTCAACTGAATAATCTTTCCTGTGACTACGACCCTCCCTAACGTCTGTTCTCCTCTTCCCCTGCTGTCTCTTACTCTACCGACCTACCGTAGTGACTGAGCTACCTGTACTCAAACCCACTTGAGGTCCACAACCACTACCTGTCCCTCCGGACCGTACGACACTAAGTACCCCAACGTTTCTCAACCTGAGAACTCACGGACTTGCATTGACTCGATTGTCAAATCTTTTAAATGTCTATTAATACAATCTTAATTTCTTCTTTCAATACTCTACTAAGAATAATTATTTATATAAACATGTAAAAAAACTTTTTATTTATATGCGACAACAACAAATCAGTGAGTCAACACAGACTGATAAACAATGGGGTACCCGATGTCGTGGGTCCCAGGGGACAGGAAGTAGAAGGTCCTCGAACGAGTTTGAGTACAGGTAACTGAGTTACTACGGTGGTTGGTTGTGTAGGAGACAGTAGGGGAGGAGGAGGACGGAAGTTAGAAAGGGCTATAGTCCCAGAAAAAATTACTCAGTCAAGGAGTCTAGTCTACCAGTTTCATGACCTCGAAGTCGAATTCGTAGTCAGGAAGATTACTTAGAAGTCTTAACTAAAGGAAATTCTAACTGACAAAACTAGAGGAACGTTAGTTCCCTGAAAGTTCTCAGAAGAGGTTGTGGTCTCAAGTGTTCGTAGTTAAGGAGACGTAAGTCGGAAGAAATACCAGGTTGAGAGTGTTGATATATATTGATAACCTTTTTTGTATCGAAAATGATATGTCTCAAAAAAGCCGTCTCATCATAGAGACGAAAAATTATGTAACAGATCCAAACGTATCGAAATGAAGGTTCCTCGTTCACAGAAAATTAAAAAACCGTTATCAGTGGTAGTCGTCACTAAAACCTTGGGGGGGGGGTTTGATTTGAGACAGTGACATAAGTAACAAAGAGGTACTTAAAACGGTACTTCACTACCCTGACCTACGGTACTATAAGCAAAAAACTTACAACTCAATATTCGGTCGAAAAAGTGAGAAGATGAGATGTTCCATTTACATGGGATGTTCCGTAAATGAACCAATCGGTTTTTAAAACAAGTCCGAAAAGGTATTGTAGAATACCTTTTTGAACTTACTCGAATAACCGGTTGAATTATATATCACTCCGAATAAAATATCAGATAAGTCCCTTGTCATAGTCGAAGGAAGTAGTAAAAAAAGTATCTACATTTTATTCTTTACATTTACCAAATTGAATGTAGATTTAATTATTAATTTATTTCATTTAAGGGTAAGTGTCTCAATTATATTAAATAGATACTGTCTACTACAAAAAAGTGAATATATTTAAAGTATTTAAAGAGTCCGTAAATCCTGAAGTCTATAAAACAGAACGGACGAGTACTTTATTTGAAATTTATCGACAAACGTATGTGTCTTTAAGTTGGTTGAATAAAAGTGCGAAAAAAGGAAAATTAGATAGTATATACAGGAACTCCGTTTGTGTTTGTATAACTTTTAACATAACGTTGAACTATGTGTTAATTCATTTAATACCCCAAAGATTTACCATAAGTATTTCTCAACTTGTGTTGACTCGCTGACTTGTTGTTGTTGTTTTACCATAATGATATTCGGTTATAGGGGTCACGACTTTTTAATAATTGATTTATTACAATTAGGATCAGTTGTACACGACGCATACACTAATATCACTCGGTCCGTGAGACGATTCTATTTTTATCTGGATGAGTAAAGACGTAACCATGATAATGAAAGTGGTAAAATATCTACTACTTTTACTTCAAATCTCCTCAATTTTATAATAGTAGAACGGGTTCCGGAATATAAACGTCTCGTCACTGAAATTGATATTAAAATATGACGGACGATAGTACTAAGTGACGGGATAACGAAGTAAGGAATTATTCAGTACTGTAAGTATGTAGGGTGACCGAAATTATTGATTATAAAAAGGGGTAGTAAGAAAAGAGTGTTCGGTTTTTATACCATCTATACAACTATTTATTGTAAATGTACTAGGAAGAACAACAACAAGTCAGTGGTCAGCACAGACTGATAAACACTGGGGTTTATGGTTTGACGACTTTTATTACAATACCCACCCACTCGATCATAAATGTTAAAAATGTCTATTTCTTTGACTCTGTTACTGTTTTATTTTAAAGGGAATTTAACGTTTGTTCTTTCACTACTTTAGTATTATATACTTGAATCCTTCCGAACGGAGTTTTTTATACACGGGAGTTAGTAGTCAAATGAACAAAAGTTTCGTTTCTCCATATACTGTCGGGAAAGAGCGTTGATCCAATAATAATGTTACTTCTTCATTGTGTGAATGTGTTCTTTTTATTGATCGTATATTCGATTTGAACTACGGAATGTTTTATTATCACGTGTACCCTTCACGATGACATTAAATCTTGACCTTTTAAAGAAAGAGAAAAAAACGAAGGAGTTTCCGAGGTAGAGTGGACTAAATATGTAGGTGTACGTTAAGTTGCATTCGATTTTTATGAGTTGAACATGGTATATACTTGATTAACAATAACGACAACAACAAGCCAGGGAGTCAGGACAGGCCGAGACGGTGGGTACCTGACGTCGTACGGTCCGAAGGGACAGAAAGTGTTGGAAGACCTCAAACGAGTTTGAATACAGGTAAGTCAGTCACGACGGTGGGTTGATAGAGCAGTAAACAACGGGGGAAGAGGAGGACGGAAGTTAGAAAGGGTCGTAGTCCCAGAAAAGATTACTCAGTCGAGAAGGATAGTCCACCGGTTTCATAAACTCGAAGTCGAAATCGTACTTGATAAACCCAAAGTCGAGAAGTTAGACGAGACAGATCGTCATTAAATTAGTGCACGTACTCGGTATCCCATTCTAAAATAAAACATCGAATAATTGTATCTTTTCTCTGTATATGCGTAGTACCGAAATTCTTTTTAAATGTGGACTATCATTCATTTGACAGTGTTTATTTTTAATGGTTTATATTGTAAAGACATAGTCTTTTACGTGAGATCTTTATAAGTACTGAAAGTATCTTTTACTATAAACCAAAGAAAAATAATAAAATAACATGTTATTCTTCTTTACGTCAAAATTCATAATGAAGTAAGGAAAGAGTAAAAAGAAGTAGTATACTTTTATTACGTTGAGTTGACGACCGAGTCGATGTATCTGTATCTTGATTCTCAATGTCTTATAGTAACTTTGTTTTCTTTTTAGTAAAAATAAAAAATCCGGGAAGTAGAACCCACAATTACAGGTTATCAAGGAAGAATCAAAACTACAGACATGTAAAAATTTGAGACTTCACAGTACCATGGAAAAGAAAAAACGAAGTAAAGAGAGTGTAGACTAAACAAACCATAAACTAAAATTATAAATCTATAAGTCACGAATAGACTGAAGGAGACGTCCAAATAGGGTAAAAGAAGTACAGTCACGATATAGAAGGTGTGAACTTAATGGATTCATGTTTTATAACGATGGAGTTTCAGTTATACAATTTTACATTGATTAAAAAAAGAGATTTGATTGAAACTACCCCGAATTTGGTATAGAAATAGAAAATCACACAGGGATTGAACTTGAAAGGGAAGTATCTAGTGACGGAACACTACTTCCCCAAATGTATAACGTTACTTCGATACTCGATACGATACGTCCCGGTGGGTTCTACCTACCCAGTATCTTCTCTCAAGACTATTGTGCACTAGGTGACCTCTTCTCTTACCGTTTGATGGGGTCATATGAACGGTACTCTTTGCTTGACGTATTTTCCGGTTTTTCTATACTGTGGTTTTCTACTCAGGGGGTCCAGACTTCCACAGGTTATACTATGACCCCTTCTTACCTCTTAATGGTTATCGGGGTCTTACTTACTTCGTAGACCCGGTTTCATATATACTACGAGTCAACACCTACACAGACCACTACTTTCATTTTAGATCACGACGTATTTGTCATAACATATCCTTGGACCTTATAATCCAGGTACTTAGTTCCTTTTAATATACACCAATTCGTTCTCTATAATTTTATTTGTTGTTGAAAAATCCTTAAACACTTGATTTTACCTGTCCTTACCCGTTTAAATTAAGTCTACTAGTAATATAGATGATGACACCCGTTCTTAGGGAATCTACTTTACCTCATCGGGAGTATTAGTTGTTTGTTAAGACTTTATGTCATGAACCCACGTTTAAGTTTTAACTGTCTTACTAAAGTCAAGTAAAGGTTCCGTTCGGTAAGTTGTAGTGTCATTAGGTTCAAATATGGGAATGGTGACTACGGCTTTTTCGACTTCAACTAGTCAAGATATTTCTGGATATTCTTTTTTTTTTTTTTTTTTCTGGATATTCTGGAGGATCGTGGATTTTTTTTTTTTTTCTTTTTCTACAAGATAAATAGTAACACCTAACCTTACGTTTTCATCCTACAGTCCTACGTAGACCTTATTGTCCGTTCAAACCGGAACCTCTTGTTTTACTTCGTCCCGTTTACAATTGACTTAAGACGGTACTCTTACGTGATCTTTTATGGGGAACAGTTGTTGTGTTCTCTCTTCAAACGTGTACCTATAGTGGTTTAATAGTTATGACTTTAGTCTAACTAATATAAAAAACATCGGTTTCTACCTCTTCGACATGTGTCAGTCGTCTTTATTCTGGACCTAGACTGACACCTAGTCTAGTAGTCGAAGAGTATCGTTTTAAGTCCGTATTTAATTTCTTTTGATCCTTTTTGTCATCCGGTCGGTTCATACTGAATTTATTTTGTGACATACTTAAACGTCATCTACATTTATCTAAGTCTCCTGACCTAGACCAATTGTCAAACGGACTTCTTGATACCTGTCTCTAGGTATCATAACATGTCTTCCGTCACTCGTTTTGGTAGGATTTCTTTTTCTTTTCGTTCTTCCGTTTCACCAATAGACTCCTCCGAAATGTTTATCACTTTCTTGTTTCTCTTCGTTTTTCGTTCCCTCTCTCCCTTTCCATGTGGGTTAATTTGTGTCTCAAGGTTTTTCATCGATCTTCCCTGTTCTTTCGGAAAAAGCTACTTGTTACAAATTATTATCTTCTTTCCTTGTTTTTTCCCTTTCTGATCTCTAGGGAACTCCTTTTAACCTTTATAGTTCCCTCGCAAGGTGGGTTTTTACCCGTTTTATTTCCTATTTTATCATCTCTGGAGTATCTACGACTTCTCTAGTTCTTCTCTACCTTCCTTATGTACCTTCTTGACATATTTTTTTCTAGAAGTACTCGACCTAATGATGCTACTACACGAATCAGTGGGTCTCGGTCTGGAAGACCTCTCACTGCAGTTCACCCGGACTTCTTCCTGACGACAATTATTTCGGTCACCTACGATACCTTAAGGTCGTCTTGATACGTCCGGAGGTTTCCTCTTACGGTAGATCCAAATCGTAAGTACTACAGTCGTTTAGACCTTCTGGGTTGTTACCGGTGTCCAGTTAGGAGTAGGGTTAGGGGTATTTCCCATCATGGTTTCTTACACGATTGGTAGTCTGTCAACGTGTGGATCCGGTACGATTATTCAAGTATGAATTTTAGAACGTACGATCCGAAGTCGTAATACCCTTGGTTATTGAATGTCTACAGGTTCGACACAAATCTTTTCCTTCTTCTTGATCTCTAGTTTAACGGTTGTAAGTGACCTCATTCTCTTTCGTTCCTGCAAAGCCTTTTTTCGTAGATAGAGACAAAGTAACTAATGCGACTTCGGAAACTGACACATCTAGTACTATTTGACGCCTTTGGAGAATCTCTCCACCCTTATCGTCTGGTAGAAAGGACAGAGGACTCTTGGACATAAATCCAGTTCTTCGTTGTCACTCTTAGGACTTATCTTGTTGACTAACCAAGTTCTGACTCTTTCCTCATACTGTCCCGACAAACGACAGTGAGACAAATTGGATCTACGACTCGTGTAGTACTCTTTACGACGTGACCTACTCAATGTTAGACCTTAGTTCTATACACTTTCTTCATAGTTGTTGGGGTCTATACGACTACTATGGTGGGATTACCGTCTTCCGTTTCTCCTCGATTTCTCGAAGAACTACTCCCACTTCCCTCTCATCTTCTCGGTCGAATCCTGATTTATAATTTTTTTATTATTATTATTATGGTACCGTAGACCGGGGTAATGACATACCGTTTATCTTCCCCTTTTCCATCTTCATCACTACCTAAAGAAGAAGAACCCTAGGTTTTAGCTATGTCTGACACTGAACTTGGTACTTTAGTCTTCTGTCAACGAAGAACCGTCCTTTCGACACTGTTTGGATCTGTCACACAACTTTTCGTTTCTGTAGTGAGACGACTGTTTCCAACATATCAGTTCCGAAACCAGAAGGGTTATCAGTACATGCCAACACTCTTGACCAGGTATTTCTTCCGTCTTCTGGTTTCTTAACTACGGAAAGTTTTGACATCATGACCTCTTCTGAAGACTTTCAGGAAGCCTGTCGTTCCTCTAGTTTAGTTTAGAATTCCCTCTAGTTGGGACTTAAAAGTGACCTTCCTGACTACGACTTCGAGGTCATAAAACCAGTAGATTACGTGTTTCGACTGAATGACCTTTTCAAGAACTACGACCCTGTCTAACTCGCGTCTTCCTTTTCTCTCACAGTCTCCTACTGTACCGACCTACAGTAACGACTACGTTACTTGTACTTGAACTCGTTTGAAGTCCTCTACCACTCCCTGTCCCTCCGGACCGTACAACGTCAGGTACCCCAGAGTTTCTCAACCCGTACCGATCCACTGACTTGTCGTTGTTGTTGGACTTGAATGGAGTAATGGAACAAAGTTTTCATTCAGGATAAAAGAGAAAGTCTCATGGAAAGTCTGATAAAGAAGGAAGAAATATAAATTACGGAAGTTCATTCAAGTATCGGAGTGTTTAAGAGAGGCAATGTTGTCCGAGGATCGATATTGTTATCCAAGTTGTACATTGTTAGTATTACTGTGTTTCCGTCACATAGAAGTCAAAGATTCATATTTCAAGTACCATTTTACGTTAATTTAATATATGACAATTTTTATGGTTTCAGTTTCATATTGTAATTTCTTTTAGAAATTACTACACTCTTAACCTGATATTTCTTCCGACTCACGATTTCTTAACTACGAAAACTTGACACCACGACCTCTTCTGGGATCTCTCAGGGAACCTGTCGTTCCTCTTTTTTGGTCAGTTAGAATTTCCTTTAGTTACGACTTATAAGTAACCGTCCTGACTACGACTTCGTGATTATGAACCGGTGGGCTATACTTCTCGACTGAGTAACCTCTCCTGGGACTACGACCCTTTCTAACTCCCGTTCTTCTCTTCTCCCATTGTCTTCTACTCTACCAACCTACCCTAGTGACTGAGTTACCTACACTCAAATTCGTTCGAGACCCCTTACCACTTCCTGTCCCTTCGGACCACAGAACGTCAAGTACCCCAGTATTTCTCAACCTGTACTGAATCACTGACTTGTAATTGTTGTTAGAACATCACGAAGGTATTCGGTATATTTAAATACCAGACTCTTTTCATCACAACCATATAGAAATTTTTTCGAAAACTAAAATTATCACTCGAGGATGGTTTTATATGAAAATAGTCAATATAACTAATACCTATATAATTTAGTACTCCTACGAAAACATCTCTTTTGTTACTGTCTACCTGTCTTTATCGATGGAGCTTAAAGTTTTCTTATAATTATTCTTGTGATACAGTATCACTAGAAACTCTTTCTTTATTCTTTTAATAATAAGGATGAGTTCATTAAGATATCGAGAAACAGATATAAAAATAAACATTGACACTAAGAAAAGGGTAGTTTCTTACAAATCCATCAGTGAGACTTTAAAGATAGAGAAGAAAATGATGTATTCTGTGAATGGATTCGTTTTTTTTATTGATAAAGAGTCTTTGGTCCAATTTCGTTTCATTAAGTCGAATTTAAGAAAGGACGATGGATAGAAGGAGGGAAATTTTGAAAAGTTTTTTTTTTTTTTAATTCTATAGTCGTCATAGTTAGAGATGGTAAAAGACTAGTCCATTCTATTCTTTTACAAAAGAATTTTTAATTCTCTTCTATAAATCTGACGTTTGGTTGAAAATTATTAATACTTTAAGACAGAGAAGAATGAGAAATATATCCTAGGAAAAGGGATTAAGTGTGATAATTGTTGAACGTCTTCCTTCTCTCTTTCCGGTCCTTCTGATCCAATTGAAACGATGATTAACGATACGTTAAGAGATTCTTAGTACCGAGAAATTATTAACGTGAAATTCAACGTCTACTTCAACTCAAAAATATCTACCTGACAACAAATGTTTCATAGAAAAGAAGATTTAATTTTCAAGATAAAACTCTATTGAATATAAGTGTCCAATAACCTTTACTATATCTCTAGGTCACGTGGGAAATGTCAAAGGGGTTGTCACTATAGAATATTTAGATATCGCATTATAGTGTGAGTATAAACTGTAACAGTTCCGTTTCTTGTACGAAAACTTAAAAAATTTACAGTACTACAATTCTGTGACTCAAAACTAAGATCCAAGGGTCTGTTTTAATAGTAATTTTCGGAAAGAGGTAACGCCAACGACAACGAATCAACGATTCGACACAGACTGAGACGTAGGGGTACCAGACCTCGAACGGTCCGAAGTGACAAATACCCTAAAAGGTCCGTTGTAATCCCCGACGTCTCATTTACTACATCTTTCCCGTTTATAGAAGAGGGTAGATGAAGCTGTTTGACTTCTCGGATTAATCGATCACAAATAAGGATCTTTAATGTAATAGAAGAACTTTATAATAGAAGAAATATTAACCGTAAGGTCACACCATATTAATAGTCCGTGGAAAGAATTCGTAGATTGTAAACTTATATGGACAACTGAAATACTATAGCTGGTATACAGTTTACAAAGTATTAAGAGGTTTTAACTAGTGATAATATACCTTTAATACTGTTTAAAATCTCCTATTGTTTAAGTGAAATCACATGAAGAAAGAAAATTCCGACTTATATTGTCTAACACCAAGAATGTCGTATTTTAACTAATATTCTATAGAGTAAAGTTCTATTACAGAATAAATAGATAGTCAACGGTGTCACCCCTATATTCCTGGTACAAAGTATATAGTAGAACCTAACAAAAATTCTTGTTTCGGAGAGTCACATTGAATTATCCAGTATGGAAGGCTTTTAATAATGTTTAGAGTATATAAATTTTAAGAAACCTGTTCACTTTTTACCTTACAAAAAATAACCGATTTCTTGACTTATACACTGAAGAAATCATAAAAAATAAAACTATTTTATATTTCAAATGGTAAAATCGGTGAAAATATACATGTCAAGTTACCATAACTGAGACATGTGTGATAGAACGTTTAAAGTGGTGGTAGGCAGAAATCTTAAAAACGTAAGAGGACTTGACTTTAAGGTATAGGTAATTTGTATTTTAAGGGGGAGGGGGAGGGTATCTGAAGGAGTTTGTGATAAGATAATTTATGAGAGATTGAGATCCTTAAACTGATGACAATTCACATTATGAAGTACATTCGTCTAGTATATCATAAATAGAAAGACACTGACTGTATCCTTGAACATCTCCACTTTCTGTACGGACAATGGAACCAATACCATTATTTAAGTACCTACGTTTGTATCGAGGGTTTAGTGTTTTAACATATGTAATTTGGACACGTCAAAACGTATAGTTAATATGGAGTTATTTCAACAAAATTTTTGACCTTATAGTAAGTCGGATTTACTAAGACTGTATAGTGTACCTACTTTGAACTACTGTCATATGATTTATACACCAAAACGTCTTTTTATTTGTAAATAAGACTGTACCTATAAAGAGTCACGAGTAGGTGTGTGTTGACTACGAGTAACTACTTTAAGGTTGCTATCCACCTTCACACTCCTTTTATTTCTAATCGTTGACTCAATGAGTGTTTCACTTTTAATAATTGACTTTCTGGAGAGGAAGGAAAAATCTAATACTAAAGTTGAAAAAACCACATTTTACGTAAAAACAAAATATATGTTACCCTTAAATGATCTAGTCAAACGAACATACGAAAAGTCACAGGAATAAACCGTATTATTTTCAAATCGAAAGGACGCGATGAGGAAGTTACATAATTCCCAAAACAGTGAGGAGGAGGGTGGTCTGTCTTTTAAGACTTTGGTTGCCGAAAGTCATTAAAAGAACTTTCTAGAACATTATAGTTTGCATATTAAAGTTGGTTAATACATTTCACACAAGGAAGGACGTCTATTATGAATCAGATATCGACTCAATAAACAACTCGACCCCTATCTCTTAAAAACTTCTCTACTTTTGATGGTTAACTACGTCAAGGATCTTCGGTAGTAACGGTTCCCGATGACAGTGAAAACTTCATCTATGACCTTTGATGACTGTAAACTTCAATGGGGTTCAGTAGTAATTGATAGGGGACTTACCCCACTTACTTTTTTCCGTCGGGGTCCCTACTTGAAAGTGGTCCTAAACGACGACCTCATCCCCGTCGTTTATTTTTCATCCCACGAAGAGTGGGAAGGAAGTGGGTACCGTCTATAACGATTAAAAATTTCGTGAAGAAGGACGATTCATGTTTATTCTGAAGTCTTAAATAAAATTACTCTCAGTGATTTTTAGTAAACCCTTATTGTCGTTTCTACTCGTGATAAAAGATAATGTCTGGGTCCTGACACGGTTATTGATTGGATAACGGCAGAATGAGTGTGCCAAATATGTAAAGAAGTACTATGACCGAGACCTTGAGGTGTTTGGTGTAAAGACGAGTGAATAACTGAGGTAGAGAACTTGTCCCTCCTTTTTCCCTCTTCTGTTCCGACTTTCTCTGTTTTCCCGTGAGACGGACAAACAAAAGACAAGGATGGGTACCGGGAAATGGATTGTTACGATGGTTATCGAGGGTCAGGGAGGATTATCGTGGGCAAATTAGAATAATTGTAAAAAAAAGGGGGTTGTGAGTGTTTTGGTCAGAATAGTGTGTAAACATTTTGTGACTGTGTCGTGTGGGACCCGTAGGAGGGGTATTTTGTCAGACCCAAGATCAGGAAGTCCCGAGGAAGATCTTAGATTTTGTGTAGTTCGACAAAGGGAGAGTTTTATTACTCACAGTCAAGACGTCTGGCAAAAGATTCAAAGGTTTAAGATAGTAAGGAAGGTGAAATTAAACACGGGAGTCGGAATCCCACTATCGACTAAGAACCTAATGACTAAGAAGAATATTAATGTCATTATAATAATAATTAACTATATAAAATTGTACAGTAAACGACAATGAGTAAATGATTCAGTATCGGTTGAGAAACTTTGGGGTCCCTGTCGTCTTTTGGTCCAAGGAGACATGAAGTGGTAAAGGATCTCAAACGAGTTCAAGTACAAGTCACACAACCACTACGATAGATAGAGTAGAAGACGTTGGGGGAAGAAGAAAAGGGGACTTAGAGAAGGTCGTAGTCCAGAAAAGGTTACTCGACGGAGAAGTGTAGTCCAACGGTTCCATGACCTCAAAGTCGAAGTCGTTGTCAGGAAGGTAACTTATAAATCCTAACTGGCCAACCTAGAGGAACGTTAGGTTCCCTGAGAGATCTTAGAAGGGGTGTGGTATTAAGTTTTCGTAGTTAAGAAGTCACGAGTCGGAAGAAATACCAGGTTGAGAGTGTTGGTGTGTACTGATGACCTTTTTTGGTATCAAAAGCGATATGTCTTGAAACAACCGTTTCACTACAAAGACGAGAAATTATACACAGATCCAAGCAGTATTGAAAAGAAGGTTCCTCGTTCACAACAACTTAAAGTACCGACGTCAATTACAGACGTCACTAAAACCTCGGGTTCTTTTATTTCATACAGTGACGAAGATGAAGAAGGGGAAGATAAACGGGTACTTCACTACCCTGGTCTACGGTATTAAAACCAATAAACTTGCAACTCAAAGTTCGGTCGAAAAGGTGAGAGAAAGTTGTAGCAGTTCTCTGAGGAGTCAAGGAGAAGCGAAAGACGGTCATCTCATCACAGTAGACGTATAGACTCCAACGACTATCAGGAGGGTCGTTAGAACTAAAGACGAACACTCAGTAGGATTTATGTCAAGTAAACATGTTAGTGTTTTTGTTGTCTTACCAGAACCAAATAAAAGTTCCGTTTGGTAAGTTGTCGTGTCATTAGGTTCAGACACGGGGGTGTTGACTACGACTTCTTCGACTTGACTTAATCAAGATACTTCTTCTGGACGTTGTGAAAGATCTTGATTGTCGTTATTGTCATTTTTTTTTTTTTTTTTCTTTCTTTCTTTCTTTTTTCTTTTTTTTTCACAGAAAAAGGAGTGTCCCCTAACCTTACATTTTCATCCTTCAGTTCTCTGTGGGTCTTATTGTCAGTTCAAACCGGAACCTCATGTTTTACTTCGTCGCGTTTCCAATTGTCTCAAAACAGTTCTGTTTTATGACCAGTGTCGTGTGTGTGAAAAGGTTGTTGTGTCCTCTGCCAAGATGTGTACCTGGAGACGTTTACCAGTTATGGTTTTAGTCTAACTAATACAATAAACGTCGACTTCTACTTCTTCTAAAAATGTCAGTCGTTTTTGTTCTGGACCACGACTGACACAGAGTCAAGTAGTTAAGGAACAACGTTTGGTCCGACTTTAACTTCTTTCATCCCTTTTGGTGATCCGGTAAGTTCATACTGGATTTACTTAGAGAAGACTGATATATCACTTCCACTGTGTATCTAACTTCCCTAATCTAGGCTATCTGTCTCACGGATATCTTGATACGTATCTCCAAACATTGTAACATGTCCTCCGTCACTGGTTTTGGTAGGGTTTCTACACAGTCGATCATATACTTAGAGTATAAACGTATATATGTGTATATATGTACATGAATCAGGAATTTTGTTACGATTCAGGAATGGTAAAACCTTTCTTTAGATTACAGGATTCACCATTCAGAGTAATAACAAATTTTAAAATTTTATTTCCTTGTTCTTCTAAGTACTGAACGGTCACCACCTGACATTCAATGTCTCTTAGTTGTAATCCTTATCGTCATCCTTTACCATTTTTCGCTTTCGAAGAGACGACTCTATAAACGTCTGAAAAGAGAGTAGGGTCTTAGTGGGAGACCGGTTTTGTTAAGAACCCACTCTATTCTCGGTACTAGAAAAGTTATAGAAAGAGTAACTTATCTATCTCTATATATGTAGAAGTTTTTATGATTTATCTAACCTGTAAAGTCATGGAAACTTTCTTTGTATTACAAGTGACTTCTCTTATTGACTTGAATTTCTACTTTAGATGTAGATTATATGTTTTTTGTATTCAAAAGGAGTTCACGTTGGTTGACTCAAGAATTGGTTCTTCAAGGGTTTTGAAGAGTAAAATTTTTAGAAGACAATAAACGATACCGAGATTTTTACTTAAACGACTATTTTACCTTATATAATTTCTTATTTTTTCATAAAAAAAAATTAAAGGTTTCGTCAGATCACCGATTCTGAGACACGAAGGTGATGTCGCTAAGTCAGGGACCAACCCCTTGATTCTAGGACGTACGGTACATCGTACCTATTTTATTCTTTATTCTCTAGGTGAAGTTTTTTATTTAAATTTTTTGATAAGTGACCTAGAGTTTTTATTTTAACATGAAACTTTTAGGAAATAAGAACTAGGAAAATATGAATGTTTACGTAACAACAGAAGTTAATCATTAATAAATTCTTCTGATGGCTACTATAAGTAAGATAAAAATGAAACTGTCATATTCTAGTTTAATTAGTTCCTAACGATCCCTATCCCTAGTCAGGTTCCAGGTTTTCATGGTCAAATGTCGAGATCATTTTCATGTCTAAAAACTTTTCAACTACTCTAAGAGTGAAGTCTCTCATTTGAGTTAGTATTTACGTGTAGAAAAGGATCTAGAGTTTAAAATGACGTATCATAGTGACACATAGAAAATTATCACACCATTATATTTACTAATGACTCGGGAATCTGCCACCAGCAACACGACTCGTACTCAGTTTAAGAAATTAAAAATTTTACGACACTCCACATCTATGATACTGTATGTTTAAAATATATCATTCCTTTGATTCCAAATCTTTTACAATTTAGAGAGTTCTCGAATTCTTATTCGTTTAGTCACTTTAATTTTGACAAACTTTTTTTTTCGACAGACTGACGGTATTTATGATGGAGAGAAACGTTTATAATAACCTAATTCAGGATGGTTGTAAAAATCATTAATGTTACGGTTGTCTAAAGGATATCTTTAATCATGTCTTTAGAAAGACGCACTTTTGAAGGGAACAGGAGAAAAACCTATATCATCAACTTTATTGTCTGAAAAGTCTATAAGAGTCTAGAATAAAAGTTCGTTCTTTAGGTAAGTCTTGGTTACAATTTTCCATGTTAAAGTTCTTAGTTACGTTTCGTTCTTTTCTGTGTTTTTACAAAAAAATTCGAAGTTTTTGAATATCTCACTTTTTTTTTTTTTAGACTAGGTGAGTCACACTTTCTGATAAAAGTTTCGAACAAACTATTTCATGTTGTTGACAGACTCTCTTGTATTTGGGTCTCATGAGACTTGAGAGTTAATCTTGTTAATATTCGGTGAGGAAACCTTCACCTCAGAAGGTCATGGACCTCTCGACTCTAAATGTTCTTCGGTTCCGAGTCTGAGGGATGGTGGGAGTCGTGACCAACCAAAACCCAACCACTAGTCTATTTATTGTTCTAATACACCCATAAAAATTCAATTGTAGAATCCTTATCGTTCCAGTTCCCTTACCTCTTTACTGCTTCCGTCACCGTCACTCTTACCAGACTTTTCTTTTCTACCCTCTCTTGAACGTTCTCCTTTACCTTCAGTAAACACTTATTAACCAATGTTCTCTACTCGCGAATCTTAATTTGTCCTACGTATAAAGTTTACTCATCTCATAGGGTGTGTGTGTCTTTATCTTAAATCTTTTTCAGTCATTTGTTTGACATTAACTAATCAGTGACTCTCTATTTTGTATGACGAAAAAACTTATCCTTTAATATAAGAAACTTTATAATATTAGACCTGAAGGTTGTTATGTGTCTTTTCGATATGTTTTTTTTTTTTTAGAAGTACTTGGTCTATTAGTGTTACGACTCTAGTGATTGCATCTCGGTCTGTAGGACCTTACACTTCAGTTCATCCGGAATCCTTCGTAGTGATACTTGTTTCGACCACCTCCACTACCTTAAGGTTAACTCGATAAAGTTTAGGATTTTCTACTACGACACTTTCACGACGTGAGTTATACGGTCGTTTTAACCTTTTGAGTCGTCACCGGTGTCCTGACCTTTTCTAGTCAAAAGTAAGGTTAGGGATTCTTTCCGTTACGGTTTCTCACGAGTTTGTGGCATGTTAACGAGAGTAGAGTGTGCGATCATTTTATTACGAGTTTTAAGAGGTTCCTTCCGATGTCGTTATTCACTTGGTACTTGAAGGTCTACAAGTTCGACCTAAATCTTTTCCGTCTTCTTTGTCTCTAATTTTACGGTTGTAGACAACCTAGTACCTATTTCGTTCTCTCAAGGTCTTTTTTTGTAGATAAAGACGAAATAACCGATACGGTTTCGGAAACTGACACACCTAGTGTTATTTGACACCTTTTACGACTTTCCCTACCCTTATGGTCTGGTGGACTGGACGGAGAACTCTTTAGACATACGTTCAGTCCTTCGTTGTCAATCTTGACCCGTATCTTGTTGTCTGACCAAGGTTTATCCTTTTCTTCATGCAGTTCCGATATATAACAGTGGGACGAATAAATTGAATATACGTCTCATGTAGCACTCTTTGTGAGCCGACCTACTTCGTGTTCGACCTTAGTTCTAAAGACCCTCTTTATAGTTATTAGAGTCTACACGTCTACTATGGTGACAGTAGTTTCACTTCTTGATTTCTCGGAGAACTAATTCCACCCTCTTCTCTCATTTTTTCAACCGAATTTCGAGTTGTAAGTCTTTTGATTCTATTACCGTCGACCAGGGTAGTGAAGTACCGTTTAGCTAAGTCTTTGTCACCTATATCACTGTCTGAAATAAAAGAACCCGAGGTTTTAGTGACGTCTCCACTACCGTCGGTACTTTAATTTTCTGTGAATGAGGAACCTTCCTTTCAATACTGGTTGGACGACGATGACGACGATTCAGCGAAGTCAGCACAGGCTGAGGCACGCTGGGGTATCTGCCGTCGGGTGGTCCGAGGGGGTAGGGACCCTAAGAGATACGTTCTTATGACCTCACCCAACGGTAAAGGAAGAGGTTACGTACTTTCACTTTTCAGTTTCACTTCAGTAAGTCAGTACAGACTGAATCGCTGGGGTACCTGACGTCGGATGGTCCGAGGAGGTAAGTACCGTAAAAGGTCCGTTCTCATGATCTCACCCCACGATAACGGAAGAGGTTGGATCTCTTATAATTTTTCGTCTCTACAATAAAACGGTTATTTCCAGGCAGATTAGTTCCGATACCAATAATGTCATCAGTATACACCTACCCTCTCAACCTGATATTTCTTTCGACTCATGACTTCTTAACTACCAAAACTTGATACCACAATGTCTTCTGAGAAATCTCAGAGAACCTGAGGATCCTCTAGGTTGGTCAGGTAGGATTTCCTTTAGTCAGGACTTATAAGTAACCTTCCTGACTATCACTTCGACTTTGAGACTATAAACCGGTGAACTACGCTTCTCGACTGAGTAAGCTTTTCTGGGACTAGGACCCTTTCTAACTCCCACCCTCCTCTACCCCTACTGTCTCCTACTCTACCAACCTACCGTAGTGACTGAGCTACCTGTACTCAAACTCATTTGAGACCCTCGACCATTACCTGTCCCTCCCGACCTCACGACGTCAGGTGCCCCAGTGTTTCTAACCCTGTACTGACTCGTGGACTTGACTTGACTTGAAGGTCACCTCTCTTTTCGTTCTTATTGAGGACTTCACTTATTAATTATACGTATATATTACTTTTTCTTTAAGTGTATACCGACGACTAAATCACATCCACAAACCAATTGTCAAGTGATGACTAATGAAAAGAAGAGAAAGAAAGATGGGTACATACGAAACCTTACTTACCGAAAAATTATATAAACGTTTCTTAATATTTATAAATATTTATCGTCACTTATTTCGACCGAAAGAGAGTTTCTGGTTTATAATTGTAAAATTTTAATTTTGAGAATTGGTTCTTCAGTTCCTTTGTCCATTGGTAATTTACATAGTATCAGTTTTACCGAAGTCTCCTTGTTACCGATGACGTCTACTTAGGTATTCTTTTTGAATGTCTTCTACAATTCAATCTTACCCAAATAAATGTCTTAATATACATATTAGTTCTTACTATACGTTTTATGAATTACGACTTTACTGGTTTCTCTTATGTACATGTACGGGTACATGTACAGTCAGTCCGTACTGTCAAATTTTCGATCAGCCCCATTGGGTGGGGTCATAAGAACGGACCTCTTAGGGTGCCTACCTCCTCGTACCATCCGATGTCAGGTACCCTAGCGTTTCTCAGCTTGTGCTGACTCGCTCGAAGTGTCCCCATAGGGTCACCACTCCTTAAACAACAAATCTGATTCAATACAGACTATGAAAACGTTGAGGTATTTGACATCGAACGTCCCGAGGATACAGTTACCCTAATGGGCCCGTTCTTATAACCTCACCCAACGATAAACGAAGAGGTTCCCCTATAAGGGTTGGGTCGTAGAGGACATGACCGTCCACCTAAGAAATGGTGACTCGGTGGTCTCTTCGGATCACTCCTTGAATCAAAAAAAGATTTGAAGATTTGATACCGTTTTACTAACCTAACTTATATACAGATACGCAAATATGTGTGTGTCTATGTACATATGCACTTGTTTGTTTAGTCCTCTCTCCCACTATCGACAAAACAGAACCACTACGTACTACTTGTGCGTATTGAATAAGACTTTTGAATGATACTGAGTTTTTGATACAGTTGATCTATAACCGAATACATTGAGTATCCATCCTTCTTACGGGAGGTCATAGGAACTGTCTTCTTTCCCTTCCCTTTCCCTTCAGCGAGTCAGCACAGACTGCGAAACTCTGGGGTACCTGACGTCGGGTGGTCCGAGGAGACAGGTACCCGAAAAGGTCCCTTCTCATGACCTCACCCCACGGTAGTCTTCTTTGGCGACCATTTTGACTACGTCATGGTTGGACTTCGTAGGTCATGAAGTACGCTTCATAGTTGTTCTTCACAACAGTGACTACCCGTATTGTATTTGTCAAATTCCTGAGACATATGTGGTTGATTTACTTGTTAAAGTATATTGAAAGTATCTTGATGTTCCCCTTTAAGAAAACTTCGAAAGGTTCCTCCATACAAATGGAACTAGTCTATTCATAATCGACAAGGGACTTACAAACGATCGTCCAAAGTGATTTTGTCAAGAATACTATATGAAAATAGATTTCTAAAGTTTAGTGTTTAATTTGAAAACCGTTACAACTATTTGCGGAAGTATTAAAGATTTATTGTAAATCAAAAATATTCAAATTATAAAATACTTGAACATGTTAAAAGTTACGGACTTAACAACTGTTTCTATTGAAAAATACCATAAAGTTTTATAAAATTTTAGATTTATACATAATCTAGGGATAATTCAGAGGAAAAGGTAAGGATTATAACAAATCAATGACATAGAAGTCAGAGAAAAGAGGGACACTAGTTGAAACGTTTTACAAATCATAAGAAGTAAAAACGTTATATTTTAGAAAATCCATATGTCTTTAAGAAATAATATATTATAAATTAAAAGAATCGAAGGTAGAATATAATGAAAAAAGTAAGGTAGAATAAAACAACTAGGAAAATATAAAAGTAATTAACTGTCAAATGAAAATTGAAAGTCATAAAAGTTGTATTTATAATTTATGATTTAGTTGAATTTTTATGGTCAAATCCATATAACGTAATTAAAACTGTACATCATAAGAGTATAAAGTTAAAATTTATAATAACTGAAAGATGATACTCATGAAGAAACTAAGTTTTCAATACATCCTTAAACAAGGGTTTATGTATGTGAAAATATTCTAACAAAATGTAAAATATTATAACAATAGCTAAAGGTTGAACAATAGCTAAAGATTAGAAGGGACTACTGCGTCTCCCATTTCTCATACGGACGTTACGCCCTCTGGGTCCAAGCTAGGGACCGAGACCTCTTCCTTTATCGTTGGGTGAGGTCATAATAACGGACCTCCTAGGGGTAGCTGTCTCCTCGGACCGCCCGATGTCAGGTACCTTAGCGTTTCTCAGCCTGTCCTGACTCGTTGAAGTGTGAATGAAAATGTAAAACCGAACTATTGTAACGTAAATTTCTTGTATAAGATAAACCATATATAAAAGACTTTAAACAACCTTGTTAATAATACCGAAATATAAAACATTTAAAAAAATGTTCACATGAATTTTTCGTTTGTCTACGAAAAGTCAACAATTTATCGTGTCTTATCTCTTTCGAAACATTTAATAAAACAAGTGTAGATTTAGAATGTATTTGGAAAAAAAAAAAACCAGTAAAGCTAGATGGTTGATGACTCTCTCCAAACTGTTTTTAAAGATATTAGGATTATATAAACAGATAAAGAGGAAAGTAAAGAGAGTCAAAATATATATATAACTTTTATTACTGTATCCAGGTATGCTCAAGTCATATAAAAAAGAAGGACTACCCTAATTTTCGATATAATCGTATGTTTTGGTGAAACAGAGATCTTAAAAAAAAGAAGGAAGTTACAATAGACCACAAATATAGTGTCAGGATAAATAAAATAAAATGAAAAAACAGTAACAGAACCAAAATTAAGGAAAAACAAGTAACCTCCACTTCAAAAGAGAAACAGAAATAATAATAATAGTAATAAAAAATTGAAATGTTATGACATAACCAAAACGGTATGTAGTTGTACTTAGGTGGTGTCCACATGTATTCAAGGGTGAGGACTTGGGGGAAGGGTGGAGGGAGAGGTATGGTAGGGAGACTCAATAGGGTCACGTGGTCGGGGTCCGTAGGACATAGGACGTAACTTGGATCTGACCGTTAATCAAAGAATATAATATAATATATACAAAGTTACGGTAAGAGGGTTTAGTAGGGTGGGAGAGAGAGAGGGTGTCTCAGGTTTTCTGACAAGACATGTAGACGCAGAGAAAACGATAGAGCGTATGTCCCAATAGTAATGGTAGAAAGATTGAAGGTATATATACAAAATCATATGACATAACCACAAAAAGAAAGACCGAATGAAGTGAGACATATTAGCCGAGGTAAACTTAGTCAAGATTACTCCACCTACTTTGACCTCGGTTAATATGTGTCAGGATAAAAATAAAAACACAAACACCCGTGTATAAAAAGTAAGTAAACGAAAGTTCCAAATTTGTTGAAATACAAAATTCCTACGAAAATGTTTATCGTATCGACCAAAATGAGATTTAAGTCAAACTATTGACAGAAAATTGACTACTCAATTTACTTAGATATCATTGATACTATTTCATACACACGTAGACATAAACAACGATGATAAAATAAATCACGAAAAGACAACAGAATAAAAGGTCACGAACAAAGAGGAAAGAATAAGACAACTTGTCTCAATAGAAGGAAGAAAGGAGGAATATGGTTTAAAGAAGAGACCAAACCTTTGACGTCAAAAAAACAAAAAAAAAAAAAGTGTGATGAGACATCATTTCCGAGTTTATAGTCTGACGGAAGTGTAAAGTTATCGTTTGGTGAGATTTTTTATGAAAGTCGGAAAGTGAGGATTTAAGACACTAAACAGTGACAAAATGGTACGTAAAAACAACGAAGACCGATGAGAGTTCATTCGAACGTAAACTCTTTCTAAAAAAATTCCTCCATAATTACTAAATAAATCAAGTTATGTAAAAAAAAAAAAAAAGAACAAAGAGACCCATTGGTTTTGTATGTAACATCTAAGGACAGATCCTAAATCCGTTCGGATCTTAATATTTTATATAAATTGATTAACCAGAGGTTTCCCGAGTTTATGTACTAGAATTCGAGTAATCGAGACTCGTAGATCGTCCTATTTGTGTTACTGCTGAGGTGATACTTCGTCCTATTGTGATAATTCTTAGACTTTAAAAATTAAACAAATGAAACTTTTAATTTCTTTTCGTCTCTATAATGAAAGAACAACCATGGTTTAACAAATAGGAATTGATTTAAGTCTACTTTTAAACCACAAATGAGTTCGACCTACATTAATGTCAATCACCCATCAGTACGTTTATACGTCACCCGTCAGACGTACGTTCGTGTATCTCATTTAGACCATTGGAATTGTAATATTTTTACTCTATTAAGAATTCTATGAATAAACCTCATGTGAGAAGTGGAAGGAAAAACAATCAAAATGTGATTCGTTTAAATAACTGTAAATTATCTGTATCGATTCCAAGTCAAGTCAAGTCAGCGAGTCGGGACAGGTTGAGAAACGCTGGGGTACTTAGCGTCGTGTGGTCCGGAAGGACAGGTAGTGGTTGAGGACCTCAAGTGAGTCTGAGTGCAGGTAGTTCAGGCACTACGGTAGGTCGGTAGAGTAGGAACCAATAGGGGAAGAGGAGGACGGGGGTTAGGGAGGGTCGTAGTCTCAGAAAAGGTTACTCAGTAGAGAAACGTACTCCACCGGTTTCATGACCTCAAAGTCGAAATCGTAATAAGGAAGGTTTCTTGTGGGTCCCAACTAGAGGAAGTCTTACCTGTCCAACCTAGAGGAACGTCAGGTTCCCTGAGAGTTCTCAGAAGAGGTTGTGGTGTCAAGTTTTCGTAGTTAAGAAGTCACGAATCGAAAGAAGTGTCATGTTGAGAGTGTTGGTATGTGCTGGTGATCTTTTTTGTATCGGAACTGATCTACCTGGAAACATACGTTACATTACAAAGACGAAAAGTTATACGATACATCCAACCAGTATTGAAAAGAAGGTTCACAGAAAATTAAAGTACCGACGTTAGTGGTATTCGTCACTAAAACCTCAGGTTTTTTTATTTCATACTGTGACAAAGGTGACAAAGGGGTAGATAAAGAGTACCTATTTTAAGTTCTGATACCATCCATCTTCTCTTTTAAATTAAATTTTAGTAAATAAATAATAGAGTAATTACATTTAACTATTTACAGACGATTGGTTCATCACGACTGGTCGAGAATTGTTTCTACAATTAAAATTCTAGTAACAGTAATCATGCATACCAAGTCTCCCATTTCGTAGACAGACGTTACGTCCTCTGGGCCCAAACTAACGACCCAACCCTTCTAGGGGACCTCTTCCTTTACCGTCGGGTGAGGTCATGAGAACGGACCTTTTAGGGTACCTAGCAACTCGGACCATCCGATGGTAGATACCCCAAGGTTTCTGAGCCTGTGTTGACTTTCTGAAGTGAAAGTGGATTAAGACAATCGTTAAAATATAGTACAATGTACACTGGTAGACAATAAAAGAAGGAGTTCAAGGGAAGTCAGTCAAGTCAAGTCAGCGAGTCAGCACAGACTGAGAAACGCTGGGGTACTTAGCGTCGTGTGGTCCGGAAGGACAGGTAGTGGTTGAGGACCTCAAGTGAGTCTGAGTGCAGGTAGTTCAGGCACTACGGTAGGTCGGTAGAGTAGGAGCCAATAGGGGAAGAGGAGGACGGGGGTTAGGGAGGGTCGTAGTCTCAGAAAAGGTTACTCAGTAGAGAAGCGTACTCCACCAGTTTCATAACCTCAAAGTCGAAATCGTAGTAAGGAAGGTTTCTTTAGGGTCCTGACTAGAGGAAGTCTTACCTGACCAACCCAGAGGAACGTCAGGTTCCCTGAGAGTTTCAGAAGAGGTTGTGGCGTCAAGTTTTCGTAGTTAAGAAGTCACAGTCGGAAGAAGCGTCAGGTTACGAGTGTAGATATGTGCTGATGACCTTTTGGTATCGGAACTGATCTGCCTGGAATCAGCCGTTTCATTATAGAGACGAAAACTTATACGATAGATCCAACCAGTATTGAAAAGAAGGTTCCTCATGCGCAGAAAATTAAAGTACCGACGTCAGTGGTAGACGTCACTAAAAACTTTTTATTTCAGACTGTGACAAAGGTGACAAAGGGGTAGATAAAGGGTACTTCACTACCCTGGTCTACGGCACTAGAAGCAAAAGACTTACAACTCGAAATTCGGTTGGAAAAGTGAGAGGTGAAAGTGAAAGTAATTCTCCGAAAAATCAAGGAGAAGTGAAAGACAGTATTCCCACCACAGTAGACGTATTAACTCCACTAACTATAAAGACGGCCGTTAGAACTAAGGTTGAACACAAAGAAGGTCAGGTCGTAAAGAGTACTACATGAGACGTATCTTCAATTTATTCGTCCCACTGTTGTATGTCGGAACTGCATGAGGAAAAGGATAAACTTTTGTCAGACAACAAGGTACAGGTCAAGATTGACAACGAAGGACTGGACGTATGTCTAAAGAGTTCTCCGTCGAGTTTACTAGACCATAAAGTAGAGAAAGTCTTAAAAGGAGTTAAATAACACTAGGTGTGTCAGTTTCCGAAACCGTATCAGTTATTTCGTCTTTATCTACAAAAAGACCTTGAGAGAACGAAAAAGGTACTCGGTCGTCCACAACCGTTAAACTCGAGACCAAGGAGACGGAAAAGATTTAGGTCGAACTTGTAGACCTTAAAGTACCAAGTACATGACGACTTCGGACCGACCCTCTTAAAACTCGTAATGAATTGATCGTATCGTACACTCTACTCACGTTGACACGCCATCAGACTCGTAAGAAACCGTAACGGAAAGAAATCCTAGCATTACTTTTGACTGGAAAAGGACAGGACACCGGTAACGACTCAAAAGGTTTAAACGACCGTATAACTCGCGTCGTGAAAACGTCGTAGTAGAAAGTCCTAAACTTTATCGAGTTGACCTTAAGATAGTGGAGGTGATCGAAACAAGTATCACTACGAAAGATTCCGGGTGAACTGAAGTGTGAGGTCCTACAGACTGAGACCTACTCACTAGTGTGATAGCACTAATAGACCCAGTACTTCTAGTAAAAAAACATCAAGAAGACACATAAGAACGGTGGAGAAGAGTTATAGAAGACGAAGACAATCCAGGTCCGGTAAAGACAGGAAATAGCTCGGGGAGAAAAGTACTTTACAAGGGAACCATAGAGATTAAAAGAACTTCTCTAGAGATCAGAAAGGGTAAGACAAGAAAAGGAGATAAAGAAACGTAACTAACGACTTCTTCCGAAAGAATAGAGAGGAACGATAAGAAACCTTGAGACGTAAGTATACGAATATAGAAAGGAAAAGAGGAAACGAAAAGTGAAGAGAAGAAAAGTGTCGATAAACATTCCGGAGGGGTCTCTCGGTAAAACGAAAAAACGTAAAGAAAAGGTACCCCTACCAGAACTAGGGACAGAGGACATGTTACAGTACTTGGAGACAGGTATCAAGTAGTCCGTGAGAGAGATAGTCCAGATCCGGGAAGTTAGATAAAGAGTGAAGGTGACATATTAGTATTCCCTAAAAAATCCAGTATGGACTTACCAGACAACCAAAAGGGATGAAAGAAGTTAAATTCAGACTTAAAGGGAAGTCAACAGACATTGACGGGTTTATAAAGAGAAGGTCAACAAAAAAGAAAAAGAGTCTTCATACAGAGTCCTAAAGATTTCATTAAAAGACGACATAGTATTACGTTGTACTTCGTCATTTTACATTACGAACTATAGTCAAAATACCCTTATCTCTTCGGAACCTAGACCGGAATAAATCGGAAGTAAGGTAAAGATCTAGACGATGAATAATAGACACAATGAATAGTAGGTCCCGTTTACTGAATCAAAGGGAAACGAATAAAAGAGGAATATACATTTTATCTCGTTATAAATAGAGATCCTTCTGAATTACCTCCTTCTGTAATTTGACGAACCATATATTATCCACGAGCTATTTTTAAAGATAACGTACCGATCAAAGATAAGACCGGAACATGTAAAGAAAACTTTATAGACCTTTAAGTGTACGGGATTGTGGTTTGACCCACGTCTGTATTTTGACAAATGGTAGAACACAAAGATCTTAAGTGTATCTCCCCTAAAAGTAATCTTGTTTAAATTACAATCATCGACATCGATTAGAGATGAATGTACCTCTTTGTCACTTACGGGAAATACAGACTTCCGATACTCCTATACATTGTATTGAGGTAGGACGGGAACGAAAGATATTTAGAAAACATAAAACATATATACAGGATAGGGGATAATATAAGGTTCAGACTCCCTTTTATTGGAAATTGTTTATATAAAGAATCTTTAACGATACCTTATGCATCCGTGGATCCTTTGTGTGTCCGGATCCATTTTTAAATGTGAAATGATTTCACATGTGTAACGATAATAATATTTACACATATAGGAATATTTTAAAATAAACCTTTTAACTGAAGGTGTATCTCCACGTGTGCTTCAATGGTTCAAAAGACCCTTTATTACTAAACACAATCAGTGAGTCAGTACAGACTGAAATGGTAGCGTACCTGTTACCGGAGTCAGATATCTTAAGACGTCCGTTGTGTTATTATGACCTTACCCAACGGTAAAGGAAGTCACCTAGAAGGGTTGGGTCCATAACTTGGGTCCAGAGGGTGTAACGTTCGTCTAACAAATGTCAGACTCGGTAGTCCCTTCGGGTTTTGTTTGAAAATTGTTTACTTTAATTTTCGTGGTCATCTTGTTCTTTCCATTCTCTTAAAAGGATTCTTTAGTCCAGTACACATCTTAAAAGTATAGGTCTAAAAGAAAGGATAAAGATGTTAGAGGAGTAAATTCCCCTAACTAAGTAGTTATCTCCCGAAGGGATCACTGAATCTACCATTCCTTAGACGGACGTTACGTCTTATACACCTAACCTAGGGACCCAGTCCTTCTAGGGGACCTCCTCCTTTACCGTTGGGTGAGGTCATAAGAACGGACGTCTTAAGGTAACTGTCTCCTCGGACCACCCAATGTCAGGTACCCCATCGTCTCAATCTGTCCTGACTCATCGATTTAGAAAGTGAATAAGTAGTTATCTCTTTTTTAAGTCGGACTGTGTGTAACGTTTGATTCTTCGTTTGAACCTATTATTTAGAATACATTTGACTACGACTCCGTTACGAAAACCAGTTGAACTCCTTAGACCCTCTGTTAAAAGGTTAATGAAAAAGAGAATTGGTAACTATAGTATAGTTGTAAATTTCTTTCGTAAAGATGTTCTATGTAAAAGTCAAGTCAAGTCAAGTCAAGTAAAGTGATCGAGTCAGGACAGGTTGAGAAACGCTGCGGTACTTAGTGTCGTGCGGTCCGGAGGGACAGGTAGTGGTTGAGGGCCTGAAGTAAGTCTGAGCACAGGTAGATCAGGCACTACGGTAGGTCGGTAGAGTAGGAGCCAGTAGGGGAAGAGGAGGACGGGAGTTAGGGAGGGTCGTAGTTTCAGAAAAGGTTACTCAGTTGAGAAGTGTACTCCACCGGTTTCATGACCTCAAAGTCGAAATCGTAGTAAGGAAGGTTTCTTTAGGGTCCCAACTAGGGGAAGTCTTATTTGACCAACCTAGAGGAACGTCAGGTCCCTAAGAGTTCTCAGAAGAGGTTGTGGTGTCATGTTTTCGTAGTTAAGAAGTCGTGAGTCGGAAGAAGCGTCAAGTTAAGAGTGTAGGTATGTACTGATGACCTTTTTGGTATCGGAACTGATCTACCTGTAATCAGCCGTTTCATTGCAAAGACGAAAACTTATACGATAGATCCAACCAGTATTGAAAAGAGGGTTCCTCATTCACAGAAAATTACAGTACCGACGTCAGTGGTAGACGTCACTAAAACCTCGGGGTTTTTTATTTCAGACTGTGACAAAGGCGACAAAGAGGTAGTTAAAGGGTACCTCACTACCCTAGCCTACGGTACTAGAACCAAAAGACTTACAACTCGAAATTCGGTTGAAAAAGTGAGAGGAGAAAATGAAAGTAGTTCTCCGAAAAATCAAGGAGAAGTGAAAGACGGTATTCCCACCACAGAAGACGTATAGACTCCACTAACTATAAAGACTCCCGTTAGAACTAAGGTCGAACACAAAGAAGGTCAGGTCGTAAAGAGGACTACATGAGACGTATATTCAATTTATTCGTCCCATTGTTATATGTCGGAACTATATGAGGAAAAGGATAAACCTTGGTCAGATAACAAGGTTCATTCTACCATCCAAAACGTTCTCCCGTAGTCTCCCGTCTGTGTGACTTTGGTATGAGTGTCTTTACATCAGTAGACGTATAGACTCCAATGACTATAAAGAGGGTCGTTAGAACTAAGGTCGAACACAAAGTAGGTTGGGTCGAAAAGAGTACTACATGAGACGTATATTCAATTTATTCGTCCCACTGTCATATATCGGAAGTACATGAGGAAAAGGATAAACCTTGGTCAGATAACAAGGTACAGGTCAAGATTGAAAACGAAGGACTTGACATATATCCAAAGAGTTCTCCGTCCAGTCCACCAGACCATAAGGGTAGAGAAAGTCTTAAAAGGTGTCAACTAACACTAGGTGTGTCAGTTTCCGAAACCGTATCAGTTATTTCGTCTTTATCTACAAAAAAGACCTTGAGAAAACGAATAAGGTACTAGGTCTTCTACAACCGTTAAACTAGAGACCAAGGAGACGGAAAAGATTTTGGTCGAACTTGTAGACCTTCAAGTGGTAAGTACATGACGACTTTGGACCGGACCTCTTAAAACTCGTAATGAAATGATCGTACACTCTACTCACGTCGACACGACATCAAACTCGTAGAAACGGTAACGAAAAGAAACCCTAACCTTAGTTTTGACTGGAAAAGTATATTATTTTGACATTTAAATAAAACACAACCCCCGTAACATTTCCGAGAGTTTTAGAAGACGACACACGTATGACGATCCAGTATAAGTGTCATCAGATTTTTATAAGTGTATAAATACAAGTCTCAAACAAAAATACAAGTTTATAGTTACGAAATTTTTACTTTCGAAATTAATAAGACATAGTACACTATGTGTATTTTGCCTCCAGTCGAGTTCATAAACTCAACGAGTGTTAAGTATTTCGAAAATTTATTTGAGGTGTTTGGACCCTAACTATCTTTATGTAACATTAAACCTATTACGACTCAACATTAACTTTTTGAGATATATCAGGGTAATCAATTATTCTTTATCGTTATTTACTCGTAACAGGTTTCATCCAACGGACTCTTAAGATAATTTATTGTGTATATGTGTTTTTAAGATCAGTGATGAAGTTTACAACGATAACGGAAAGAACAATTGAATACGTTTACTCCAAATATGTAAAATTTGTTCCCGACATACCAATATTTTATTTTTTCTTCCTTATAAGTAACAACCTCCACTCTAAGAGAAAGAATTGTTAGAAAAATTATATTCCCAGAAAGAAGTTTCATAGACAGTGTGCACATTTTTCATGTTTCAGAATTTTTATGAAACTACCAACTATAAACGAAAGAATTTTAGTACCGAGGGAGAAATCTTCTTTGGGAGGACTGTGAAAAATCGGTAAACTAGCAAATCGTGTGGTTTGAAAGAGGAAATATATCTAAAAAAGATCAGGAGTGTTATTGAACATTTGTTGGTTCTTACAAAGATAAAACGACTACTTTTTTACTTTCGTGTCTCTCTACTGAATAACAACGATCAGTACATCGATACACTCTTAAAGGAAAAGGTCACTTGAGATCTCCTGTAAAGAAGAGAGATGTCGTGCAAAGGGGACACAATTTTACTTACTTCATTTAACAGATAACATATGTTTCTTCCTTCGTTTGTGTTAACACCCGAAGGGATAACTGAGTCGTGGTTCCTTAGGTGGACAGTCGTCATTTCTTGGGTATTTCCTCTAGGTCCGATTTAGGGACCCAGTCCTTCTAGAGGAACTCTTCCTTTACCGTTGAGTGAGGTCATAAAAAGGACCTTTTAGGGTACCTGTCCCTCGGATCTCCTAATACCAGGGACCCCAGTGTCTCACTCTGTGATGAATTACTTATTTGTTGTCTCGTCATCCTTCTTTTATTTTTATATCTCTCTTGCCATTATATTTACTCCTTTTCTTTACCTTTAACTTTCACCTCTCTTCGATTACCATCACGGTTGACTAATATATATATATATATATATAAAAACAGTAACTGAGACAAGGACCATATCTGGGTGTATGCCAAACCTCTCATAAGGAGAAACTTAGATGAAGATTCATCGAAACACATTCAACCAAAGTTATCTTCGTTATACCGTATCTCAATACGGTGACATATGAAGTAAGTGAGTCTGAAGTGCTGTCCATCCGGTTAGTTTCACTCGGTTTAACTTAACCTTTTTTAGTTCAGAAACTACTTTCTGAAATAAACGAAAAGGACTACCTAAAACTGACAGTCCATATCTTTAAACTCTCGTGACACGGTTTGGAGACTTTTATCTTGATTGAGTTTTCTCCCTCTTAGTTCTGTACTAGGAAATACTGGAGTAGACTGGGGGTAAAAACGGACGAACTTTTAAACATTCGAAAGTTAACACTTTTAAGAGATGAAAAACACATTCAGTAAAATCTGGAAGAGATACATTTCTCTTACTCAACTTCAGATGTAAACAACTGAAGGAAGTACACATATAGTCTTTAACACATATTAAGTCCTCTTATTCTAAGGTTGGTCTTTGTGGGGAATTAATCGATGGTACACTGAGACAAAGGAATTAACGATACCAAGGACTAAAGATACCAACGAGGGGTTAGGACCTTCTTTATAAGTTTTTCGAATATAGTTTTAGGTGAAAACCTCCTTCAGTGATCGGGGTTATACAAAATGGATAGTCTATGTAGGTTATAAGGAAGTTTCACTAAATAGGACTAATCATCTGATATTTCATTATAGGGGAGATAAATATCATTATAGAGGACTTAAAGAGATGTATTTGACCAAATGAACCCGGTCGACACTACACATGAATCCAAAGATCCTTTTAATGAGAATCAGAAAATAAGGAGAGAGTTTTATCAGGGACCAAGGTACTCTTTAACGTATTCGTGAGATAACGAGTATTAAGATAATATCGTAATTCAGTAATAATTAACATCGGTAAAAAAGTAAATGAGAATCCGACTATATAGATTGGAAGTGATATAATAAAGAAAAATAAATCACATAACGTGTAACCATCAGAGTCTTATAAAATACACCGTTTGAATTCTAAAATATAGGAAAGTTTTGTACTCAGAATACTTTTACGTTTTACGGTATATAAAATTTATAACTTAGTTAAATTAAAATAAAAAGTTTTGACCACTTCCATTTATCGTCATAAATGTTTATGATATGATATTTGTTTTTAGAAATTTTTGTACGTTGTTTTAAAACTCTTTTTATACAATTATAAAGAAAACTTTCTGATTACAATCATTGATCTACGGAGTCTAAAGTCAATTGTCTCACAGAAAGTACTCACGTGTCACTTTTTTATGTTCCTCAATTTTTTAATTAATAAAAAGTTTTATTGTAAGGTTTGTAAAGAGTCTTACAGTCTGGGTCTTTAAGACTAAATAGCTAACTAGAGAAAAGTAGAAAGACAGAGAGACAGAGAGGGAGAGAGAGAGTATACGTGTGTATGTATGTGTGTTGTAAGAATCCTAAAATCTAGTTGTTAATGTTCCTTCGATAAGGCTAAAGAGTTTATTACAAGGTAAAAAATTTGAGAAGTTGTAGAAATGTTCTGATGTACGATACTGTCTGGTGTACCCACGACAGTCAAGTTATAGGACGATGAAATACGTAGTCTTTCTTTTGTGCTCAATAATAATAAAAGAGAAAAGAATCGATTATTTGTGACTTGTAGGACATGGAATATTTTTAAGAGTAGGAGTCGTATAACTAGTGCGATTACCACTAAATGTCGTTACCCCGGTTTGTTCTATGAACGTTTGTTATATGTCCGAGTATGTGACGTCAATATGATTGTTTTGAGGGGTCTAGAGGTTGTTTTCTCTGTTTTTCTCATAATGTTATATAAAAGAAGATAAAACAGTTACACATTTAGAAAGAGAAAAATAGAAAAAAAAATTTTCGTAAAATCTAAATACCCTAAAAAAAGTACCGTACTCTATCCCAAGGTTGAAGCAAGAATATTTTTATCAGTATGTGACTTAATGCATATAAAAAGATATCATATACATTTTGAACACACATACACATATACAAAGACGTGTGTATACATATAAGACAATATATTTTGTTGTTACCGTTTATATATATAAATATATATAAACTGAAAGAGAGTAACAAAAAGTAAATCCATATATATAAAATACAGGTTTATCCACTTGTAAAAAGGACAAATTTTTTTTATATAAGGAATGATCCAAAATTAAAAGATGTATTTTAAAACTCAAGAGTTGACATTTCTTTAAGGAAGACCTTTATTTCTATAGGTTTAACCTTATTTTCTTCATTTTAACAGTAATCTCCTCCTACTGTACTATGAGATATATCTTTTGGATTTTCTGAGGTGTGTTTTAGATAATTTCATTATTTGCTTAAGTCGTTCCATCGTCCTATGTTATAATTGTATGTCTTTAGACAGTATAAAGGGAAAGTCTTTCTCTTTCATTTTTTTTTAATAATAAATATTAACACGGTTTTTTATTTTATGGTCCTGGATCCTTATTTGGATTAATTCCTCCACTTTCTGGATCTTCAAGTTTTGACATTTTGACTATTTCCTTTGACTTCCACTCAGTTTCTTTACCTTTCTATCAGTTACAAGAATCTGACCTTCTTAATGATAATTATTTTGTCGGTATGATGGATTTCGTCACATATATAAATTACACTAGGGAAAGTTTGATAAGTAACGTAAAAAGTGTCTTGATTTTGTTTATTAAGATTTTCAATATACCTCGGTGTTTTCTGGATCTTAACGGTTTCGTTAGGAATCTCCTGTTTTCGTTCAGTCCTTTGTATTGGGAGAGTCTGAAGTCTGGCATGATATTTCGACGACATTAGTTTGTCGTACTATAATCGGGGGGTTTTTTTCTGTCTACCTAGTTAACTTATCTTATCTCTCTGGTCTTTATTTGGGTGTGTCGATACTATTTAATTAGAGACTGTTTCTACGTTCTCATATGTTCCATCTTTTCTTTAAAAGAAGGTGTCACCACAATCCTTTCGACCTGTTGGAGTGTATTTAGTTACTTTAATCTTATGAGGGAATATGGTATATGTGTTTATTTGATTTTTTACTACATTTGGAGATTTATATTCCATACTGTGGTATTTTGAGGATCTTCTCTTGTATCCGTTTTGTAAAATCTGTATCTCTTATCGTTACAAAAGAATCTAGACCGAGGGATCCACTTTCTTTATTTTCGTTTTTATTTGTTTACCCTGGATTAGTTTTAATTTTCGTTTTCTTATTTGACATATCGTTTCCTTTGGAAGTTGTTTTACTTTTCTTATATGACTTACCCTTTTTATAAGTATTTCCTATATTGACTGTTTTCTAATAAAGAGTTTTATATCTTTATCGTGTATGTTGAGTTATAAATTCTTCGTGTGTTAGATTTGTCTTTAACCTGTCTTCTAGATTTATCTGGAAAGAGATTTCTTCCGTATCTTTTTTAGTTTTCTGTGTACTTTCATATAAGTTACTACAGTTAATAATGAGTCAAGTGAAGTCAAGTCAGCGAGTCAGCACAGGCTGAGAAACGCTGGGGTAGTTAGTGTCGTGAGGTCCGGAGGGACAGGTAGTGGTGGAGGACCTCAAGTGAGTTTAAGTACAGCTAACTCAACCACTACGGTAGGTCGGTAGAGTAGTAGACAGCAGAGGAAGAGGAGGACGGGGGTTAGGGAGGGTCGCAATCAGAAAAGGTTACTCAGTTGAGAAGCGTACTCCACCGGTTTTATAATCTCTTTACGTTTAATTTTGATGTTACTCAATAGTGAAGTGTGACTAGTCTTACCGATAATAGTTTTACAGATATTTATTATTTCTGACCTCTTCCATACCTCTTTTCCCTTGTAAGACTGTAAGAAGTCGAAGAAGTCGTAAGGACCAACCCGGTATCTGAACCTAATGACACTATAACTTACCAAACGGAACCTTTGCTTGTCTCTAGTAAGACGGTAAAAAATCTAACGTAGCTTCACGACGTAAAACCTGAAAAACAACTGGTACTACCGATGAGGTAAAGAAGACTCCCTAAGGACGGGCGTCATCATCTATATTACCAGTAGATCAATTTAAGTGGGTAAGGTCAGGTGAAATCAAGCGACTAAGGATCTTACAGCTGCTAGTGAGATCGGTAGAGGACAAACTGGTGAAGGTTAAACGGAACTAAGTACCTGGATTGTAAGGTCCAAGGATACGTTATGACGAGAAATGTCGTACCCTGAACGAAGATAGTGGTCAGTGTAGGTGTTGACCCATAACGAAAACGACATCGAGGTACGGAAGTAAGATAGACCTCAATAAAGAGGTGACTAGAGGTCATCGTATAACCCGTGGATGACTGGATCCCTCATAGGATGGTAAAACGGAAAAGTATAATAAGGACCCTAAGAGTTCCGTTCTTATCACGACACCAAACGGTAAGGGAAGAGGTCACCTGGTCTAAGACATATCTCGGTCTGTAGCACCTTACACTTCAGTCCACCCGGAATCTTTCTCAGTGATGTTTGTTTCGATCACCTCCACTACCTTAAGGTCAACTCGATAAAGTTTAGGACTTTCTACTACGATATTTTCACGACGTGAGTTATACGGTCGTTTAAACCTTTTGAGTCGTCACCGGTGTCCTGACCTTTTCCAGTCAAAAGTAAGGTTAGGGTTTCTTTCCGTTTCGGTTTCTTACAAGTTTGATGACCTGTTTTTTTAGTGACGTCTATCACTAACGTCGGTCCTTTAATTTTCTGCGAGTAAGGAACCTTTCTTTCAATACTGGTTGAATGTATCGTATAAGTTTTTGTCTCTGTAATGAAACGGCTGATTCCAGGTAACTCAGTTCCGATACCAAAAAGGTCACCAGTACATACCTACACTCTCAACCTGACACTTCTTCCGACTCGTGGTTTCTTAACTACGAAAACTTGACACCACAACCTCTTCTGAGAACTCTCAGGGAACCTGACGTTCCTCTAGGTTGGTCAGGTAAGACTTCCTCTAGTCGGGACCCTAAAGAAACCTTCCTTACTACGATTTCGACTTTGAGGTCATGGAACCGGTGGAATACGCTACTCAACTAAGTGACTCTTTCTGAGACTACGACCCTCCCTAACCCCCGTCCTCCTCTTCCCCTGCTGGCTCCTACTCTACCGATCTACCGTAGTGACTGAGTTAACTGTACTTAAACGTACTTGAGTCCCTCAATCACTGCCTGTCCCTCCGGACCACACGACGCTAAGTACCCCAGCGTTTCTCAGCCTGTGCTGACTCGTTGACTTGACTTGACTTGACTGTAAGAACCATCCTTACATTTAACCACGTCAGTGATACTTCTTGTTATACCTCCAAGGAAAGTTTTGATTTTTACGTCGATGATATGCCAGATGACGGGTGAAGACACCTTAACTCTTTCTACGTGTCACCGTACAATATGCGCGAAGGAGGTATCTATGTTATCTGTATTCAGTGAAGTGGTGGTGTCTATTACCGTTTTACGTCGTTTTATTAATCCCTAGCTACGTAAATCTGATAAGGGAAATTTCATATATTAGATAAATTAATAGTTCAATATCTTAAATAAAAAAAATTGTAATTGAGAGAATCTTACCACAAGTCAGTGGTGTATTGATTTAGGTCCGATTGAACAAAGACTATACTTTGTTACTGGCCGGTAAAGTTGAGTCCGACAAGATCTGATCGATTGGAACTGACTGAACTATTATTCACAGTCTATATACTACCTACCTGATCTCCATTTGTTCTGAAGAACTTCATATCCGAGTGAATGTCTATGAGTCTCATGACGGTGTGTGTGATCATCGACTTGATTACCTCTATTAAGAATACGAGTTAGGAGGTTAATTTGAGGTGAGACACTATACGTCCCGGATGTACTATTTGAGAGAAGGAGAGTGAACATGGAGTAGAGTATGACGAAAGGCGGTGATGAAATGGAAAGAGGTTGACCGTACCAGTAAGAGTGAAGACCTGAGGGGACGACAGACGAATGGGGTGGGGAAGTACACCAAACTTCGAATAGTACTAATATGAGAGTAGTCTTCATAATCTTTCTGGAAAGACACTATATGATCAATATCAATGGGGAACAGTGATAGTGTAATAACATAAATCTATATAAAAATTGTGAATAGGAATTAACTACGTTAGTAAAAGAATAAATCACAAACTTAAAGGATAATCTTATATTCAAGTATTCTTCTAAAAAAAAAAACCATGCAAGTGATATAATATATGAAATCAATCGTGACTCGGGCCCCTTCCCGTGTATCATTTTATTCATGTATTCTCTATTTACTTACTTGTAGATTAAAGGGATTGAATTTTCGCTTATTTTTGTAGTCCCAGGAATTAACAAAGAAACTAATTAATAACAATATTGAACGTTGTAGTTTCTTATAAAGACATTAATTCGAAAATGTAAATAAGAGAGGGTCAGGAGGTAATTGTAACATTATCCTTTATTTTAGTTTTAGGGGAATTCTCGTTCCATCTTGATCTTGTCTACTCTCTACAGTTCAATCGAAACATACTAGTCTTCATCTACCGGATCACTATTATCGAATCGTCTTAGTTTTTTTTTTTTTTTTTAGACCACCAACACACCCTTCGGTATTTTTCCTTTTTGTTAAACGGGACGTTTTAGGGAATTTTCGAAGTATTAATATCTATGGTCTATGAAACTATCCCAGACACAAGTATACACGTATAGACACACACACACACATATTTACTGTCTTCCTCCTTCCCTATTTTTACTCCTAATTAGTTGACAGTTACACTTCATATTCTTCGTCCACCTGAGGATCTAAAGGAGAGACTAGAGGATGAATCCCTTAAGAGTGGTAGTCTGATTGGTCCTTTTACGTCAAATGAGAGACGTTTCAAATTTGTTTCAAAACACCCGAAACCTTTATCCTTTCTTATTATCACTCCACGGGTAATGTAACTAATTTTGTATATACGATCTACTCTTAACTCGTATACGAACCACTCTTAAGAGTTCAGAAGAAGGAGTAACCGAAGATCGTGCGACTCAATCTTAAGAGATTCTGTTTCTAATCTTAAGAAACACCCCTCATACTGGTAGGGTCCTCCTTTTCTGGTTTTGATGATTATACCTCTAAATTTTCAAAGGGGTTACTTTGTATCCTGAATAGTAATCTAGTAGGTACAACTTTGGTAGTCAATTTTTTCGAACTGATTGTGTCTCTCAAAGATTAGTCGAAAATTATAGGGTGTAAATTTATACTTGACCGTCGGTTATTTGTGGTTCGTTAACTCCTTTTGTAGATCATTTACTCTGGTTAGTTTTTGGTCTAACTAGAGTTATTACTATTCCGGTCTTGTGATTTAAAAAATTTAAGATATTAATAAAAGAAGTCTTCTCATAAGTGTACTATTAATTCGTCTTGTACTAGGAAATACTTTTTCCAATACAAGTCTCTGATTCCGTCTCGAGAAATATTTCATTGTTATGGTTATCATTACTGTTATTATTAATGATTATTAACTGTTATTTTTACAATTTTAGTGAACTTTAAAACCTTATGTCTCGACTCCTCTAAGTGTCTTTCATCTTTTTTCTCTGTCTCTATAAATTTATTTTCTCCTTCCAGTTCTTTTACCTTCTAGTCTGGTCCTTCAGGTGATACATCCATTATAAAATGTTCACTATACTAATCCTTTATCTTACCCCTTTACCACCCTTCGTTTAATTGTTTTTTATGACCTTTTCAAAGATCATTGTTTTATGGTCTTGAAAGTCTTATTCTTCACTGGTTTTATACTTTTTATTTTTCATCTGTTTTTATTAGTTTAGAACTTTAATTTTTTTTTTTATTCTAGGATTTAAAAAGTCTTTCCTAAGTGTTAACAGTCTGAAGTGTCGTTTTTACGATTTTTGATCTTCCTTTACTTATGTATAAAAATTCAAGTCCCTGGTGATCTAAATGTACACTCGGTCTCATACTTATTTCAGTTAAATTTATATGAGTCTATCAGATAATGATTATATAAGAAAAGGTCTTTTGTTAAACTCTTAGATACGGTGGTTTTATTCATGTATTTACTTAATTCTCGTTCTGTGTCCCATGACTTTTCTCTATAGGTTGTGGTCTTTCTCCGTATTTCCAAGATTCTATTACTACCTTTTAACGGTTCTATTGACAAATCGTTGTCCGATTATCCTGTCAGTCGGGTTCCTTCCTTCCACGATCTTTCCTTACGAAAGATTATACTCAACGATAGAACTCTTTACGAAATCTTAAAATTAATTTTACACTATGAATTTAGTACTTTCTTGTTAATTTTGATATCTTCTAGGATTTTCCTACGTTAAAAATAACCGCCTTCATTTGTTCCTAGACCATTCTGTTCTTTACTTAGTACCCTGTGATGAAACGAGTCGATAGATGTCATAGTTGTCCTAACACTATCACGTTTATAACTGTTAATTATTCTATACATTAGAATAAAAAAGTTTCCTACCCTCTTTAGTTACTTATATACATCCTTTTGACCAGTTTTTTCTTGTTAGAGGAGAAATATATACATCTGTATTTTGTATCCATTAAAAAAGAAAATGTAAAGACGTTATGGAAAAGGGAACCTGATGAATAGGACCCCATACGATTTACATGTTTAAATATACCACTTTTAGTTAGTTTCAGTGTTAAAAAGACTCCGTCGTGTATTGTTTAAGTGTACGTCTCTGACTACTTTTAAGACAAATTACATAAGATAAGTAAGGTCGAAAAGTGCCGGGTAACTTTATACGTACCGAGTGCCTCCTGTGCCTGAAACTTTTATAACCCCCCTCTTTTCGTTGGATGAGTCGTATATACTTTTCCACGTACGTAGTACGTTATATTACGTTTTATTTATGTAGAAAATAATTTGTATAGACGGATACAAAATTCCGAATAATTGTAGAATAAATTTTATTGGTTTATAGTACACAATAAAGTTTTTTGTGATCTTCATCTATATAATCTTAATAAAAATCCGTATGTTACTATAATATATGACTCTTAGTATAATCCTCAAATAGTCCCATAGAAAAAATTTTAATATTCTGAAAAAAATCTAATATTCTTGTTAAACTAAAAATTTTGATATGTATACATATCGAAACTAAAATTTTTATCACTTTTGGCTCTATAAGGAAAGAGAAATGTTATATCGTCAACAAAACGTTAACTCAAAATTTATACAGTAATACATCATTAAATGGATCTTTATTCGTTTATACATATACGAACGAAATTAGAATAAAATTAAGGTATATAAAAATATGACCATTCGAACTCCCTCTGACAGTTCCGTTAAAGGAGATCGGTAATATGAAGACTCTGTCTTCTACTATACAGAATTATATAAATAAAGAATTATGTGATAAAGAATATTCAAAATCACTAATAGTTTAGAGNTTTATACAGTAATACATCATTAAATGGATCTTTATTCGTTTATACATATACGAACGAAATTAGAATAAAATTAAGGTATATAAAAATATGACCATTCGAACTCCCTCTGACAGTTCCGTTAAAGGAGATCGGTAATATGAAGACTCTGTCTTCTACTATACAGTTATATAAATAAAGAATTATGTGATAAAGAATATTCAAAATCACTAATAGTTTAGAGTTCTCGTAATTTAAATTTAATATTATAGGATTTTCACTTAATTTTACTAAGTATTGTTTTCCTATCCGGGTTTCCCGTCAACTCGTTATAGTATGTAAATGGGACCATCACTTATATAGTAGAATAAGGAAAATCTCGACTTTATTATACCATTTTAGATATTTTACTTTTTAGGGAATTTGAAAGGATATTTTTTGTATATTATATCTTAAGAGAGGGTGTATAAATTTTTGTATTAAAATATCATATACCATCCGTACATTGAGATCTTCCGTTTTCTATTAGTTTACATTTTATAATGTACTTTTTTTTTTTAGATTGTTTTAACAGGGTTTGTCTTTCGATTCACTATTCCTAGAGGATTTCCTTTTATTATGTCGTAAGTTTTAAGGAGATGTTATCCAGGAATATTATACAACACTTCTTCAAAATTTATCCGAAACGTTTCATTAAAATGATAAATTGTACGATTATCCCACTCTATAAGTTTTAATTTATATAATTCTTTTTATACGTAAATAAGTAATACATGTACATAATAAAAATATCGAAGTAAACTTCAATTGAATTTAGTGTGTGACACAACTGTAATAAAAGAATAATGATAACGATACTACTATAACTAAAATGAATCATTATCTTTTAATTGTATCCGTAAACCTCTTTTATAACAGAAAATACTATAATAGTTGTCTTACGTTTAAGTATATATCTCAATTTCACTATTCCGTTTACACCTTTTTATTCGGTTTCACGGTTTTAAAATAAAATAAACGGAAGTCGAAAGTAAGTTAACGTCGAAGGGATTATCGAGTCAACCATTTGTTAGGTGGACGTTACCTTAAACTAAGAACCAGTCCTTCTAGGGGACCTCTTACCTTTCCGATGGGTGAGGTCATAAGACCGGACCTCTTAAGGTACCTGAACTATCAGGTACCCCAGGGTTTCTCGACCTGTTTTGACTTACTGAAAGTGTAAGTGAAAAGGAAGTTTATATATTTGGTCGATTATTTTACGTTTTACAACGTATGAATAATCTTGTACCGTCAGTATATATTGAATCGTTAGACGAAACCGTATTACCGATCGTCTTATTTCATTTTTAATTCTTTCTCAAGATTCGTCTAGATACAAACCCAGGGTCAAACTGGTCCAAGATCAACACACGTCAACCCTTAATAGAGAATCTCGAGTCACAGTATTAAAATTTCACACCTAATAAACTATCTGGAAAACTTACGGTGACTAAGAAATTTCTTAACGAGTCACGTCCAGAGTATTTCGTATCATTTCCTGTTTACTTCATAGAATATTTTTCGAGTCCGTGTCATGGATACGGATGTTGTACCATCTTTATTCATTTACAATCATTATATTTTAAATAAATTATAACAATATAAATTTATTATATCATTATCTTGGAATGAAAAACTAAACAGGATTAGAGAAAGAGGAAGTGTTCTTCGTGTTTAATTTAAACACTCCATAAACCTTGACTTCATTGTTCAAAAATAACAAAAGATTAATTGATAATTCCATTATAGAAGTCCGACAACGTGTAAGATATGTTTTAATATAAATCGTAGACTTAGATGTGTGTGTGTGTATGTCTAAAAAAAAATTTGGTCATTGTAGAGTCTTGAGTCTCATCAGATATTATGAGAATAAGTTTTTTGACAATTATTAATACTTTAATAAATTTGTATAAACTCTTTACACAAAAGACTTAAATAATTTTGTTTATTAATATATAAAACGTTTACTTTTGATTTTTTCGTAGAAAACACTTATGTATCTTATTTTGGATACTGAACATTTTTCCTTTATTCAAAGTTTTCCCTCACCTATATACATATGGATACCGACTAAGTACAACTCCAAACTGTCTTTTCTCGTTTTAAGACATTTCGTTAATAGAAAGTTATTTTTCATTTAAGTAATTTTTAGTGATGACCTATAGAATCCAAAATAAAAATTATTTTAAATACCAGTGTGTAAATAAGTAATACAAAATTTAGATACGTTACAAATAACTCGTGAGTAAGATACAACCTGTTAAGTGGTTCATATTCCTTTTATGTTGCTATCTAATAGACAGTACCCTTCGTCCCATATCTTTCTCTTAATATGTTTGTTTGCTGCCCGTCTTTATGGATAGATATGCTCCCTCACCGAAGACAGGTCCTCTTACTGTCTCACGGAGTCACACTACAGTCCGAAACCGATTTAGAAATGTCTATTTATCTTTATAACTACGTTCTGAACAAACGTTGATCGGTTTCTTACGAGTTTGATGACGTGTTAACGTGAGTAGAGTGTACGATCATTTCATTACGAGTTTTAAGAGGTTCGGTCTGAAGTCGTTATGTACTTAGCACTTGAAGGACTACAAGTTCGACCAAAATCTTTTCCGTCTCCTTGGTCTCTAGTTTATCGGTTGTAGGCGACCTAGTACCTTTTTCGTTCTCTCAAGGTCTTTTTGTAGATTAAGACTAAATAACTGATACGGTTTCGGAAACTGACACACCTAGTGTTATTTGACCTTGTAAGACTTTCTGTACCCTTATGGTCTGGTGGACTGGACGGAGAACTCTTTAGACTTACGTCCAGTCCTTCGTTCAATCTTGACCTATACCTTGTTGTCTGACCAAGGTTTATCCTTTTCCTCATGTAGTTCCGACATATAACAGTGGGACGAATAAATTGAAGATTACGTCTCATGTAGTACTCTTTGCGACCTGACCTTCTTTGTGTTCGACCTTAGTTCTAACGGTCCTCTTTATAGTTATTGGAGTCTTTACGTCTACTGTGGTGGGAATACCGTCTTTCACTTCTCCTCGATTTTTCGGAGAACGATTTTCACTTTCTCCTCTCACTTTTTCAACCGAATTTCGAGTTGTAAGTCTTTTGCTTCTAGTACCGTAGGCCAGGGTAGTGAAGTACCCTTCATCTACCCCTTTGTCACCTTTGTCCCAGTCTGAAATAAAACCCCCCGAGGGTTTAGTGACGTCTACCACTGACGTCGGTACTTTAATTTTATGTGAATGAGGCACCTTCTTTTCAATACTGGTTGGATCTATCGTATAAGTTTTCGTCTCTGTAATGAAACGGATGTTTCCAGGAGGATCAGTTCCGATACCAAAAGGTCACCAGTACATACCTACACTCTCAACCTGACACTTCTTTCGACTCGTGGTTTCTTAACTACGAAAACTTCACACTACAACCTCTTCTGAGAACTCTCAGAGAACCTGAGGTTCCTCTAGGTTGGTCAGGTAAGACTTCCTCTAGTCGGGACCCGCAAGAAACCTTCCTTACTACGATTTCGACTTTGAGGTCATGAAACCGGTGGAGTACGTATCTCAACTGAGTAACCTTTTCTGAAACTACAACCCTCCCTAACCCCCGTCCTCCTCTTCCCCTGCTGTCTCCTACTCTACCGACCTACCTGCACTCAGACTTACTTGAGGCCCTCAAGTCCCTCCGCACTACCTGTCCCTCCGGACCGCACGACGCTAAGTACCCCAATCTTTCACAATCTGTACTGACTCACTGACGTGAGTTGACTTGACTCTCCCTCTACACCATCTTTCTCCAGAACTCAAACCTTAATAATACTTTTGAATCCATACTTGTCAAATAAACCTCTTGTTAAGTTGTATACACTGTTTTCCCGTCTTTGTCTAACCTTTCCAACTACTGTTAGTTTGTCCCGTTTAGAAATCAATAGGATCGGGTTCAAAATCTCTGATTATCTAGTAACTGAATGGTTTTTTTTTTTTTTAAAAAAAATTTCAGGGTCCTGAACAAAAGTAACTAACCTAATTGATTCTTTTGATCCTTCGTGAAAACGAATCGGACATGTTGTAAGTCTATTAAGAGATTTTGAAGTAAAATCACCCTACACCGTTTTCACTACTCTATAGTAAGACAATCTTTCAATATTTTTTATAAGTATTTCTCCTTTCGACCCACCGTATAACAATCATTAGGAGACTCCCTGACTCCTAGTTGAGGCTACTCTGACTCAGTGAGTTTGGTCGTCGGAAAGTCTTTCACCTAGACTGTTGTAGGTACATGTACCCGAACCTTCGACTAAGAGGGAGTCGAGTCGGAAGTCTAACCCGAAGGAAACACCGAGTCGTCATTTCTTGGGTGGACGGTTACGTCCCCTACACCTAAACAAGGGACCCAGACCTTCTAGTAGATCTCTTCCTTTACCGTTGTGTGAGGTCATAACAACGAACCTCTTAATGTACCTGTCTCCTCAGACCATCTAATGTTAGGTACCCCAACGTTTTCTCAGTCTGTATTGAATCACTGATTTGTTTATTTTGTTGTGTTTGTTTGTTTTTTGTTTCGGAAATCTAACCTGACATAGGGGTTCACTATGTAGAACTCCAGAAAACTTTACAGAACTCCGTTTGTGTACGAAGGGACCATCGAGTCGACCATTTCTTAGACGGACGTTACACTCTCTGGACCCAAGTTAGGGACGTAACCCTTTTAGGGGACCTCTTCCCTTGTCGATGGGTGAGGTCACAAAACCTCGGACCTCTTAAGGTCCCTGATATATCAGGTACCTAACGTTTCTCAGTCTGTACTGACTCGTTGAATATGAGTGAAGTGCTTGTGTGAGCTCATTCGACTCAGGTCCGTGTATTGTTTAATACTCCATTATTAACAACAAAATTTATCATATAAAGTCATACTAAACAATGAATCACCATCTTTTGATTTTATATCAAAATAGACATCTTTTATAAAAGTAATAAACTAAATACATCTCTTCCTATAATAGTAAGACATGTAAATATTTCTTTTTTCCTGTAGACCTTGGTGGACATCCTTAATATATTAACACAAATATATGATCTCTATGTGATGTATCAAAACCTAACGATTTTATTTGAACGAAAGAGTCATTGAAGTTAAAGAAATAAATCTATATTTTGTGATATGGTCGTTGATGGTTATAAAAACGAAAATAAAAGTCAAATCAAATTGGTACTCTTTGTGAAAATCCATACACAGATCAACGTTTCAATAAAAATGGAATTTTATTGAAATACAAAATAACGACTTAATCGACGAAGAGTCTCTACCATTGCATAATTTTTTCTTTTTACATGAAAAATAGGTATTTCGTGTACTCTTCATCATTAACGTATTCTAAAATTAGTATAGAAGTCATAAAAAAACAAAATGTATTTACATTACCGGTACATACCTACACTCTCAATCTGATATTACTTTCGACTCGTGGCTTCTTAACTACGAAAACTTGACACCACAACCTCTTCTGAGAACTCTAGGGAACCTGACGTTCCTCTAGGTTGGTCAGGTAAGATTTCCTCTAGTCAGGATCCACAAGTAACCTTCCTGACTACAACTTCGACTTTGAGGTTATGAAACCGGTGGATCACTCTTCTCGACTGAGTAAACTTGTCTGGGACTGTGACCCTTTCTAACTCCCGTCTTCCTCTTCCCCTGCTGTCTCCTACTCTACCAAACTACCGTAGTGGTTGAGCTACCTGTACCCAAACCCATCTGAGACCCTCAATCACTACCTGTCCCTCGGGACCGTAAGACACAAAGTACCCCAGTGTTTCTCAACCTGTGCTGACTCGCTGACTTGACTTGACTTGACTTACCGTTGGGTGAGGTCATAAGAACGGACCCTTTAAGATACTTGTCTTCTCGGACCACCCGATGTCAGGTTTCCCAGTATCTAAGTCCGTACTGATTCGTTGATTTGTGTAGTAATAATATCATTTTTTCTATTTATATTTTAAATACTCAAGTCCAAGAAACATCACAAATGACGAAAGTTTAGGATATTGAAAAAAAAAAAACGTTTTGGTATATAAAGATATGAAGTCTAAATTTGAATTTTTAATTTTATAAGAAATCAGTTAGTTATACTCTTTAAAACTCGTATCTTAGGACTATAAAGACAACTCTAATGACTGTTTTATAATTCTTTCATTTTAATATCGTTTTATAAATAATTATATAATAAAAAGAATAATTAACACTATCGGTATTATAAAGTGAAATAATAATCGTGTTTCATCGTGATTCTTTTGTTATTAGTAATCTTATTTTCAATATTAATCGTATATGGAATAATGAGTGATTTTCGAAATATACATAATAAAAATAATAGTATTGTTAACGAATTCCGTATATAACGACAAAAGAACTTTATCATACCTTTACCTATAGGTCATTATAAGATATTAGAACGGTTTTAAATGATTTTAAATTTAGGACATTACTGTAGAGATAACAAATAAGTGTTCTGGATCCAGAAGTACGAAGGCCTTCCCCGTCATTCTAGTAATATTTTACCTCTTTAAACACAATGATCAAGTTGAGTTAGTTCAGGTTCAGGTGGAAAAACAAACAAAAACGAAGTGTAAAAAAAAAAGACTGAAGTATTCTTCAATGGTCACCAACTAATTAGGAAACTATACGGTAGAGATCCGTTTTACCTTAATAGAAGGTTCAACGGAACCGTTAAATGTTTTTGTTACCAAACGGAGAAAAAATAAACGAATAACAAAGATTTCGGGTGAATAGAAAATGGACATTCTAGATTAAATTTTTTAATTATTGTAACATAACGTGACATTCTTTCGTCAGAGAAGGGAGAATCATCCAAGTACCACAACTAGTGGAACCGGTCAAAAGTTCAGGGGGTACACTGGTGTTATCTGACATTCTGAGAGTAAGACAAGTCTCTGTTCATTGTAGAAGAGATACTAAGTGATAAAAGTCCTTTGAGATTAAAACGATAATTTACAAAATTAAGACACTGCTCAATTTGTAGAGTAAGATAGAAGACTGATTTCCATTGAAATTTTAGATTGAAATCTAATAGGAATAAAATTTAGATGACCGTTGGTTTCATTGTTGGTGTTGTTTTTCTTCGCATCCCCGGGTCGTTTGGAGTCGGGGTGGAAGAGAAAAGGGAAAACATAAGGACCGAAAATAAAAGAAAAGGACACGAAAGAAAAAGAAAAAAAAAGAAAAAAGATTAACCCTTCCCACTATATTATAAATTATCGTATACATAACAATGAATTGATACTCCTCAAATTGATACTCCTGAATTTACTTTAAGAATCGTCTACAGGACTATGTGATATTCCACCAGTTTTTCTCATGATAATAATATATATGGTAATCATGATAAGATTAGTTTATTCGTGAAACAAAGAACTAATAAGAACCTTTACAGAAAATTTTAATAAGTTAAGTCTGTTTAACCTTTCTTGTGATCTTACAAATAAATAACTTGTAAAGGACATTATACCAACTGACATTTACTCCTCTTGTTCTGTGGAAAGACTATTAAATATGTGGATGTGAGAAGTGGTAATACTGTGTTTATCGAATTAAAGATTAACGACTCAATTACTCCACTCGTTGTGTTTCACTTGAAAATTATTTCACTTTCACTTCAGTAAGTCAGCACAGGCTGAGAAACTCTGGGGCACCTGATATCGGGTGGTCCGAGAAGACAGGTACCCTAAGAGGTCCGTTCTTATGACCTCACCCAACGATAAAGGAAGAGGTTCCCTAGAAGGGTTGGGTCCCTAACTTGGGTCCGGAGGACGTAACGTCCGTCTGCGAAATTGGAGACTCGGTGGTCCCTTTATGATTAAAAGTTTATAACTTTTTAAACACAGAACAATTCGTAATTATCTTTATAGGTATAAAGATTAGTTTTCTTTACAGTAATTTTTATATTCTAAGAAGGTATTAATTCAACGGTAAAATGTAAATTTTCCGTTGTTGTTAAGGTATAAAGTTTTATTATGACTTGAAAGTTTGCCACCGAAAAAGTGTGATTTTCATTAGATATTTACATGTAGTGGTAACTCACTCACTCACTCACTTCAACGAGTCAGCACAGGTTGAGAAACGCTGGGGTACGTGACATCGGATGGTCCAAGGAGGCAGGTACCCTAAAAGGTCCGTTCTTATGACCTCACCCTACGGTGAAGGAAGACGTGCTCTAGAAGGACTGGGTCCCTAAGTTGGACCTAGAGGACGTAACATCCGTCTGTGAAATGGTAGACTCGGTGGTCCCTTCAGTAAGAAAAATATTTTTACCATTCGATATGGTGTAATGGTAAAAAAAAAATTACGAAAGTCGTAAAACTCTTCAAATTCTGTCTTATGTGAATAACCTCCTGTTAACGAAATGTTATAACACATTTTTAGCCTTACAGAAAAGGATTAATTTTATTATTACGGATTATTAAATCAAAATACTATAGAGAAACTTACGCATTTTCAGGTATATAAAGGTACTATACTTTAATTTCAGGATTTATACAATTGACTATTTAATATATTTTTACTATTTGTACAGGAAGAAAAACTTTATTCTTAATTGTGTGGTCATACGTCTACTGTGATAGGAATACCGTCTTTCACTTCTTCTTAATTTCTCAGAGAACTACCTTCACTTTCTCCTCTCACTGCAACCGAATTTCGAGTTGTAAGTCTTTTGATTCTAGTACCGTAGGTCAGGGTAGTGAAGTACCGTTTATCTACCCCCTTGTCACCTTTGTCACCGACTGAAATTAAAAGACCCGAGGTTTTAGTGACGTCTACCACTAACGTCGGTACTTTAATTATCTGCAAATGAGGAACCTTCCTTTCAATACTGGTTGGATCTGTTGTATAAGTTTTCGTCTCTATAATGAAACAGTTGTTTCCAAACAGATCAGTTCCGATACCAAAAAGGTCACCAGTACACACCTACACTCTCAACCTGATATTTCTTTTGACTCGTGTCTTCTTAACTACGAAAACTTGACACCACAACCTCTTCTGAGAACTCCCAGGAACCTGACTTTCCTCTAGGTTGGTCAGGTAGGATTTCCTCTAGTCGGGACCCAACCTTCCTGACTACAATTTCGACTTTGAGGTTATGAAACGGGTGGAGTACGCTTCTCGACTGAGTAACCTTTTCTGGGACTACGACCCTCCCTAACCCCCGTCCTCCTCTTCCCCTGCTGTCTCATACTCTATAAACCTGTCGTAGTGGATGAGTCCCTCCGGACCGTACGACGCCAACCAAGTACCCCAGCGTTTCTCAACCTACGCTGACTTGACGTGACTTGACTTTCGAAATACAATAGGTACAATTTTCAATACTACTTAACTGTAAAGGATTTCCTTTTTTGATTTACGATTAATCAATTCTTTTACTTAAAAGAATTTGTTTCTCATATGGAACCATAATTTTTATAACTAGAACTTAGTCGGACACTATGAGAGATTATCTTTGTATTTTCAGAGTAAATAATTCACTATTAATATAAAGATCTAAAGAAATTCTTCCCTTCTAAAACGAAGGTTAGATCGAAGTTGGAGAACTTAAAAAAAGTAAATCAGTTGTAATGGTTAAGTATAAGTCATATACTTCATCACATTTTAAATATGTCAGAATAGACACTAAGGTTTATACAACCGTTGAAATAGTGGAGTTACATGCATCAGTTGTTGACACGTGTGAGGTGAGATTGGTTATTTTAGTAGTAAATTTTTTTCAATCTTATTATGAGGTAACACATATACATGGTGTCGAAAGAATCGGTAAGTAGACGACTACCTGTAGATCCAACGAAGGTACAGGACCGATGATATTTATCACGACACTATTTGTAACCTCATGTACACACCCTACTAAACCCTCTTACCGTAACTTTGTACATATTATAGTATGTACTTTACTTAACGGTCAGGTCCAAGTTACGTACTATGACCTACGAACCGCGACGACGTGACCCTACTGGGTCTCCCTACCATGTCCACCCTCCTCCCTCCCCTTAAGTCCTACCCCTTGAGCACATATGGGCACCGTCTAAGTACAACTACATACCGTTTTGGTTATGTTATAACATTTCATTAATTGGGAGTTTTTTTTTTTTCTAATATATACGTACGATTTATATTTAAAGTTACTAATAAAAGTTTTAAAATAAATCTCGGAACACTATAGAACTGTAAACTTTATCAAGTGGACCTTAATGTAGTCCTAATACGAGTTTAAGGAAGTTCGGTCCGAATTCTTCCTGTACTTCATTCTTGAACGTCTACATGTTCTACCTAAATCTTTTCCGTCTCCTCAGTCTCTAGTTCACCGGTTGTAGAAGACCTAGTATCTTTTTCGTTTGCTTAAGGATTTTTTTTAATGAAGACAAATAACTGATACGATTTCAGTTACAACTGTCACGCCTAGTGTCGTTTGACACTTTTTAGGAATTTCTCTACCCTTATGGTCTAGTGGAATCAACGAAGGACTCTTTGGACATACGTCCAGTTCTTCGTTGTCAATCTAGGTCTGTGTCTTTTTACCTGACCAAGTTTTAACCTTTTCTTCATGCAGTTCCGACATATAACAGTGGGACGAATAAATTGAATGTACATCTCATGTAGTGTGTTTCACGGTCGGACCTACTTAGTCTTCTACATTAGTTTTAACGGTCCTCTTTATAGTTGTTGAAGTCTATACATCAATATGGTGATTATGGTATTTCGTTTCTCTTTGATTTCAAACTCGGAGATCTACTTTCACTTTCTTCTCTCACTTTTTCGACAGAATTTTAGGTTGTAAGTTTTCGTTTCCAGTACCGTAGGTCAGTGTAATGAAGTACCGTTAATTTACCCTTTTTCACCTTTATCACTCTCTAAAATAAAAGAACCTAAGGTTTTAGTGACACCTATCACTGACTTCGGTGTTGTATTTTCTGTGAACAAGGAATCTTCTTTTGGATACTGTTTGGACCTGTCGTATAACTTTTGTCTGTAGTGAAACGGTTGTTTCCAGACATATCCGTTTCACTACCAGAAAGACTATCGGTACATACCCACACTATCGACCTGGTAATTCTTCCGACTCGTGGGTTCTTAGTTACGAAAGCTTGACACGTACACACACATACGATTCAGCGGAGTCAGTGCAAGTTGAGACACACTGGTATACCTGACATCGAACGGTCTGAGGAGACAGGAACTCTAGAGGTCCGTTCTTATGACCTCACCCAACATTACGGGAAGAGGTCCCTAGAAAGGTTTAGTCCATAGCTAGGGCGGAGAGAATAAAGATCATGTAACCGTCCTCTCAAAAATGATCGTGACGGACCCTACGGGGAAACTTGACACCACGACCTCTTCTGAGAACTCTCAAGGAATCTGACGTTCCTCTAGTTTGGTCAGTTAGGATTTCCTTTAGTTGGTACTTATAAGTAACCTACACGACTTCGATTCGAGGTTATTAAACCGGTGTACTACGTTTCTCGACTGATCCCTTTTCTGGGACTATGACCCTTTCTAACTTCCGTTCACCTCTTCCCCTACTGTTTTCCACTCTACCAACCTACCGTAATGACTAAGTTAGTTGAACTCAAACTCATTTGAGTCCCTCTATCATCTCCTGTCTCTTCGGACCACAAGACATCAAGTACCCAAGTGTTTCTCAGTCTATGTTGAAACAATGACTTATTGTTGTAGAACTGTAACACTTTTTAACTAGGAAGAAGGTTTGTTACATTAAGATTCACTGTATAGTTGGTTATGTTATCTAAAATTTATTTGATAAAAACTCTAAGTACGTCTAAAAGTGAAAAAAGTGTTATAAGAATTACACAAAGAATTTCTAGAAAGTACTGTCACGACGTCTAAAGACGGGGAAAATTGTAAAAAGGGGTACAAGACATAATGATAATAAATAATAAATGGAAATATTAAATTTTATTAATAACTAAGTGTTCTACAACTTTTTTGTCATTTTTAAACAAATTCCTTAGATAATGATTCGCAAAAGGAAATCAACATGTAAGGTTTGATATCGCGTAAGAGTCTTAAACCTTTAATTTAGACGTGTTTTATACGTCTTAATCTAAAAGTGGAAAGATTTTTAATTTTTTTATATACTACGAAGTTTGTGATACTGATCAAACATGTAAAGAATAGATAAGAAAGTACTAATAGAGGAAAATAGTAATTTGACGGTTGACTATTAAACATTTAACTATTTTACCGAATAAATTGGGGTAGTACCAACTTGATAAAGTTTTAAGTAATATACTTATTGTAAAATGTTAAGAAAATAAGACACAATTCAAAAAATTGAAAGAGTATGACAATAAAAAAGTAATAATAGAAATGAAATAAAGGGAGTGGTGTTCATTTTAAAGTAAAAGCGTAACACATAGATGAAAAGGTAAAGTAGTCGTTCTTTCGTGATAATCTTTGTAACTTTCAAACGACTCAATCTTGTTTTATCTAATTCTTGAGTAGTTTGTATAATCGTTACAAACAGAATACATACTCTCGCTTTAACATTTTCTATTACATTACGTATAAGAGGTATCCAAATATCCTGTTTGTTTTATTATAAAAATCGTCTATAACATTCCTACCGGTTTATCGAATATACCTTCGATAATGTATTATTATTTTATAAGTAACGGACACCTTTAATTATTACTCCACTGTCTCACTAATATACTTCTAAATCAGTTAGACTAATGCTGTCACACACAAAGAAACGAAACGGGTTACTAACAGTAACGAAATGAAATTATACATTAAAGTATATCCATAGGGTTTCGACTCGAGTCAAATTTTAATATAAAGAGAGGGATGTAGGGTGTAAGATGACACATCAATGGTTCGGAAAACTCTTAATTATTTAGGGTCGGTAGTCAAACATACATTATAAATATAATCTATATTTATGGATTACACTACCCAATGGAGACGAAAGGAGAGTTCGGATCTAATATCTTGAAACTCAGATGATTTAAACTTAAAATACAGATCTATTCTTTTGTAGGAAAAAGTATTACAATTCATACATTCATATATGACATGTACAAACAAAAAGGAGAGTAAATTTAGTGAACTCTTTGTAAGTGAAACAATCCATTCGTTATAATTAATGGTATACAATCGTACGTAATTCAATATTCTTAGAATTATTATTGATTTTTAAGTCTTATTTTGAAAATTTTCTGACAAAATTTTAAGATGAGGTAGGGGGTAAGAATGATCTGTAAAATTTTTTATCTGATAACCGTTATGGATCTTACATCCTAGACAAAAAGAAACCTAAGAAGTAATCCAATCAATTCTTAGAAGACAATTATATATTTAAGGTGGAACGTACATCTGTGAAAATCAGTAGTGTCCTTAGTCTCAGGGGAAAAAACATTTTCAGTGTATAGTACTTCGATAGGTTTCACTCTACCATAATAATCGACGTCTTTAAAGGAGTACCCTTCTTTTGTAATCTTCATTAATGAGTAGTAAATCTTTTACATCTGAAGACGTTTTCTACTGGTAGAGGAAGACGACTCGTACCCCTTTTCATTAAAATTATTAGTCATCTATGATGTCCGATAGTTTTAAATACAATTTTAGGATTGGGTGGTACATAATTCTCCACCCCGAAAACCCTCCGTTAATTCTGTAATCTCACCTCTGGAATAAATTCTATAATCACGGGAACATTGTCTCTGTACTAGAACACGAAAGACCGAGAAGACAAAGAAGAGGGGAATGGGGTGTGAGAGAGGAAAGAGAGAGAAGTGATACGTTCCTATATTACTCTACTGTCGTTAGACGTTTGGTCCTTCTTCCGGAAGTAGTTCGTGGGTTGGTATGACCAAGGGACTAGAGTCTGAAAGTCGGAAACCTTAGTACTCTATATTCACAAAAACAAATTTCATAAGTCATATACTAGTAAACACTATCGTCTTACTTGGTCTTGTTTCCCAGTGTACCCTAAGACTATTAGGTGTGGGATCGACAGTATAGTCTCTTCCGTCACCGTGGGGTGAGGTCATGAGAACGGACCTTTTAGGGTACCTACCTCCTCGGACCACCCGACGTCAGGTACCCCAACGATTCTCAGTCTGTGTTGACTCGCTGAAGTGAAAGTGAAAAGTGAAAGTACGTAACCTCTTCCTTTACCGTTGGGTGAGGTTACAAGAACGGACCTCTTAGGGTCCCTGCCCCCTCGGACCACCCGACGGCAGATACCCCAGAGTGTCTCAACCTGTACTGACTTCGCTGAATCGTCGTCGTCGTGGACAGTATACCTGAAAGTGTGTGTCTTAAAGTTAAAATTCTTGTGGTTTGTAAGGTTTCAACGGAACTTAAGGTTCTGTGGTGTCAACGATCTTTTTCCCAAGATCAATGTTGTGATTGTAGTCGTAAAAGATCAACATTATTGAGACCGGGACCTTGTTCATAAATTATACGTATTGAACTTTATCCGGGTCCGGTATACACTGTTTACCGAGAGTCAAAACTTATGTAAGTTTCGTCAATATAGATATTTGCACATTCTCTCATTTTACATAAGAGGATTAAGAATCTACAACTCCGTTTACTAAAGGATTATAAGAACTAAACTTTGGGTCTTCGTTTAAGGGAAGATTCAAACAAAAGTCATTTATGAGGATGTGTCGGACTTTGTGTACCAGTAAAAAACGAATATCAAAGTTACATGAATTAAGTTTAGAGTCACCCTCTTTGGTGTTTTCTCTTTTGTCAATTTTTACTTATACAACCAGTCAATAAGATAAAATTAAAGGCAAATTTACTAGAGACTTATTTGTTTTTATACTGAGACTTTCTTGTTTAGATGTTGACTAAATCGTCTGACTTTCTAACTGAATGTGAAGGAAATGAACGCTCGAATCAGTACAGTCTGAGAATTGCTGGGGTACCTGACATCGGACGTTCGGAGAAGACAGGTACCTTAAAAGGTCTGTTCTGATGACCTCGTTAAACGGTAAAGGATTATTTCACTTTAGAAGGACTGGGTCCCTAACTTTGACAGGGGACGTCCACCTAAGAATATGGTGACTCGGTGGACCCTTTGGGTTGAACGTGAATTTTTTAAAGTTTTGAGAGGAAAAGACGTAGAAATATTTAACTCCCATAAGTTTAAATTTTATATAATTTCTCGATTTATATTTTGACCTTCGGTATAGGATCTCCCACTGTATCCACCCTGTGAGAATCTGTATTTAGGATCGTCAAAAAACCAAAAAAAAAAGGGAAACAGAGGATTTCGCTTCCTAGTGAAGGTTAAATGTAAGTAAATACCTGGATTGTCAGTTCCAAGGGTCCGTTATAACAAGAAATGTCGTAGCCTGAAATGAAGGTAACGGTCAGAGTAGGTGTTGATCCGTAACAAAAACGAAACCGAGTCGGAGAAGCAAGAAGGACCTCGATAAAGAGGTGAGAAGAGGTCATTGTATAACCCGTGGATAGGTTGGACCCTCAAGTAGAAAGTCACAGTATAGAAAAAAACGGAAAAGTATGACAAACACCCCATCATTTCCGTTCTTATAACTTCACCAAACCGTAAGGGAAGAGGTCAACTGGTCTAAAACAGTCTTGGGAGGTGGTACTGGACTGTATAACCCAACGGGATGTACCGTACCGAGTATCAAAGTAACTCAATCTGACACTCTGACTCTTACTTTCTCGACCAAATTTTGAGTCGTGAGTTTTTTGTTTCTAGTACCGTAGGTCAGGGTAGTGAAGTACCGTTTATGTACCCCTTTGTTCCCTTTTTCCCTGTCTAAAATGGAAGAACCCGAGGTTTTAACGACGTCTACCACTGACTTCGGTACTTTAACCTTCTACGAACGAGAAACCTTCTGTGCGATAATGTTTGGATCTGTCTCATAATTTTTCGTCTCTGTAATGAAACGACTGTTTACAAGTAGATCAGTTTCGATACAAAAAAGGACATCAGTACATACCTATATTCTCAACCTGGTATTTCTTTCGACTCACGACTTCTTAACTACGAAAAATTGATACCATAACCTCTTCATGGGAACTCACAGGGAACCCGACGTTCCTCTAGTTTGGTCAGTTAGGATTTCCTTTAGTTAGGACTTATAAGTAACCTTCCTGACTACGATTTCGACTTCGAGTTACAAAACCGATGGACTACGTTTCTTGACTGAGTAATCTTTTCTGGGACTACGATCCTTTAAATTTCCACCCTCCTCTTCCTTTACCGTCTCCTACTCCACCAACCTACCGTAGTGTATGAGTTACCTGTACTCAAACTCGTTTAAGGTCTCCAACCACTACATGTCCCTTCGGACGTCACGACGTCAGGTACCACAGTGTTTCTCAGTCTGTACTGACTCACTGACTTGACTTGACTTTCGTTTCCTGTATTATCGTTTTTATTTGTTTACTTCGGATTAATTTAAAATCCGAAGTACTTTTTCCTTTTGTTACTGTTTTTGTTTCTGTTGGATGACTTATCCTATTTTATAAACGTTTACTATACTGACTATTCTTCAATTATAGGTTATATGTATTTATCGAGGATGTTGAGTGTAGTTTTTGTTTTCGTTAGAGTAATTTTTCACCCGTCTCCTGGATTAATCTGTAAAAAAAAAAAAAAGGCTTCTCCTTTACACCTATCGGTTGTCGTCCACTTTTCTACGAGTCGGAACGATTAGTAGTCCCTTTACTTTTAATTTTGGTGCTACTCGATAGTAGAGTATGAACAGTCCTACCGATAGTAGTTTTTCTTGCGTTTATTGTTTATAACCGGTCCTAAACGTCTTTTCCCTTGTGAACATGTGACGACCACCAATATTTAACCACGTCGGTATCACCTTTTGTCATACCTCCAAAGAGTTTTTGATGTTTATACTAGGTCGTTAAGGTGAAAACCCATATATAGGTTTTTTTCGTTTTGTGAT